>MU204205.1:5836219-5911219 GCA_017309775.1 Paedocypris sp. Pulau Singkep
GAGTTAACGACCCAGATCCACAAAATAAGAATATTAAAGAACAGCATTTGATGCACAGCTTCCAACTAAAATATGTGTAGCATCTTAGTGTGTGACATGGCCAGTGGTGATGCTGCGGAAGTGATGCGATAGAGCACTGTGTGATAGATGTGATGGACTCCTGATGACTCACGTGTAAAACGAGAGTGCTTCGGGTCACTCTGTCCACCGGTTTGTAGAGCAGAGCTGGAAGACACGAGCAAAATGAAGAGGCTTGAATGCAGATATATGAAACCCTTTGGAAACCAGCCACTAGTTGAGTATACTCCATTTAAAAGCCAGAAATGCAATAAAGGGAGTCAACTGTACAACATTTGCACTGTGAAGACTACAGTTAATACAATAACTCCCAAATTAAATCAAGGATAATGCAAGAATCTTGTTTCTTACTTTCCAGGGAGTATTTGGCTGTCAGATCCTTGCACTCCTTGGTACTTCTGACCTTGAGACTCTGCAGACATATTAGAGACAAACTCAAGATCAATACGTCTTAACGTTTCTCTAATCTGATACACAACATCAGATTACGTTTGCAGAACTGCTAGTTTGACTGTATTACAGGATGTGTGTTTTCCGGACCACTGCTGTTAGGCTTTTAATGTCTGTATTTGGACACTAGCCTGATTGCAATGCTATGCAAGGACAACATCAGGCTAAAAATACAGAATCGAATTTTAAGACAAAATAAGTCACACTTTTACCATAAAATATAAACAAACAAACACTCAAAACTATTTTTAATGATTTCCTGAAAAGTGATGTTTGTTTACTTGACACACACACACACACACATATATATATATATATATTTTTTTTTTTGTCATAAAAAATGTACAACAAATAAAACTAGTAACAGTTATGAAAAAAAAAAAACAATTATGTACTTCTATTATTTAAATGAACAAATTTCCACATATAAAACAGCACTAACAGTTAGGTGGGATTAAATGCATAATATTTAACAAAAATATTGCATTATGAATATTTGTATTCCTGGGAAGCGGAAAAATCCCAATGTTCACAATTTATTTCCCATAGAATTAAATGTGCAGCTGAACTTGGCACGTTGGACTGCTGTGCTGGCTAGTAATGGTCTTTCTGGCTAATCAGTCACGCTGAGTGACTTCATGGAAGAATTCTTCTGGTAAAACCAGACCAGCATATGAAATCACAATCATCATTACAACTTTTCTTAATCTATAAAGCAAAACGTCGACATTTGCTTGGAAATCTTCGATCGCTTCTCATTCATCGCTGCCATTCATAATCAATCTGGGCAGATTATATGCATCAAGTGGAACGGTAATGACCTTTTTTTTTTTGCTGACTAAATGTCTAATCTGTTATTGAAAAAGTGATATATTGTTTGTAAAAATAACTACAGTGATTAGATGTTTATTTTAACTTTCCATGCTATTAGCACTGACAAGTGGCTCCTGACGGTCTGACTTGGAAAATGTAAAAAGCGAATTTGAGATGATCTTCGCTGGCCCGTGTTACCTCCGAAATCTCGGCAAACTGTGTGTTTGCTTGACAGCACTTCTCGGCGGTCTCCACAGCGAGCTCGTAGTTGTCCACAAAAGCCCTGTACACTCCGAGCTGACTGGCCTGAAACATAAGAAACACAGTGTTGGGTAAGTCACTTTAACAGTAAAGGAAAGAGAGGTGACGGTTAAGTAAAGGAACTGATTAACTACCAGTGCCTTTACAATTTTTGTTTTACTTTTAACCTTTCTAAATACTGTCTGAAAAGTTACTGTTACTCAAAAAGTAACCATTATAATCCCAATAAACCTAAACAACTCATTTGAAAGAAAAAAAAAAAACATACCACGCAATAGTTTTATTTACCTAAAATGTATTAATAATTAACCTTTAAGCTTTATTAATCATCTTTATTACAATGCACCTATAAGACAGATATTCTACACAGGACACAGAGTCTCTTCCACAATGTTGCCTGCAATAATGTTTTAAGCATTTTCATTTGAAGCAGTTTTAGATCTTACTCTATAGGCAAATTTTGTATTCTAACTTTATTTAAAGAAATCAAACATCTGCCATTCTTCTCCATTTTTAGCAAGGTGTGTTTTAGTCTAACAAAATGTAACAATGCTGAAGACACTGCAACAATAAAGGGGTTCATTCTTCCCACGTTATGCACTTTTAATCAGACCTGGATCATAGTGATCACAGGCTGTTTATTCACAGACTCACTTTATTTATCTGTTTCTCTGTCTCACACT
Source organism: Paedocypris sp. Pulau Singkep (assembly GCA_017309775.1). Classification (NCBI taxonomy): domain Eukaryota; kingdom Metazoa; phylum Chordata; class Actinopteri; order Cypriniformes; genus Paedocypris; species Paedocypris sp. Pulau Singkep. The sequence goes on from MU204205.1 coordinate 5,838,505, forward strand.
CGGAGACTCTCGTATGTGACTCAAAAGTCGCGTGAAACCAGACACAGAGCAGGAGAACCGCCTAAGCTCAGATTCGGTCCAGAGGACGTGCACTTATCTGGATTCCACTGTATAATTTCAAGCACGTCATTTAAAATTCAAGCATTGTCAAGGCCTTGAAAACACATTATTGAAGTTCAAGCCTGTTCAAGAACTTTAAGCACCTGTAAGAAGAACCCTGAATTAATACAATTAAATAATTATTTTCAGCTATTTACTTATTTTACAATGTAAAGCAAGTACATTATAAGCAAATGTAATTGAATTACCTAAAATGAAGAGTATTCCGTTACACTACTGTTTCAGTGGAAAAGATTTTGAACTACAGTAATGCGTTACACCAAACACTGGTAACACATATGCGCAATGTAACCAAAAATGCTGTGTAGATCCAAGATGGCGGGTCCAGCAGCTGGAGCCGCTCCTGGCTAACAGTGCGGAGTGAAATCCATGCATAGACTTGTCCCAGTGACATGGAGGAGACAGATGGGGCAGTGTCATCACCACACGAGCAGCTGGGCTGCTGCTCTTCGGGGCCACAGAGCGCCCGCGGTTGCCATGGCAGTGGGGGCAAACTCCACACTGAGCAATTAATGCGTGTGGCTGGCGCATGCAAAACGCGCATTTGGAAATCAGATATCACTCATCCAAATTCAATAGGCTTTCTGTTAACGCCTGAACTGGCTGATGGGAACAGCTCAATCTCGCAAATTACCAATCAGCGTCAAGCAAGTGTGTTTGAATAGTGCAAGACCTGGTTTGTGTAGGCCAGCGGCAAGATTACCGTACTTTTAGATTAGATGGTGCATGGGATTCTAAGGCTTAATAGTCACCTATTTTATAGGCTTTTATCAAACAATGCACAAATATTCTGTTTTTCTGGTTTTTCTGGATTAACAGGCACAGTCAAGAGTTTGTAGGATTTTTAGTTTAATAGATTGATAGTTTGTTTTGGTATTTTCTTTGCAATCGACCAGTGTTATATTTGATGGATGACAGCACAACTAAATGACTCAACCAAATTTGAGGCCCGGTCAGGGCTTTCTGATCCAGTCTTTTCCCCGGTTTTCCTTCCACAATCCAGGATTATACGCATGTTTTTGGATTGTGGTAGGGAAACTGGAGAAAACCAGAGAATTCTCATAACCGCCAATATTTAGGGAGATAAGATTTTCCTTACGAGTGAAACATAGGATAATACTATAAATATGGAAAAATACTATAAATAAATGAAACATTGCGTGAGCGATGATGCATTTCTCATTGATGGGACAAATAAAGGTTTTCTTCTTCAAATCCAATTCACAAATATAACATAAAATATGAATAACATTGATTTTAGCTCTTACACAATAATTGTACATTTGTAACCATGACTTGAAAGTACATTTTAAGTAAAATTTTCCCTAAATTGAACTGTTCTAACTTTCACAGAATTTATTCAGTAATTGTATATTTAAAATTATGTTTAATATTTATTTATTTGTAGTGAATGTTAACTCTACATAATAAAAGTATACATTAATCAATACATTTGAAATCCACAACAACCCTCAAACAAAAATGTAAGTAAAGTATAAAGTAACAGCAGAAAACCAAAAGACACTAAGCGCACAGGCAAAAATCACGTGAATGTGCACTTTTGTACGTCGCAGTGGAATCACACATGCAATATTCATTTTGAAATGAATAATTCATAAAATAAAAAAAATTGTTTAACCTGAGATTTGTAAACCCCTAAAAATCAGAAAACATCTCAGTGTCAGCCGAGCAGAGATGTTGTATCCCAAGGCCGTCTTGACAAGGCCGAGATGGATCTAAGTACCACACAAATAAATAATAAAGCCGATATGTCAGCTGGTTGAGGCAGCTTGACAGAGACTTCAGCGCAGCAGTGTGCACATCCTCTCAGCCTCAACGTGCTTCCTCATGATGACACCACCATATGCCAGTCCCAGCTGAAGATGAGAGCGTGCGTCTTTGCTCCGTACACTTAGCATTATTTAAGTAGGTCACAGATCTGCACTGGAAAGATGGGAAAATCAGAATCTCTCACCACCAAGACGGGTCTGATCTCCAAGAGCCTTTCTAAGACATGACAGCCAACAAACATCTCCATCTCCGTGTGTTTTGCTTCCTAAACGTGTTGTGACATGAAGTTGTGACACATGCAGACGATGAATCCATCACTGATTCCATGTCATTCGCTGCATCGCTGTCTCCATCATTCGCTGTGTCTTCTCTCCTGCTGCGTGAGGATGTGGTTTGTGGAGGCTGCTGCTTCAGGCCTGGCCTTGCTTCCTGATTGCAGATTCATGTTAACGGACGCAAGAGCTGTTGAGGAGATCAGGGACATATATCCCTGGGCCAAAATGACTGCGTGAGTGAATAGTCACTCACTTTGAAGAAGGCGAAGCATCTTCTAGAACATGTCATCCAACCTCTCTTTATTTTCCTTTTATGTGGAGCTGTTATTATTGGTATTACTGGCGATATGAAGAGCTGATAACAGAGACTACAAATCCCATAATGCAGTGCTTCAACTGTCTTTCCTTGTAAACAATAATTGTTTTTGTTGACTTGAAGGTACAACTTAAACTTTTTTAAACAGTACGTGTGTTTCTCTACGTTAAACACAACTACCTTTCACATGATTTATTCAGTTATATTATGTTTATAACTACATTTAATAGTTAATAATTAAAAAATTTAAAGTTAGATGTATTCTATTAATGAAATTTAAGGAAATATAAGCACACCCCTCATTATTCAGGCACAAAATAAAACCAAAAAAACATTATTCTAGTGATCTGCATCGCCCAGAATTCTCAGCGGATCTCGAGATCGTAGAGAAGGATTATTTTCCCTGTGCAGCAAACTGAGCGTTTTGATTGTGTTTTCATCTGATTTCCGACGCTTTTGTACTTCGTTTTCAGACATAAGCCGATAGCGCTGATTTACCAGATGCTCTGTCTGTTGCAATATTCATTATTTTTTGTTCTAACAGGTTATTTATACCCTGCTAAGTGTCGCTGTGTGACTAATGTTTTTTTTTTTCTGTTATTGAGCTATTAAAAGCTAATACCGTATCCATGTCTGCCTCCGCAACCATTATTTAAACAAAGAAACAGAACACAACACATATGGGCACCGCTGGATAAAAACAAAGAATTATCCATTTATTCCATATATCCATAAATGAGGAAAAAATTGCATTTATATTTACGTGCATATTTGAAATCTGCAATTCCAAAGACCCCCAAAGTTTTTGAGCCACTAAAATTGAAAAAAAAAAAAAAAACAAAAAAAAAAACGGGTGCTTATCTTCGCGTAAATACAGTATTTATTTCAACATTTCTCATCCGTTTCATCCCTGTTTTGGTATAAATGTTTAGTTTTAGTGTGTTTTATAAATGTGTGTATATTATTAATTTATTATCTAATAAATTCTTATTACGACTTTAAGTGTGTTGTGTCCTCTCGTGACACCCACCGTAAACACTACTTGACTACTAAAAACACTACTTGGCTACTGTACGTAGATTCTTCTTCTTTATACACTGAAATTGGAAGCAATAAAAGAGGAAAAGGAAGGATAGATAAATAAATGTGGAATCCAAGTCCAGCACAGGCGGAATGGTCACAGTGACCCCCACCCATCACCCACGTGAGGAACAAACTTAATGGAGGAGGAGGTGTGGAGATAGAGAACACAATCTTGGGAAAGCACTAATAATAGCCTTCTCCTTGAGAGACAAAGCTTGCAGTGTATCTGCCTCAGCGCCGAGGTTCTAAACGGCTCACGGGCTCCTGCGGTGAAACACTGTGCGCTTGTGTGCCGACGCTTCAGGGGCCTAAACACTTCAGCTCATTCCTCATTTTTTCCATTGATGATTGGCGTTAACTAGAATAAGTCAATCAGTTTTAGTAGCCGCAGAAAAGACAGTTGCTGTGCGGTTTTAATCAAAATAAAAATAGGATTGGGGCTAATCGTGTCTCACCATACATTACAATTGTTACGTTATCCAATTACTGCAATTCTTTGTAATTGACAAAACAATGCAAAAAAAAAAAGGCTCTTTTTCAGATTCTGCAAAATTCGTCGTTCTCTTAAATTGCAGATTTAATTAAGTTATCTATAGTTATTATTCAACCAACAGAACAGTGGAAGCGAAAAAAAAAAAGACGGCAGCAAGTGAACATGTTAAAGAAGGTTCCAGGAAGAAATAGTGCAAATCTAAATCCTAAACTGAAAGCAGAACAGTCCAGTTCGGAAGTCTCTCACTTGGAATTTCCAGGAATGACCACCCCAAAATGCATCAATGTTAGCATAAATAAATTGATTATTGGAATATTTCTATCAAAAAACCAGGCACAAAACAATGGAAATGTTCTTTGTTTAAACTTTATAAAACACAGCGAGTTTAGGCGTTCATTTATTCAAAAATATACTGACAATTGCACTACAATTCGGTCCTAGATTATGTCTATGTCTATAATACAATCAAGACAGATTGTAATTTCTGAAACACTCCTTTTACATGTATTATTGACCAGTTCTGAAGTGCTTTTTTACTCACTTGTTTCTGAAAAAGGTCTCCGACACGTTGGTGGTGACTCCACTGCTGCACTCTGGGTAAAAGGCCATCATAAAATTCTTTGTGGATCTCGTAGAGCTCAGGCACTTTAAAGAAGATGGTTTCGATCTGCTGAACAGTAAGGACAGGCTGTGAGGTGGTGGCGGCTGCTTTCAGGGGCTTCATGGGCTGCAAAACAAGAAGAGAGATGGGACATTAAGATGACATCAAATGACACAATGTTAGAATCTAAACACCACCAAGCCTAAAGATCTCTCACCAGCAACAGAGCTTCCAGGTGGCTGAGGTAGGTCTCTTCAGTAGCCAGGATTCCAGACAAGACCCTTTTCCTCATCTCCAAACCTTTCTCCAGGTCCAGCTCGGCCTGTCAAGAGAACAAATTAAAAAAAAAACATTCAAAAACTGACAATACTCCCATTGTCTGGTTTAAGCAAACTTGCTTTATTTTTGCAAACGGATTGGATTAGGAATTAACCGTAAATCACAGATGACGAACGTCTGTTAAGAAAAGTGATGTTGCCGCATAAATAATCTTTAATTTTAGCCGTATAAAAGCATTCTTTTCCTGAGAATGCACAAATATTTTCAATATTTTCATATTCCCATTTATTCATCAAAAACAGGTTTGTTTCATTAATTTTAAAAGTAATGTAAAAAAAATGAAAGTACTGAGAAATTGACAAGGCTTTTGAATTTATTATTTGACTCAAGGTACAGACATTAAAAAATGAAGCCAATTTATCAAGTTTCTAATTTTCCGATTAAAAAAAAAAAAAAAAAAAACTATATATACACTATATTATTCGGGGTTGTTTTTAACAAAAAAGAAGAGAGTATGTTGGGTAAGTTGTTCCACTAGAATGTTAAGGGTTGCATTGCAAAATTGGTTGTTACAAAATTTCACCTTAATTTCATAACAAAGCTTAGGAAAACAAAACTAACAAAGTGCCATTGACATGTGTGAAGAAGTGAGAAACCAATTACAAGTGCTGGTCTTTACGCATGTTATGTGAAAAATGTAAAAAAAAGAAAAGAAAAAAAAGAAACAAACATATCCAAAGCACTTGATATTTTGATCTAGGAAAAACCACATGTGACAAAAAATGAAATTTAATTTCGGTCTTTCACTGTTTTGAAGGTTATGTTCGCGGTTCTGGAGGAGCAGGGAGCTCCATGTCCAGGTAAACATCTCAAATCTAATAAAATCCAAGTGTGAGCTAAACACAAGGCTCAAAAGGCATTCAGACCTCTGGCCAGCTCAAAGAAAGCCCTCGCCTCTGGCCATCCTATTGGTAGGAATATCAATCAATCCGACAGCCAATGACCCCGTCAATGAATCCAGAATGTTCTACTTCACAATCAGTAATTTAATTAGCTGCCATGGCTCTGAAACCAAGACGGATTTCCCGAGGCTCTTTGCGCAACTTTGAAATTACGGTAAAAAAAAACAATCAAACTTGAGAAACGTCTTTAGCTCGCGCTTTGAGTGCATATTAGATGCGTCCTCTGCCCGTGCTAACAATTTACTCGCTAATATTAGCATGAGCACTTAAAATAATAGAATTATAACTGTAAATGGTGGAATCAGCGTTTTGGAATTGCTTGTTTGCGAAGGCCAGCGCTTTACAGTCGACTGGTTTTATGTAGTATTGTTATGACGAGGTTTATACGTCTGCACTCACTAAAAAGCCTCTTGAATTCACAGCACATATTCCATTTTCAGTCACTTGTGTTGCTGAAAATACATGTATGCTTTCTTTTTATAAGATGCACTTCAAATTCTTTGCAATATGTATATTTATTTATTTATTTGTTGTTGTTGTTATTATACTGTGTACGATTGTGTTGTGTGTTTGCTGCCGGACACATGAATTTCTCCCTTCGGAGATGAATAAAGGTTCATTCAATTTAAACATTCTTTATTTAATATCCAGGATGAGCTTATAAACTAAAAATGATCAAATTCTTTTTGTCTAGTTACAATTACTAGTTTAAAATGCCACTGTGTATTGTGAGTATTTTTGTGCTACAATGAATCAATATTGAGAGTTAAATTAAAGTACGTTGATAAAAGAAGATTAAATTACGTTTTGTGGTGCGCCTTATAGTCCGAACTGAAATTATCGATACTATTTTGAGTCCAAAATGTACAAAAAGCATTAATTTAATGAACTTTTTAGACTTTAAATGAGCCTAAGATGTTTACTGCAGGAAACGTACAGATTTGGCGGACTCGATGGAGCCGGAGGAGAGGGTGTCCCGACTGCTGCGGCTTTTGGAGCTGAGATGAGGGGAAGACGAGGGGGAGTCGTCGATGTAGGGCAGGATGTCATGATGTCTACGCTGCTCCTCCGCTCGGTCTGCGTCGTAACCGTAGGTGGGAGGAGTGCCCATAAACGGACCATCTGTGACAGAACAACAGGGATAAAATCAGTCAGGAAGATCTGCTTTATCGCAGCAGTTCTAACAACAAAAGAACGTCTGTGATATATGGAAACCTCCACTAAATTAGCTCGTTTTATTCATTTAAACCATCCACCCACCCATTATTGAGTTCTGGGCTGCTGGAGCCAATCACGGCACCTCTCGGTCTGAAGGCAGGACCCACATGTAAACCCTGAACAGGCAAACCAATCACAGAGCAGGACACCTCTCTAAAGCATGTTTTTAGATTGTGGGAGGAAACTGGAAACCCAGAGGAAATCATTTGATTCATTAAATTGGTTTCTTTCAACCTGTTGATCCTGACTAGGCCTTATTTTCAGTATAGGTGGTCAAACCCAGCCCACAAAATTTAAAATGGAGCTGTATTATTGGTACAAACAGCCCAACGTTATGAAATTCTGATAGCACAACAAACTTTAGATCTATAGATATAAATGATCAGTGTATACTTTGTTTAATATTAATATTAAAATTGTTCATGTTGTTTGTGTTTATGTTCATATTATTTTATAATTTTGAGAAAGACCTATACTTTTTTAAATATTTGTTTAAAGTGTACCTTTGCGGATAATTTAAGTTATTCAGAAATACTATTACGGTCTGTATGTTTGTTTTATATGGATTCATATGTACATGATTATTTAGTTTGGACCCCCATTCAACTGAGTTTGACCCTCCTAAACTAACTGGTAAAAGAAGTAAACTACTATTATTACTGTCCGGCAGCAGCCCAAGTTTCCTCTTCCTGGACTGGTTTAGTCATTAAACTGTATCGGAAGAGCTCATGTTTCTTAAAGCAGTCCGTAAAAGACTGAACTTCTCTACTTAACACAGAAAAAACCAAGCCGCCTTTAAAAGAACACGCAGCACATTCATTCTTCTCTAACCCGTTCAAAAGCATTTCAGAATTGTGCAGAAATATTCACCGATCATCACTGATGCACACCATTTCTTTTACCAGAAGAAAAATCTCTTTATTTCAGCATTGAAAAACCAATATTCGATTAAACATATACACACTGTACACTGTAAAGAAGCCGTTGTGTGTGGTGAGTGTTTAAGGCCATACAAGCAGAAAGCTCACGCTGCCATGTCATTGCTCATCCACCCACTCTCATTCTCTCTCTCCTCTCCTCTATCATCATTTCCTCCCACATCTCTCCTCCCTTTCTCTCTCCACCTTTCATCTGGATTCTCTCCTCTAGCATCTTTCTCATTCTTTCCTCTAGATGCCGTCTCATCCTTTCCACTGAATTCTCTCTCTTGTTCTTAGAATCTCCATCTCTCAGCCTTCCATCTGGATTCTCTCTCTCTAATCCTTCTCTGTATAATCTCTCTCGTACTGCCCCCCCCCCCCATCATCACACACCTTCTTTATTCTTTATTCATCACTCCATCATTTTTGCTAGTGTCTCTCTCGTTCTTTCTTTCTGGATTTTCTCGCTCTCCTCCTTTCTAATCTCTCGCGCTTTCTCTCATCCTTTACCTTCCACAACTCCATCTTCCATTCTCTCTCTCTCTCTCTCTCTCTCTCTCTCTCTCTCTCTCTCTCTCTGTCATCTCTCCATTCAATCAAACTTCTTCTCAGTCATTTTCATCCTCTATTTTTTCACTCATGCTTTAACTCACACTTCTCTCTCGCTGCTAAAATGTAAGTTCCATCCACTCTAAGTTCAACATCTCAAACAGACACAAATGTCTGTATTGGCCAAACCTTGATGAACATCTTAATTTATTGGGGATTTACTCAGTTTTGAGTTTGAAAATTTGTAAACATTTTCCATATGTCAAGTCAGGAGGAATCACAAATAAACGTAAAGACATCGTGTTTATACAGCGGCGCTTTCAATAATGCTTAAGCAGACATGCATGTAGTAAGCTTTTATTGGCTCAATAACAGAAATAAAGAAACATTAGTCACGCAGCGACACTTAACAGGGACGAAATAACACTGGAAGAAGCAAGATTAAACTAAATACAGTCATTATTATTTGAATAGACAGACATATTCCATGCGGTTGATCCCCACTATCGGCTAACTGCTAGTGCCTGAAAATGACTCCAGCACACAAAAACTGAAGAGCAAAAAGGAAACGGTTCAAAAAGAAGAACACCGGAGTCAAATGCAATCAAATCGCTCAGTCTGCTGCACAGCAAAACAATACCGTTCTGACATTTACATCTAGCAAAAACCGAGCTCAGCTTAAGTCTGGCTGCACTGGAGGCTCATGGGAGCCTAAAGGCCTCAATGGAGGATTTTAAAGACTACAATAGATTTTTTTAAACTATTATTCAAGTAAAAAATTGAAGTGTTACGAGTCACAAGTTAGGTTTGGTAAATAAAGAAAAAATAGGATAATATTATCGTAATTTAACCATAAATGTAAAAAAAATATTGGTTTTATTTTTTGGCATTTTTAATTTTGTGCCTGAAAAATTAGGGGGGTGCTTATTTTTGTGTATATACACGCTAATTCATTCTACAAAGCCTACCATAAAAATCTGCTGGGATGCTTGCAACGCACTGCATCTCCCTCGCTTGGCCATGTCTGCGGTGTTATTCTCAGCAGGATGAAGAGCAGATTGAAAACTACAGCGGGGTGTTCGTCCACGGCCAACTGGTTAATGGGAAGTGAGAAAACCAGGAGAAAGTACCATGTCAAATCTGGCAAAATCTATTGGGTTCTTTTGCCAAGAGTTTCAGATAATCCTATAATTTGGGTTTAAAGTAAAGCCGTTGTGGTAGGAATTGGCGCTCTTATATTCCTGGGAGTCCTGACATCTTCAAATGTTGCTTGGAACTGCATCTGCCAGACAAATTATAAACACACCCTCCTCTTCCCATGTGTAACATATTCCATTAAAGTCTGGAAATAAAGTGCGTTTAAAATCCAGACCTCTAGGGACGGAGGAAAAACTCCAGTGATGGAAAATTACACATAAAGGATATAGAAGTCACATTCAGTTCCTCCCAACATCCCACTTTCCGGCAGATTAATACTCACATCAACTGCCGTCTTTAGAGAAAGAACAAATGAGGGGAGGCAAAAATTAATTTGAAATTATGAACAGCCATAAAAAAAATTAATTATGGGGTTATGTGTCCTTTTCTCACAACATATAAAGCACAACCTCATAAAAAACAAGTGTGCAAATAGCTACACATTGAAAGTCTGGATTAATCGGCAAAATAATAATAAGAATAATAGACACAAGAATGAATAAATAAAGGAAAGAATTAAGTGGTGTGACACTTTTACAGTCAAGCGGAAGAGTAAATCACACACGCAGTTCACAGCCAATACAACAAAGAGATGACCTCCGAAATATTCACAAATTTGTGGAATGTAGTAATAAAATCAAATAATTCAATAGAAATATTAAATACCTAAAAATTAACTTTCCTGAAAGAAAGTTATTGTCTTTAGATCCAATTGCAGCAACTACACAGCCCGGTTACGCAAACCAGAGTATAATGCATGTTTGGTTTTCTAGAAATGTCAGTGAAAAGTTGACAAAAACCTCAAATAGTTCTTTAACTAACCATGACTGATTCAGTTAAGTCAGAGGAAACTCCCAGAAGTATCTTTAATAAAACTATACACTAATACATCGTGCATCTACTGGATTCACCATTCCGCTAAATTTGATTTAAAAGCAAACTAAAAGAAGATTTTTTTTTATTGATCTGTAAAAAACCACAAGGATATTTATTGAAACAGAAAATAACTTTCATCAGCATCATCAGGCGGTTCATATCAGACTGAAGATTTTTTTTTTTTTTTTTTTTTTTTTAGGAAACACACTCACATACACATACACCGCACACACAGACACACAAAATCAGCCATGAGTGGCAACATAGGCACTACGCTTGGGAACGTCCGATGTTAACAGGTTGATAACAAGCGACCAAAAGGAAAACTAATCAAATCAAATAATTAGATCCTAATCCAATTAGAATAGAATCCAATTAATTTCACTTCATTTCATTTCAATTCAATAATAGAAGTATATGACTCACATTTTAGGGTTAAATTCCAGAAACAAGCATGGTTTATAACTCGCAATTAGGCAAACAAGCATTTGCAACAACCATTCCTGATCTGCAACAGTTTTGGAGATGCTCGGTCTGCGCTATTATTAATGGACATGGACTTGACCAGTCAGTGCAAACATCTCCCAATCCGTTTTGGCTTCACACGGAGATCGCTGCTGTCAGACTTGCCCACACTACACAGCTAATATCCCACAAAAACCGCACGCCAGACGGAGGGTTGCTCAGCAAGACGACTTCCTGCTAAGTGTTTGATCGCCGGAGAGGCGCGCAGCAGCCGCGTCTAACGACTCCATTAATAAACAAGTCCTGTCATCTTCACCACTCTGATACTTCCAGGCCTCTCGCTGCGTTCCACCACTACTCCACTCGCTTATCCAAGTGAGAGCGCTTCACTCGTCCACTACATATGCAGAAAAAGAAGCCATTCCCAATTCTTTGACTTCCTTTGACCATTTTGTCAGAGCTGCTATGATTATTTGCGTATTCATGACATCAAATTGTGACAATTTGAGAGCTTGTGTCATTCAGACAGAAATGACGACGCTGCGTCAATTTTTGCGTCAATAACTTGTAATGAAAATGATTTTATTAGATACAGCAGATATTTTCGTCTTAAAAGCACAATTTTGAGAAAATGACGAGTTCATTAAATGATTAGGAAAAGAACACTTTCACAAGTGTGCCTATTAACTTGGTTTAACTGATTGATACAGTAAGATCTATTTTAACTCTTTATCCAACATTTGTGTCAATTTGTGTGAGAGTTAGAGAGGGAGAGAGAAAGAGAAAAAAAGAAAGTGAAAGAAAGAACAGAATGAAAAAAGAAAGAAAGAGAACGAAGAGAAAGAAAGATGGAGAGAAAGAAAGAAAGATGGAGAGAAAGAAAGAAAGATGGAAAGAAAGAAAGATGGAAAGAAAGAAAGATGGAAAGAAAGAAAGATGGAAAGAAAGAAAGAAAGAAAGAAAGAAAGAAAGAAAGAAAAGAAACAGTGCACTTAGCGGGTGCTTTCCTCCCAAAACGAATTGCATTACATTATAATTTCATGTGGCTTTATGGTGAAGGACATTAGGAAGCTGAAACGTGGAGGTCAATGCTTTGGTGGTCTCGTCATCCACTCGTACAGAAGACAAGACAGAACCACACAACTGAAGCTCCGAGAGACAGGGAACCTCGCTCCTGTGGAACCCACCAGCCATGACAGGTCATCAATACCCTATCTGTGCCACCTGAAGCTCAGCGCCAACACCAGGACAGAAGGAGAGTTCCTCATCAGCCTCACAACCAGCAGAGCTCCGTCTCTTATCATTAGCAAACAGAAGCCCCCGACAAAGAGAGAGATCTTATTTAATCTTCTGTTAAACAGAAGCCTGGTATCACCTCCCTGCCCCTGCCCCATTAACTTTCCCCCTGTTCCGAGCCGCAGTGGAGATTAGTCGCAGACGATGTAAAATACTGCTTTGGCACATCCAGTTTTGTTTGGCAACCTACTGTGAGTTTTCTGGATATATCTTCATCTAAACAGAAAAGGCCACCGGGGATTCTTTAAACTCTGTGTCTGGCAAACACGTCGGTATCAGAAAGACAGTTCAAATAAACCTTTTCGAATAAAGTCAAAAGTTTAACAATAGTGTTACTTACATTGTGGTGATTTACTAGTTAGAAGTTCTACAAAAAGACCTTTGACAAATATATATTTATTTATGTACATACGCATTTATATAACAAAAAAAATTGTGAAGCATTAGAACAAAAAAGCCATTTTTCACCAATTTAATATATTAATTTTTAATAAGTACAATAAAAATATATTAATATGTATTAATTAATTAACATAAGCGCTATCATTTCAGGGTCACAAAGGGTCTCGAGCGGGACACACAGACATACTGTACACAGGCCAAATCTCACTCACAAATACGGACAATAAAACACAAAAATAATTACTAAATGTGATTTTAAAATGAGAGAGTTTGTCAATATGGCCACTAGGGGCTGTATTGAAATTATGCCCTGCATTTAACCATTCAGTGTCAATTCACATGGGGATTTGAACCTACAACCAGTGGGTAGAAGATTCAGCTCCCTACCACTAGACCAAGAACTTGGCTTGTTTATTCCAAACTTTTGGTCTCAAACTTGCTGTAGACTTGCTTGTATAAAAAAACAAAACAAATAAAACTATATCTCTATACAATTAATTATAAACAATGTCACAACAATAAGCGCAACATATCGATTCAGACATTGATGTTTTTTTTTAACCCACGAATCCTCATCAAACGTAAAGTACATTCCGAACGCAATGACGTAAAACTAAATGTATTTTAACACGCAAACAGTGTTTGACACACGTATCTACAAACACGTTGGCCTCCTGCAGGGTCTCTGAATAATTCAGTTTGTAAAGAAACACTGCCTTCATTCATCCCCCATAACTCATGTCACGTCCATGTAGTTCCTCCCAAAGATCTGAAGATGCGTTCTTCTCCAACAAACACCACGACACAGACGTTCACTAGCATTCGTATGCAATATATCAGGATTAAACTGAAGGTTTAGAGAATAATACATACAAAATGCGCAGTAGATAAGATTTAGCCTCAATTAACCTGTCTTCACTTTGTTCTTTTTCACCCTCTTAAAGCGCTTTTGACACCATTATATATATAAAAAAATAAATAAATAAAAAACACAAGACTTCATTCAAACATCTTGCTTCAGTCAAAATCTGAAAACTTTGACCGATTTCTGACTTCCACAGACAACAACCGATGGATGAAATCAGAAAGTGCCAAAACCTTCATACTGTATTTGAAAGGTTTATTTGACATTTCAATTTTTCGTTTCATTCCAGATTTTTTTGGTTTTGAGTTTTGCCGTAAGTCTCTGATTGGCTGGTGAGAAGGTGATTAGCAGCTTGATGCAAGTCATTGATGCAAGTCAAACAATCCTCATTTGTGTCCAGTGCAATTCAAATTTGAAAAACAAATTAACAACTAAATAAACCATAAATTAATTAACAAAAACAACAACTGAAGCACTAAAAATGCTACATTGAGATGAAATATAATAGAGCTATAAAAAAGTCTGCCCAAAGGTATAGACCTTCAAAACTGGTAATAAAAAATGACTATAAAAATCATTATTGTATTATGGCTAAAAAAAATTGTGTCGCCAGCGTGTTTGTACTGACATGTAGATTTTACAAGACCAGACCAGCAAATTGTCTTCTACAACCGTTCAAAACAATTCACATTCTAACAAAATCCGCACAATTCCAACAAAAGCAACGGAACTAATTGGAAGCCTAGAAATACAATATGCGGATTTAAAGTAGTACAGTAGATTTGCCGGCAGGAGTAAATCCATAATAAGGAGAATTCCTCCGTCAGCAGGAGCAGGACTTTGTCAAACAAAGGAGATTTCCCAGAGGACCACGTGTCCTAAAACGACATAGAAAAGACCTGCTCGTGTGCTGGGGGTCTCGCTCGGCCTGAGATGGAAGGGGGAAGGGCAGAAAGAGAGAGAGAGAAGAAGAGGAGGAGGTGCAACAAAACCTCTGCAGTGCAGATGTGAACACACCTGCCCTTCGCAAAAACACAACACAACACAACACTGGGCAGACCTTTCCTCACATAGAGGCCATTGTGATGGAGATCAAACAACACGAGCGGCTGGGGAGATGGAGGATAGTCTCACGGTCCACACTTGAAAAACCAAGGAACGCATGATCAAAGATAAGACAGGGGGATAATGAGGAAGATGCGATGAGGAGGAGTAAATGAGGCACGTGTGAAGAACAAAAGCTTCCTTTGGCTCGTCACTGTGACATGAGAAACTGGAAAATCAATACATTTATGGCGGATTCACAGAAGATGCCATTCAAGGCAGAAGAAATTGAATGCGGTTGATTCCCTCAAGACCCTGACAACACCCCCCCCCCCAAGCTCCAACCACACAAACATGAGCAGGAGACGTATCAAAGCCGAGCAACCAGCAACACCCCGGGTTAGACGGAGAAGCCAAAGCACCAGCGTCTTCTACCTCCGCTTCATCTGTCAATGCTTCACAGTGACCAGCGAAGGTTCACAAGCAATTTGTCTTCCAATGAACGGATGATGGACTAAAGCTCATGTCTGATGGACACACTGGCTAATTTTCTATTCCTGCTAACACTTGATCATTCAACTCCTGACACAAGGAATAATGGTCAAAAAAGTGCTTTCTACGATCAACTTGCTCAATAAAAAGAGTTGGCAACACCAAAGGTTGTGGGTTTGATCCCAAGGGAAATAATAAACAATTTCGGAATTCTCACGTAGCCTAGCGGAAGGAAATTTGCTCAACGCTTCGTCATAGATCCACTTTAATCCAAAGTAACTCATTTAAATGACTAATCTCTCTTCCGCTTTTCTCTTCCCCCAATGTTAGTGGCTCCATCTAATCCAACAAAACGTGCCTTATCATAAAGGAAAAATGTGTAACCTTACTAGACGGACATTGTTTCCGTTGCTATGGTGACAATATGTTTTCCGAGTATCAACTTCAAAATGACCGTATAGAACACCAAACAGCCTGCCATTAAAGTAAAGCATTTTGAGAATAAATGCACATGTCTTATCAGACACTTGAGCAAAAGAGCAGAACCCGAGGAAAACACGCAGGTCGGCTTCCCACACAAACATCTGCATCTACACGGAAATGAAGCGGTTCATTATGTAGCAGATTAAACACAAAGAGATGCTGGAGATAACAATTGAATACGAAGAGCATGACAACAGCATAAATATGAAAGATCGAGTAATTAGAGGCAAAATGACCTTACTTGGTTTTCCCAGGATGGGGCGACTGGTGTATTGGTGCGTTTGAAGGACTTAACGGTCTAATATCGGTCTATAGAACATAGTAAGAAGACAACTACATACACCAACTCGATACATGAATATATTTCCTCTTAGATGATGAGAAAAATCAAGTTGTTGTCAAAAATGACACAAAAGTATAGATTCTATACAGGACTGGAGGAGCGTGCAGCTGTCAACCAATCAGAAGACACGTTCAGTCGCAGCCCAGTGTCATGGCAACGCTATGCTCCTGCTATACAGAGTCGATGATGTAATGGGTTCATCCACCTGGAGTATTTACGCCACTCCCATACGTTTACAGAGTAACTCAACACTATTTATAGAACCGTTGCGTGACCACAAGTTTCCCCTGAAGAACGTTGTTTGCTCCAGTCATTTCTCTGCGGGGAGGTTTACGATGGAGAACGAGAAAAACGAAGGCCGTGAAACGTCAGGAAAAACGAAAAGCAAACTGCCGGGTGTAATTTAACGGAGAAGCGTTTGTGTGGGACGACCAGACGATCAAACTCTTCACCAATGACTCAGACTTAAAAATAAAGAGGTGAGTGATGACAGCGCCCATAAATGTCAAAGAAACGGTGTGAATCACACAGCACTAAACAACAAAGACACATCAAGCATGGCTTTCTGAATGGCTGGCCCAGTCGTTCCTGTATTATTCTTTCATGAGCCTTAAAATAAGCCTGAATAAGCATGACGCTGTGTGCGTGAGACAGAAAGACAACCCCAACCTTCATACATTAAAAATGAATGAGCCGAGCCTCCACTTCAGACACCAAGAACCCACCCTGACATATGAGTCCGGAGCCATACTGTACGCATTCATCTGCTGAGACCACTAATGGCTCGGGCAGCGGGGGCTTAATGAGAGACAAAGGAGCCTTGGCTTGTGCTTCTGGGTTATTAATCAGGATCAAAATATGCAGGCTAAATCAATGCCCGCCGGCCATTTCTCGTGAGGTTTCCTCATCCCCGACCGACTCTTGGCATCACATTTTCTTGAAAGTGATGAGGAGGAGCACGCACTAAAGCCCAGCGACCTCCTGGTAATATTTTTGCATCCTGGTCTCCACAAAATTCCTAGGAAACGACCCGACCTGTGGCGATTCCCGACCAACTGCATGCAGTCACAATTTGATTCCATTGAGACGTACTTTTTCCCCACCAAGTTTAGAGAAAGTTCTGCCGACTATGAGATCTACTTTAATTAATTGGAATGTGTGGAATCTGAAGTGCATTTCTTTTGTTGTGAGAAGCAAAAATACAATCAGAAATTGGTAACTCCTGTTCACCGGGACAACCACCTAATTGAGGCAAATTCAAAGTCCCAAAACAAATCCTATTACAGGATATAAGCCTGATATTGTTCGATTAATTGGGACACAATTCTGCTTAATTGGGCCAAACAATGTGAGAAAAACAGGCACAAGTCGACAGTATGGTAAAGTTGTTATAACAACTGTTTCCGACTTCCAAAAGTTGAAGATCAATTGATGAGCAGAAAACACGGATAGAATAGAGTAGAGCCATCCCAGGGTTACAATGAAATTAGTATTGCTACTCAGTTTGGTGCAGAATTAACATAACATAAAAAATATAGATTGAACAAACCAATATAAATAGCCGCAATATATTAAAATATGGTAAAAAAAAAATATAGAAGGCAAAAAGAAACGATATAAATTTAACACAAGAAATTACAAGAACAGAAGAAAACTGCAATAGACAAAAACATTATTTGCCATTATGTAGGACTTTTTCCAGGTAACATGGCTCAAGCTGAAATTTGCACTTGGCAGTTTTATCAGATAAGTCATATTCCAATTCCCAAAACTCTGGATCATTCAACTTAACTGTGCGAGGCTTTTCAGATACGACTCAAAAGCAAAACGACCCAGACTAGAGCAGAAGCAGACCTCATCATATACTCCTCATATACATCAAAAAGCTGCCGAAAACTATCGATTTAAAACACGTGTGAATACTTGTCTCTTTGTGGTGGGACGTCAAGCACAAAACGGTGGAGAAGAAACCCAGAAGCACTTCCACTCGCTTCCTCTGGAAGTCTTCTTGTGTATTTCTCAGTTTTCAAAGAGTTGGCCAAGCTTTCCCCTGCTGTGATCCAGCTGTCTAAATGGTTGTCCAGACTGTAGACACAAGGTTGACCATAAACAGAAGACGTCTTCTGACCTGGCCTGCCTTTAACCAACAGTCACGGAGAGGTCGGTGGTCTGACTCGAGGTTTTTATCTAAACAAGGACAGCACGCCACAGTCTGCTTTATTGATTTAGTGACACATACGTTCAGCTCGCCTTCTATCTGCTGCTGCTGACCACTAGTTTTCCTTCTCTGCTCTGCCCGTCTCACTATATTTATTATTGAAACGAGATCCATCAGCATCCACTAATCCTGGTGTCTTGTCAGTGGTTCAGCACTATTTAATATCAGAGTGTCGGCTGATTTACAAGTGCAAGAAAAAAGAACAAATCTGTTTCAAGTCAGTTTGCAATTTGTCTAGGGAACTTTGAGTGAAGTGAAAGTAAAGTGAGTGAGTTGGTCAACTAGTATTCCCATCCAGTGACGCTACACACACACACACACACACACACACACACACACACACACACACACACACACACACACACAGTGAAGTGAACACATAAACCCGGAGCAGTGGGCAGCCTTAAGCTTGGTGCCCAAGGAACTTTTGGGTGTCGGTGTCTTGCTCAAGGACGCTCACACCAAAGAACCTACCGGACCGGGATTCAAACATGCAACACTAGTGTGGCAGGTCCAACTCGCTATTTCGCTCTGATTAGCTGATGCATCAACTTACGAGTCAAAAGTTGTATTCTTTTTAAGGGGGTCTATTTTTTAGTCTTTTTTTTTTTTAAACCTATTTTATGCAGCCCCAGATAAGTGGAAGACGATGGAAGGATGAATATAGTTTATGTGAAATATTATTCCATATTTTTATGCTTATTGATAGCAAACTCTATTTATTCTGACAAGTTTGCATCTGAAACGACTAAATATCACTTTGCGTCAAACTGAATTTGAAACACTCAACTTTAAAATGCATATGAAAATGGCGACTTTTCTTATAGTTCAACTTTAGCCTCGGGTTCAGGCGATATAAAGAAATAGCCTGTACAAGATACAGACAAAGGCAAAAACTTAAATTTTTTGCCAGTAATTAATCAAAAACAATCAAGTGAATTTTGAGAAGTTGACCACAATTGACAAATCAAAAACCAGTTCATTAACAAGACCCAGTGTCTATTTTGTAGCCAAACATCAATACAATAATTTACAATTAACAGTATTCTTCCAAAAATATCATGATTGTTTGGTTTCTTGTTATTTCAGCGTCAGAGGCCATTTTATGGCATTTACTGTAGTTTTAAATAACAAACTTATATACAATAAAAAACATACAACATTGTGTCACGTGTACTCGGTAATTTCGAAATGGCGCGTAGTTGGAGGGCAAGACAATCCAGCGCCACTAAAATGTTTAGAATAGAATTCCTTGAAATCATCATAAATCCCAAGCGTTCCGACAATCTATGCTGCCGTCGCATTCCTCAAGGCACCGTGCCACTCCTGAAGCTTATTACTTTCCCCATCCCCAGATGAGTATGAGACGGCAAAACAGGAAAGGCTCCAGTAGTCTGACCCCTGCGGAGCCCGTGTCTCTCCGGCCCTTCGCTTCTCATTCGCTTAAGCCCATCATCTTCACCTCAAATATGTAGAACACTACAGGAGTAAATCGTGATGCCACTGTGATTGTCATGCAGAAGTGTGAGCGAAATTATCATATAATATTTCATTCATTCATCAATTTCATGATTCACTTTTCCAATTCTGTGCCTCAAGAAGCTGGAGCCAATCCCAAGGCCTTCTCCACGACACACTGGATTGGTGGCCAATCATAGAGTGGGACGCACACACATACTCCAATTTCCCTGCACGTTTTAAGTTTGCGAGTAAATCAGAGTCTTGAAGGAAACCCCCGAAAGCACAGAAAGAACACTTAACTCCACACTGAAAGGCTCAGACCGGGTCTCAAATTTGAGTCTCAAACCAGTCCCTTGTTGTGAGGCGACAGCTCTACCCATTATGCCGCCTCTATTGACATCTCTTTTTTAAAAAGCAGATTAATAAACTTAGATTTTTACATTTTTTGCCAAACATTCAGGACTGCAAATTAAGGGAAAAAAAGTATTTTTAAGATTTTAAGTGCGCCTTTTAATCCTAAAAAAAAGGTATATTTTCACTTCATTAAATTAAAAGCGGGACTTAAACAATTTTATTTGACCATTTTAACAATTTAAATTGGTTTTAATGCTTGTACGCTCGTCCGAGTAGAAAAACTCAAATTTTATGCAACGTGAATGTGCGTGTGAACTCACGCTTGGCTGAACATTTAGCATCAAGCTGAACAGCATCTTTCAGGGAATATAAAAGCTTAGTCAACACTTCCTCAACCAATCTCAACATATTCACTACACATTACACGACACTGCAATCTTCAGCTAATTCACAACCGGAAACATTCCAAAGCACAAGGAGTTTAAAACAAACTAAAATTTTTAGATTTTGGCCGTTTAAAGCCCCAGTGAAATAGTGTTACGGATCGAGGGTGAAATGACTCACGCGGAAAAGAGGAAAATTCAGCGTGACCTTAATCAAGAATGTACTGTATGAAAGGCCAAAGCCAAACTATTTATAACGAGAACAAAAACGTCACAGAAAAGACAAAACGATTCCAGGCAAACATTTAAAACAGCAATGTGGCCAAATACGTCATTACACAAGTTTGGCGTGACCGATCTGGACCGAACCACACGGCCCAGACGCAACCGTAACATAAACTTACTGCACAGCCACTGTACACACACCAGCTCTCCGACACTAAAGACAGTCACCACAAGCACCTCCAAACGCTGTCTGATGACCCAAATTAGTACCAATAATTATCAGAGCTCTCCAGGGTCAGTAATCTCCCTTATAATTAGAATAGTTTAAATAGCTCTGGGTGGTCACACTGGCACATCGTAAGTGGTGGAAAGACGAGCGTGCGTGTGTGTGTGTGTGTGTGTGTGTGTGTGTGTAGGGGCCACATCCTGGTAATTGCTCCAATCTGGAGCCAAAACGCACCAACCCAAAGATCTGTAATGGAGTGTGGTAGAAACCTTGGATTTGTTCAGGAAAACAATGGGTTGCAATATTTATCAGTCAGGCACACAAAATGATGAGAGTAGAAATGGATTTTACGGCAATGGATTACACGTTGCACATTTTACTAAAGCACTTGATAAAGGTAAAGTATTGAGACTGAAGACGTGGAATATGAAACACTCTCTGCTAAGATGCACACGAGAAGGTCTTTCCCACCAACATAATGACCACAGAATCCATCGAAAGTGCATTTAGAAACCCCAATACAAGGCCACAATACATTTGTGCTTAGTTTGAGAGTCAGCCAGAAATGAAGAGAAAATACCAAAAAGGTCAAAGGGAAAAAACAAATGGATGGGAAAAAAAATACAGATTCAGATTAAAAACAACAAGCCAAAAGCCAACCGACAACCATGGCTTCGGTAAAAAAAAAAAAAAAAACTAATTTTTGTATGAGTAAAAGAAAAGCATCAAGACATTTAAACCCATTTTAATGTTGATAATAATAAGTATCCTGAAAACGTCAGAAAGCAATGAAAAATCTTGGACATAAAGGATTTTTATTTATTTCAAGATAAATATTTTCTGCTCAAATCTATATTCTGAAATTATACAACCATCCAGTTAAACAAAAGATGTAACGTAAAATTACGTTTGAGTGTTGCATTCTATCTCAGTTGCATTTATTCACGTTGTTCTGAAGTTAAGCCTTGTGTAAATAGATTCGATTAACTCTAATGGTCCTTTAGCCAAAATGTTTTTTATCTTTGAGCAAATGTCATAAATCCCAGCACAATGAGATTACGTCACATCAAAACGAGTGGATTTTCCATTACATATATAAATATAATTTTATTTTTAACTCATTGCTTGTAATTTATGAGTATGTTCTGCTCAGGCCACTGTAAAAGGTTCTGAGCGGCGTCATCGATATTTCTCGTTCTGTCTGCGCACAAGGTCACCTTGAGCTCGGTTCCCTTCCTCCATTTCACCCGTCTCCGCTCACTCCTCTTTTCCCATATCAGCAGGAATATTTCACGCCCCGCTGAGGGATATCCTTCATATCAGATAACGTGACGGCAAGGTGGCAGCCGGGAGGAATGCGCAGCGTTTTACAGGAGACCGCTCTGGTATTTGGAGGTGAAAAATCAATGACAATGATAAAAGCTGCAAAGCTGACTTCATAATTATCCTTTTTTCCCTTTAAAGATGTCGATATTTTCTTGAAAGTGTAGCCGAGTATAGCACTGAATCCTTTACAACATGGACTTGGATTAGAGAAATAAATCGCACAATCATGTCAGAAGACAGTTGTCTGTCCGGCGTAACGTTAAACTAGTCATTCGCTGATGTCACAAGACAGGATCTGTTGTGTGTGACTGGGAGAAAGTGAATTCTGGGAATTCAATGGAATGCCTGGAATTGTTAGGCAAAGTGGGACATACAATATTGTACAGATTGCAAATTTTAAATTGTGAATTATTTCATACGTTGCTGCTTAATTCGTTGTATAAAATGCACATGCATTGTATAACATAAATGGAAAATATATTTTGACAAAAATATCAAACTTTACTATTTTGTTCGTTTTTTTTTTGCTTGCAATTTTCACATTTGCATTCGAAACTGATTTTTTGTGCTTTTCAGATTTTTGCGTTTGGACTGCTGCCAATCACATTCTCACCAACCAATCAGAACAAGTGAAACTAGTGCCAAAAGTCGAAACGCAAAAATCTGAACTGTATGAAAAAATCTGAAAGAAAAAAAAAAAATGTTTCTAACAAAAATGTGAAGATTGCAAGCGAAAAGTAAAAAATAAAAACATTTTCTTAGAAATTTGCATTGATTTGACACTAGTTTAACTACATATAAAGTCAAGGTACTAAAAATAGTTAGAAAGAAAAGGTGCGAGTTTCTCAATATTGTTAACTAGGGACCGCATTGAAAATGTGCTCAGCCATTCAGTCTCAATTTTGCACACAGAGCAAAATTATTTCCATAAAAAAAAAGGTTTTATGGAACATAACTTGCAGCAGATGCGATGTCTAGTCGAGGCCAGAAAATTTAGGCTAATCTGAGGCCGTTGTGCAGCTGATCGTCCCGGAAAAAAAAGAATAATCGATGAGAGATTAAATTAGAATTAGAGCAAAGAAAAAAAAAAAGAAGAAAAAAAAAGATTCTGGTTCAGGATAAAGGATGAGTTTGCAAAAACTTGATCCAGAAACGCCTTAAATCAACACATCAAAAACTGATTTTCTCAGAGAAAGCAAGAAAAAAAACGAGTAGGCATAACACACAAGTCTGGAGTTTTAGACGCCTTGTACTCAAGCACATATTTCCTCTGAATATTCAGTCATGTTCTGTCAAACAGTTGTGTTCCCGAGCTGCTTTCTTGGCTGATTTGTATTCTGGAAGATGAGAAGGAGACGTCGCAGCCAATTCTTCCAGTCTTAAATCAGAACCACCGGACTCCAGGAACTTGCTGGATATGAACGCAGCTGGCTGATGCACGTCACTCTCCATCATTAATCAGATAATGTGTCATCACTATCAGAACCAAAAATCCTCTTCAGTACAACACTTATGTACAAAACATCCTGCCTCTTTGTTGTAAATTTTACTATAAACTGCCATAGGCGATGTAAATAAAGTATGCATAATAAAGGCATGAGATGAAATGGAAAAAAAAAAAAAAAAAAAAAGAAGAACTGCAGAATGTCAAGAACCCTCGCAATGTTCTGCAGTATTTAGAAAACTATGATGCAATTATAACTAAAGTATATGCACACAAACATACACAAATTTATACTTTTAACATGTCCCTGCTATAGTTTGGCTCTGTCTGACTCCAGGACAAAAATGTCAACCAAAAAGCAAAAAATAATTACTACTCAAATATTTTAATTTAGATATGTGTATAGATTTATCTATATCTACTTTATTATAGACATGCATTTAGTATTAATTGGTTTAAACCTGAATGATAACAGAGCTGACATGTGTGCATGACCTTTGGCATTACTTCAATTTTACGCGGTGCTCGTACCTGATTTGCCGGACACGTTGCAAGCTTTTTGCAGTTATTAAAACACAGACTCAGGGGAAAATGGTATTAACTGACTTTGGCAATAATAGCATTTTTTATGTACAGTGTTGTGCAAATTTTACACTGACAAACACAGATCAATATGCTGCATAAGACGCCTATATTTATGTAGTACAAAGTAAAACGTGGCAATGAGCTTACCTTGAATAAAAAAAAAAAAACTGCATGTGTGTGTGTGTGTGTGTGTGTGTGTGTGTGTGTGTGTGTGCGCGTGTGTGTGAGACATATTAATCCTTAAGCTACGGCCAATGTGCAGAGAGAATCTAGCCAAAAGAGAATGAGCGGAGATACAAATGCATTCCCCTGTGTCCTGTCAGCATCAGTTCATCCTCCCTCTCCTCCTAACACACTTCCCCTGCACTCCATCAGTGTCCAGACCCCATCACAGGCCGACTTTACTTCAGCAGCTATTCGGCTGTAATCCTATTATTATTTATCTTTTTTGATCCCAGGATTAATATGCTGATTTCATAGTCTCATTAACATGTAAAGATAAAGTGCCAATCTGTGTATCGCTGTGATGAGCAGTCACAAGTGTGACAGGTATAATTTGTCCAGTGTGTAGTGCTATAAAAAGATGTTATTCTAAAAATAATATAAATAAATGAATGTATCTATCTATCTATCTATCTATCTATCTATCTATCTATCTATCTATCTATCTATCTATCTATCTATCTATCTATCTATCTATCTATCTATCTATCTATCTATCTATCTATCTATATATATATATATATATATATATATATATATATACACACACACACACTGCATATAACATATGCAATTATATACATTTTCTTTGTTAAAATGTATATATATAAACTGCAATAAAAGTTCTTAACTACTGAAAAAACGCATCATTAGCCACAATTACCACTTTGATTACAAAAAAAATAGTTTGAAACACTGCAGTCAGAAGCTAAAATTAGCAATAAGCGGGGGAATAAAGTGATAGCACAACGACAAGCTGAATATCCAAAATCATTTGCATAAACCCCAGGACTCTTAAGAGTATTAGTCTATTTCACTGAAAGACACTTGAGACCTAGAGAAGAGGTCTAGCCTCCATCGACACGCCGCTGACCCCAATCCTTCACGGTCAAGCCAGACTTATTCGCTTGACATATGCATATATGGTTTGATCCGTCATGATACACAATCCTTCTCTCATCTCTAAACCGAGCTGTTGTTGGTTGGTTTTGTTATCTCTCGATAGACTAGCTAGCGTTTGACAGCTGTGGAGTAAAGAACGAGAGAACAGAAAAAAAGGACAACGGATCCGGTTACGATGTTTAGCGTCAAACAAAGAGTACAGAAAGGTTACTATTACATCAAGTCAGTGGATGCTGGTTCCGCTTTGGCTTGTGGTAGTTGGATCGTCTACCATGATAAAACAATGCGGTTTAAGTTCTTAAAATTCACTTCATCTGGAATGCAACGTATAACATCTACGCCAATAGCTGATTTTTATTACCGTTTTTCTCAGACAATAAGGTTGACTTGAAATCCTCGGAAAGCTTAAAAATGTACTGTGCGCCTTATAATCCAGAACTTAAGTGGGGGGAAAAAAAGATTATAAAATAGACATTTACTAATGGTGCGACGTATAATCCGAAATATACGGTATATCAATGCGCATAGATTTAACAAGGAGCAACAAGAAATTTTAGATCTGAAAGCGCTTAATAAAATAAAAATAAAAAAACTCACATTTCTCACCGAACTCAATGAAGTTTACAATAATAAATTGTCATACTATCATCAGCAATAATATTACTGTATTTTTCAGGCTTCTAAAATCCCACTAAATGTTTTTTTTTAATAAATCTGTTTTTTACTTTATGTTAGTAGAAAAATATATTTTTCATTTCCCCTGCATCTTATAATCCAGAAAAACAAATGTGGAAAAAACATTAATAATTCAGCTTACAGTCCAAAAACAAATACAAACATATACAAATGTAGATCAAATACTGTACACGTCGCCCAGCCATACAACCGCTCGTTGCAGCTTGTGAAGATTGACCTCAACTTTGACCAAGAATGGAGATCGTTTTTTTTTTTTTTTTTTTTTTTTTAATGTAAACGAAATGTCAAAAATGCGGCGACTCTGCATTATCCGGGATCCCCCCTCTCTTTAAATTTATGCTGTTTTAAGGACACCCGGAGAATCCCGGGAGCCAAGCGCTTTGATCCTTTCCTGGCTTTTCCCTTTTTTGGTCAAAAACCCAGAGGCAAAGCACAAAGGTGCGAGTGTAATAATTGGCTGTGAGCTGTCTAGATACAAAGCATCTGTCCAGACTCCAGCAGGAATAAATGAACGCTTTATGGAGCGTCTTACTTTAATCAGCACGGAGGAGAATTTGGGTTGACATATGCTGAAGCTTAAAGCGCAATCACGAGAAGGCCAAAAACAAAATGCACCAGCAAACACATTTTCCATAATGGAGGATAAGTAAAGCAGACACGAGGGTGAAAAGGTTTTTGGTAATGATGCATTACATGATGAAGCACAGATTAAGATCACTGTTCCTCTCAAGCAGGAGAGAAGATTAGGCCTTGTTTGTGGGGAAACATGGAATTAGGTTTTTACGTTAATCTGATGAGCACCACAGGTCACGTCTAATGTTCTTTTAAATACTCCTGTCTGATATACACATTTCCATTTCACTGCAGGTTGAATTTGTACGTTTTTTTTCGCTGGCAAATTTATTCATCTGTAAAGTTTTGGCTTCTAAATCTGTCTGTTTCACTCGATCTTCTCTCGCGGCTCTGGCTGTGTGAACTTCAGCAGCCTGACAAAGTGCCTGAAGGTTTTTCCTGCCAAGCTCTGGATGGCTGCGTGTAGGACAAAGGCAAGGAAACCTAGAAGTTGTTCTTCGCTTTTAAAAACCTGGAAAGTTTTGTGAATACAAATCTGTTTCAACATATAAATTACTTATTATTACAGTTTACTTATAGCTGATTACTTATTATCACGTTATTATACTTGTTATTACACCCATTAAATTAAGTGTTCTAGAACACAGACGCGTTTATTGACAGTTCAACAAACTATCGTCTCGTGAAACGCTGGTCCTCCAGACCTCGAGCATCAATCTCGTAGTGTTTTTCCTAGCGTGGTGTGGCAGAGCCTCAGATTTCCTCCACGTGTTCTACATGATGTCCTCTCAGCGTGCCTGCTGGCTCTCAACGGGGCATTTTTACTTTTTCCTCAGCAGCGTTTACGCTCTTTAAAGATGTCCTCACAGCTTTAGCTTCTCGGCACTCTTTAAAGTTCACATTACGGCTGGAAAGGAAAATAATATTGTAATCTAACAATAAGGTGTGAGCGGTAAACCGGTATGAACGTGAAAAACCGGTATGGAGTTGTGCCACGATATGGATTTTGCAATACCGTCGATACTGATACACATTAATGAATAAAAATATTTATACATGCAAACATGTTATTTTTTTCTTGATATTTTTTTTATTTTTTTAAGTTGTTTGTAAACGCAATGTTAGATTCAATGTGTGTAAGTGTGAGAACAGTCGCTCTCTCTCACTAGCTTTTAAAATATACAAAAGGTATTACAAATGGCAGATTCTTATCCAGGTTTCCCCGTGTGTCTATATTTTTACTTCAAATATAGTTAGAATACAAATTTTTTGTACAAACAATGTATTAAAGATCTACTAAATTGACCTTTTTTTTACCTTTATATTACCACCCAACCCCAATACTGTGATTTAATACTGATACTGTCTGGAGTCTAGTATCGTGATATTAATTTTCACTCCTGCCCACTAAAACGCAAATGTGACATGTTTCTTTTTCTGCTATAAATAGTCTTTCCGCCCTATGAAGAAGAAATCCCAACTTGTGCCTTCATACTTCCTACATTGGAAGGTTTGTACAACATTGTACAAATTGTACAAAAGTCTTTCCCCCCATTCCTCTCAGAAAGCAGAACTTTCTGGCTAATCCGGTCTAAAATTAAGGATCTGGAAGACCTGACCTCAACATGGTGCTGCTGGACAATGAAAGCATTGAGCTGAACTCATACCTCCATTCCTCTCCACACCTCGGCACACCTCACCCTCGGCAGGAATTCAGATACGACAAGGGAACTGCTTTCATGGAAAAAAACTGGGAACATCTTGCCCTGAGTGTCAGGAAAAGGCAATGATAAACCTGACCACGGTGAACAGATCCACTACAAATTGTGCCAAAACCGATGTTCCTCAGGAACTTGTGGTCAAAAACAGATTCAAAATCTTGAACGACTCATTCAAAATGTATAGAAACCAAAAAGTCTAACCACATTTATTTTAGTACTTTTTCTTGAGATTTAAATGTGATGTCCTGATCACAGTATTTGGGTTCTTGGGCCGATTAGAGTCATTTAATGAGCCAGAATTTATTCCGCTACAATAAACAATTCATTTCATGCCTTTTTAATCCTATTTGTATAATTGATTGATATATCATTTCAGTTATGAGAGTTAGTGCATCCTCATTTTTCAGGTATGCACTGTGATTGGTTGAGACTGCACCAATCGTGAGAAGTTTCCTGTGTTTGCATGGGTATTTACCGGTATTTACAGTCTCAGCGGAAACCTGTTTTCCGGAGATTTCTCAGATTTCTAGTGTCATAAGTGGCGAAATCTATCAAAAGTAAAAAATATCCTATTCTAGGCGCATTTGATTTCAAAGATATTCGTTTTACACTCAACTGAAAACAAAAGGATTATCTAAATGCTAAACCTTACAACGAATTACTGAATTTAGGTAATGAGCTTTAAAGACAGACCATGAACAAGTACTAGTGTTGTCACGATACTAGAAACTTTAACTCTGATACTAGACTTAAAAAAGCACCAATACTCAATACCATTTTCGATACATCGAAGAACAACTGGAACAATGTTAGGGCCTTTTTTTGCTTGAAACCCTTAATTCTACCAAAACATATTATTTTAAATTTAGTCTTTAGTCTAGGCCTACAGTATTGACATGTTTCAGCGTTCTATATAACACAAGCTGACTATAACTTGAATACAAGTCTTTGGTTTCTGACACCTCGCCAGATGTAAAAGACAGTTTCTACCAGGTTTCCACCAGTTTTCACCAGCGGAAATGTAACCCTGGCGCGACACATTTGACAATTTGTAAAAAAAAAAAAAATATACTCATCCTCACGCAAGCTCTCGTTCAAAATCAATCATCATTCCTTCCTTACGTTGCTCACCCATGTCACATCTGACTTAATGATCTCAATTGAAATCGTCCAATCAGAACCAATCCTGATTTAAAATTGCACTAATCTCCACCAATCCTAATCTCAAAATCTGTGAACAGTTTGAACGGTTAAAGATAACAGATATTTGTCATGGACACGACTTTCCAAATTATAGTATCAGCTACTATATGTCTTGAACACTTGAACTGAAACATAGGACTTGAACATATACCATGTCTTGAACACTTAACTGAAATATTTACTCCATGCAGAAGGCACCAATCCAGCACATCAACCATTTTTACTAAAAATCGCTGATGTTTTCTTACATAATCTGATGAGAACATTCCATTTTCTGTCATTCTCTCTCATTCTAACCGTGACTCACTTGCTCTTCACCCCAAAGGACAGCAGTGATCCGTACACCACAGTACAGCTTGTCTTCCCGGATTCCTGCTTTAAAATGCCAGATGAGCATCGGGAAACGATTACGGTTTTTGTTTACGAGAGCGACACAAACTGTGGCAACGGTCCCCTGGGAACGCCTCAAGAAATAAGAACAAAAATCTTAAAGGCTCAGCAGATGGAGTTGATCGTGTTTGCTGAAACCATGCCATTTGTAATATTAGACAATACGTTTAATTGGGTATTAAAATAACAGATGAATGGAAAGATCCCAGTCTGTTTACGGAGCAATGGCGATGTAGTACAGACTACTTTTCTACGCTGAAGTAGTATTCAGGCAAAATAATGTAACAGTAAAACATCCAGTAATACTGTCCTCATACAAGCATTTGTGTCTCAGCAGCGCTCACATCTCTAAAAGTTTACAGAGGGTAAAGATGAAGCTCCGCACACCATATACATCATCTCATCATCTCACGACACACTGTGTTCCAAATATCACCAGTTAAAGCAAAATAGTTCAGCCATTCAGCCAGGGACTTAAACTTGTTGAATATTAAAGTACATCCAGACTTTAAAAACCTCTTGCTGAATTGACTTTTAGAAAGAAACTAATCAAAAAGCAACTGGGAAAATTCGAACTGGAGACAGTCAGATTTGGATAATGGTTAATAAATGATAAATGTTAACGGTTAATTATTTTAACCTTATTTAACATTGGAGGGGCCAAAGGTTAAATGTCCAAATAAAAAGAAAAATTGATACATAAAATGTATACAAATCATTTTTAGACAAAAAATAATTTCATAAAAAAAAGACAATAAAAAATGAGATATTTAAGAAAATTATCACAATTTTTGTAATATTAATACTATTGTAATTATTGTAACATTAATCGTAAAAAGATTAACTATCATCCATGTTCATGTTCATATTTTCTAATAAGACTGACTAAGTTTGATAAGGGATATTTTCATATTAATTTTCACATTTTTAATTTTAAGTCATTTTTTTAAACAATGTTTAGGATTTCACATGCCCCTTATAGTCCAATGAAAGACAGTAATGGGAAAAAAAAGCGAGTTTAGTTTCACTTTTACAGCTTTTGGGTTTGATTGGGTAAATTTTTTTGCGTCATGACATTTCCCAAACTGACATCGCAATTTCTATAGGATAATTCGCCCTAAATGATGCCAACTATTCACTGAGATGATGTGACATTTTCTACCAATTCTATAAGACACGAGGACAAAAGAACTCGAAGCCTAATGGCTCTCTATCCTTCTCCATCCATCCCCTTTTATCTCACTTTTGCACAAAGAGAATCTTTCTAGCATTTGAATGAACAAGCATTGCCAGCAGCCTCCGGGTCTGTCTGCTTCACACCAAAACGCCATTCACCTCCTCAACTTCTAAGCTCCTAGATCTCAAGCCAAGTGTGCGACATGATAACGCTGTAGTCGCCTGTAGTCACTCATGTATGATGATGTCATACGAAAAACTACAGTCTGACCAGTCTTTCAATCTGCTATATTCTTCAAATAAGGTGCAAAATCCTACTCGTTATTTATGTTGTCTTTTATTTTTAATGTTTTATAAATACTGTTTTTTAATGTTTCTTTTTGAAAAATTTTTTTTTTTCAGATTCGTTTTTTTTCTGATAACTGCTCGTGTCATACAGACTCCCAACAATACAACCAAAAAAGCTGAAACCTTCAAGTCAAATTGCTCGTCTGTATTAGATTAAATTGAATCGACTCAACCTATACTTTGTAAAACGAAAATAGCAGAATTTTAATGAAAGGCGGCTTTCTATACAAAGCTCACATTTTTTTTATTAGGCCAAATTGAACATCAAAGCTCACAGTCCATTACAGTAGCCACAAAACAAAGGAGTGAACTTATTTGCATGTGACGATTATTACTCAACTGCTTCTTTGTCCAGCTTGGATTACATTAGCACCATGTGACGAGAAAAAAAACCTTCAACTGACGTCCAGCACAAGGAGACGAGCTGTACACAAACGCATAGTCAAAACCCATGACAATAAATGGCCTGTCCAGTTAATTAGGTCTCATGGAAGAACCACATCGGAGAGCAATGACTAACCCATTGGTTGCCACAGGGTCTGTCCAGTAAAGCTGGAGAAAAAGCCATCGTCAAGGACGAAACCCAAATTCCGAAATCCTACTTGAACCAAAATGTCAAAGGCTAAAAACCAAAATTGGTGAATAAAAAAACCCCAACAACAACAGGTTAGCGGTATACAAAGGCATGAGGTCATTGCTTACCTAGATCACCATGGAAACTGTTGTCATGGGGAGCCCTGCTGGAAGCAAAGGAGTCTCCATCATGGGTCCAGATCTGTCCGGTTTTCCGAACGCCCACGATGGTGGCTTCGGAAACCACGACATGTTGCTGCCTGTGGCGTTTCTGAGTCTGAGGTGTCGGGGGACTGCTACTGTCGAAGGAGTGCTGGGAATTCTGGGAGTTTTGAGAAGGCGAGCGACTCTTTTCTCTCATGGGGCGACGGTAAGCTGTAGTGGGGCTGGGGGACACATGACTGGACTGTCCGGAAGAGAAGTCCTCCTCACTCGAGGTCAAGTTCTCATTGGAGCTGCAGTCGGGGGTGTAGCCGCCTCCCCCACCGCCCACATCCTCGAAACTCCCGGGTGAGTAGGACCTCCTGGGCCAGGTGAGTAGATGGTCGTCACTTCCTCCGTGATCTCGCAATGTGACTCGGCCATCACTGTTTTCTCCTGGCATCAAGCTCCCGACATAGACACTAGTATAAGGCTGGAAATCCGAAGGCTGCCAAGGCGGGGGTGGAGGTTTGGCACCGTTGGGGCGTGAGGTGCCATCTCGGTGGTAGCGAGGGCTGGGCTCGCCATCTTCATACTCCGCATCGTACCCGCAGGTGCTCTCAGTAGAGCGCCCCCTGTAGACGGGCCTGGTCCGCAGGTCTCCAGCCACCGTGGCGAGGTTGCCCGGGAGCGAGTGAAGAGACCTTTTGCGCTCCATCTGCATGGCTTGATTTCCAAGGGAGCTGATTTTGTCAGAAACCTCGCGGTCGTTGACTTTCACCAAGCCCCGGTCGTGATGGAACTCCACGTTGGTGTAGAAAGGCTTCTCCTGGACCGCTTTCCCCTCACTGGCGGAGTGGGAGTTGGCCCTCTTGATTTTCTCGAAATTCGATCTCAAGGCGGCAACCCCGAGTCCCATGCCCAGCTTGTCTTTAGAAGACGGATCCGTGGGCAACTCCTTGTCAGGGGGTGGGTGAGGTCTGCGAGGGGAGACCCCACCCCTCTGGGTGGACGGTGAGAGCCCATCGGCCTCACTGCCCTGACCAGCTTGATGGGCTTCGAATGATGACTGGACCTCCAGTCCATCACCATGGGAGGTGGACTTCCGGGCAGGGGGTGGTCGGGGTTTGGCTCTGCTCTCCCCCACAGGCTGAAACCTGCTGCGCTCGGGCTGGCCGTGTTCTTGAGGATGGAGATGCTGAGGGTCCAGCCCCATGGCTTGCTGGTCCCCTTCGCTCATGTGAGGAGGCTTCCTGAATCCCCATCTCTGCCTGTCGTAGCTCTTCCTCTCCTTCGCCAGCAACGTCTGGAGGTAGATCATCCGGAAGCGCTCTTTGTTCACCTCCATTTCCAGGCGTCTTATGGAAGCTTTGCACTTTTCCAGTTCTTGCTCGATGCCCCCCACAGACCTCAGCTCCATTTTTGGGGGCTCCGACTCTGGAAACTGTGCTTTCCATGCTTCAATGAAACCCACGGGCTCCACCATCGTGTTCTGAGGCAAAAATGATCAAATTTGTTTTTTAAAGGGGTAAAACAACAACAACAGGTATTTCCTACAACGTAGAATTTCGTGAACAATCGAGGTGGAAAGTACAGCCGTTCATAACACGCGCGTCTCGGTCACATTCGATGGAGCGGCTTGCTTTTGTTTGCACGGACGCTCGGCAAACATATCATTCGCCTAAAAGTGATTCGGCGAGTCTTAATCCTTCTTTGTCAGATCTGTCGCGGTTGCGTCGGCGCTGTTTAACGACAAAACGCCCGTTGTTTAACAGGTCGCGGGAAAACAATAAACGCACGCGCATTATTAACTCGTTCAACATTACTACACGATCCCCTCACAAACATCACCGGCACACATCGCATCAGCATCTGTTCTCTGGGACGCCACGGATGAAGAAATCCCTCCGAATCAAGCGGGTCGCCTGGACATTCCCCGGGGTTCGGTCGTGTCACGGTTCTCCCGTTGTCCTCCGTCCGAAACGTGAAATTGTTTTCTCATCCTTGGAGTCAAAATTCTCCGTAGTGCTCATGTCAACCAAGAAAGGGGGATTCTGAATGACTCGCTTCAGTCATTGAGGCTTCGGGGTTGGCGAAAGTGAAGAAAAAAAACCCCACTCGCGTTTATCCCATTTTGCTTTTGTAATTAGATGGTGTGCGTTTGACGACTCGGCTGCACGTAATGCCGTTTGAAAGCTCCGTGAAGATGCTGCTGCAGGAAGGGGCGGGGCTACGAGGCTTTGATTGACAGCTCCCACAGCAAGGCTCTATTTAAAGAGACAGAACGCTGGGAGAGTTGTACTGCGTGATGTTTCACTGTAAAACGCGTGAAAATGTTTTAGGTGGAGTTACAGTTACGTTTGTTAGAGGACGTTTGTGTGTGTGTGTGTGTGTGTGTGTGTGTGTGTGTGTGCGCATGGTAAAGTTATTACTAAAGGAGCGAAAAATAGAATGGAAATGTTACTTTAAAATACAGTAGGTAAGAAAATTGTCAGTATTAACAAATAGTTTTACTTGCAAACATACAGTGGAGTGGAGTCTTGACAAACGAGATGACGTAATTGTAGCTTGCGCGCACATTTCTTGTCTTTGTCGCCGCCACGTGTTCAAGTCAAATAATTGCTACTACGCTCTGTAATTGATCAATAATCTCTGTGCCACATTTCGATGAAATAAATGCTAAACAAATAACAAAAACATTGAAGATAAAGTCGTATTCCATTTGGAAATTATCAAAAATGAACATTTATCGATTATAACTCAACTGTGTAGGTATTAAGATATCAGTGTACCATGTTACACAAGACATCTGATGATGTCGTTTGGGGGAGAAATGACGTCATCGATAAAACAAAAGCCAAACATCCATTTAAATTGATCGGTGTTGTTTATTTGTAAAATGATGTATAATATACCATGTAGCAGCAATATACACAGCAATTTGCTTCATAAATATAGATGAAAGCATTTCGATAATTACAACCAAAGGCATGCGATGTAGTATATAACACGTGAATATAAAACTATGACCATTTACAGAGGAAAACACCGCCGCAAACTCCGCTCGAATAAACATTAAGCAATGGCATAGACATATCTTCATGCGTCTAAAAGGAATGATGCTTATTTGCTGTCATACGCACCTACTTTTATTTTCCCTCCAGTGTTCTTATCATGTAATCTGTTATGACGCATGTAACACGTTTGGCTGTATTCATGTAATGCAGGGATTTCTGCTGCACATTCAACATGCAGGTGATGGGAAGCCACTTCATCCAGACATGCACATCTCAGACACCGTATGCAATTATTCTAAACTCAAACATTTGAAATTAAAGGGGGATGTAGAGAAGTATTTGCTAATACATAAGATATGTCAGTGCTGGACACAATTAGTTTAAAAAAATTAATCTTGCCGCCCAACTTCTGAAATCAATTCCTGAGCAAGCCGGACCACAGTGTACGGACCCTTCAAACAACAGCAAAAGCTCCCTTCTGCTCATTCACAAAAAAAAAGAAAAAAATGTAGAAAATACCAAAAGAAAAGCGGGTTATATGAATCAAATAAAAACTACGTCTGTGACAGGAATGTTTTAAAAAAAAAAATGCAGGGAGAAAAAAAATGTAGAAAATACCAAAAGAAAAGCGGGTGATAAAAATTAAATGATAAAAAAAAAAAACACGTCTACGTGACAGGAAGGTTAAAAAGTGTTAAAAATATCAATAAAGTTTAAATATTAAAAGGACTGGTCGGAATGCAGGATTTGGAATGTTGCGTCAATGTAATGGAGGGTACACACACACACACACACACCACGGCCCAAGTAAAAACGATATTTAGCGTATAAAATCTACTGTGCGGTTTACAAACGCTCCGGCTTTCTTGTAATTCCATCTCGGCACGTTCATTTCACCATTCAAGTGAAGTTAAGAAGCGCTCGGCGACAGCATGTAAAAATAAAGACACAGATTTTAAGTCAAATGGTTCATGAGTGTATTTCATAACAGTAGAAAAGAAAAGTAGCACAAAACAATTTGGTTTTGCATTGTAAAATTCATGTTCGGAATGCAACACTGAAACCTTTGAATCTACTTGGTCTTGTTACACACTAATGCTCAATTTCATTTTCATCCGAGCCCACCCTCAAAAAAAAACAATTTAAGTTAAAGTCTATTCAATTAAAAATCCTAAGAAAAACAAAAAAAAAAAAGCTGGAGTCGGAACTAATGGTCAGTCGGATGGTCATTTGCACAGGCGTGTGATGGAAAGCAACCGGAGAGTCCTGAGGTAGCTGTGCGGGAAAACTGGCTTGACTGATCCAAAGAGTCGGACACCAACACACACGTATCAAAATGGATGTCACACACCAGCACAAAGCGAAAATCAAACCCGCACGAAGACATGCAGCTTCACACGCAGGGTTTGATCGCATGCTTGAGTGACGCTACACGAAGACACAAAGGTAAACATCAGTGAATAGTTCGGTCTTGTTCGGGTTTTCTCTACACAATTCCCTGTTAGCTACGTAAATAAAATAAAAAGAAACTAGACATCAACTGCATAAAATAGTGTTAGCCGTCTCTAGCCGAGCACATTTTCATCCAGTCACATGACAGGGAGGGCGGGGCCAAAACAACCATCATTCACGCTGGCTTGAAATGAGAAAAATAAAAACCAAAAGGAAACTTGCTCCAACAAAAACATTAATAGTCAATAATACTTAAAGACTTCACCTCTGTAAGGTCTCGACAGTTTTAAAAAAAAAAGTGAATAATTAGATTTCTATATTATGGTTAATTCTGATTAAATCCTGTTCTTCTCGTACACATTCGCGGTTCTAGAGGCACGCTTTAAACGCACGACCACACATACAGATACGTACACAATCTATACACGGTGCGGCCCGGGCGCCCCGTTCAGTCAGGACCAGAACATTTCGGCCAGGTTAGTGTCAATGCTGTAGATCCACACCACCAGGGGGAGCGTGAGGGCCACAAAGGGCCAGGAAATGCCCTCGGTGCAGGCGCTCAGTGAGCAGCTCTTGCCCTTGGGCTTGTCCAGCTCTTTGCCCGGCTCCAGGTAGTTGCGGGCAGCAAACTTCAGCACCTCGTCCAGCAGGATGACGGGCAGCGAGATCTTCAGCACCATCAGCCACTGGGTCAGGTTCAGTGGAGTGATCTGGAAAATCATCTGCAGAGGGGAAATAAAAGTGGTTTTTATCATGACAAAATAGAAACATTGTTCTTTTTTTCTAGTTTTGTTTGATTGATTAGTTAGTTATTACAAGAACATTGAAACGAACATAATAGAAATGTTAAAAACAGAGGAACATCAATAATGTCCACAGGGCCTTTTATTATACATGTGCCAGAAACCAAAAAGTTCTCCAAAACAGTGTGTGTGTGCGACAAATAGTGTGTGCTGTCTCAGACTCTCTCTCTCTCTCTCTCTCTCATACACACACACACTGTTGCAAAGAAACTAATAGTATTTCAACATCCTGAATTATTTAAGCTTCTATTTTGTCTGAACTGATTCAAACATTATCTCTGTGACAAAAACATGTAGCGGGTGTTACAAATAAGTGAAAGAAACTATTTTTTGTTTATATGTAGTATGTATTACACTAACTTAGAAAAGCAGGAGAAGATTCAAATAGAACACTTAAGTATTTAGTAGTTCATTCTCTGTTTTTATTTTTGATATACTGATTTTTGATAGACTGAGATTTTTTTTTATATAATAATGAATATTCATTATCGATATCATTTTTAGAGCTATACATAGCAATGAAAAGAATTAGCAAAAGACAGTTTATTCGAGTGGTCTTACTGGAAGCGGCTCCACGTAAAGGATGAGGAAATGGAGGGACATGGACAGACAGATGGCCCCCAGGAGCCACACGTTCTCCCACGGAGGCATGCGAAGCAGAGACTGGTTCTCCGAAACACTGCAGAAATAAAGACGATTATTGTAAGACTAAAGCCTAGTTCCTTATATAATTTTGAGACACGTGGAGTCCACAAACAAAAACTAAAGTATGGATACTTATTTTTTTTCAACATTTTAGCACAATTCTTTTTCTCAGGTTTCAAAAACCAGATTCAGGAACATTTGGGTCAAGATTTGTCAAACTGTCAGGAGAGTCTGTGCTCTCTTATTTATTATTCTCACCTAAAGATTAAATAAAGCCGTAAGAAAAAATACTCTCCCAACATTATTGTCGCTACAACATTTGGCCTATGGTATAGTGAGGTGATTTAGTTGAAATGGACTATATATTTCTCGACTACCCCATAGTAAAAGAAAACTTTCGTCAACCGAGTAATTCGTAAGTGGAGGTACCACTGTATAGAAATAAAAGATGGGTCAAGACTTCCTCACTGACCTGTTGAGTGCATTGCACATCTCAATGGTGACTAGTACAGACAGAGCCATGGTCATGGGATACGGAGACTCGAACACTTCACACTTCATGCCCTGAAACTCTGGGTTGTCTGCCGCACACTGGAGGAAGTGGCTCTGTGAAAGCAGAGATAAAGAGTGATTCGAGCTGCTTCGCTCAGAGTGAGTGTGTTTCAGGAAACCCACCAGCTGGTAGAGAGTGATTCTAGGCCCATCCTCAGCAGCAATGAACCACCAGGCAGCAGCACCTACAGTGGCAGCTCCAACATAACCTGTAGAGGGCGCAATCACGCACTAGAATTAAAGCTCCAAAAAGAACACAAAGTGATATTAATTATTATTACAGCCTAACAGTGTAAAGTACCTGAAGAAATGGACTTTGTTACTTTATTGAAGTATTTATGGCCGCTTTGTACTTAATCACAAATGTAGCCAAGAAGAGTGCTCATATTTTTGAGTATATGTATGTACTCTTTACTCCACTACATTTGAATGAACATTTACCATTACTTGTTACCATGTGATTGCGCACAACAAGTCGGCATCTTTTTCTACCGCGGTTCATTTCTTGGGCAGACGGGGTGATATCGCCACCTGCAGGATTCTGGATGCTATACATCAGCTAAGTCACGTGAACGTGTAAATAGCGGTTTGCGTTTTTAGCACATTTGAGTTTGACCGACACTGACTATTTTGTTCTGCCATTTCGAAACAATGAGGTGTTAAATTTCATTCCTATATCAGGAAAAATAATCTCATAAATAAAGTGTCTAGTTTTTCACATTTCTTGGCACTTTTTGAGCCTAAATTAAGTACGAGTAAAACTTAAACTTGGATATGTTACGACTTTTACTCATGTCTTCTTGGAATTGGTGACTTATAACTTGTAATGGAGTAACTTTTACAGTAAGGTATCGGCACTTTTACTCGAGTATGGCTTTCAGCTACTCTTTACACCTATGCAACTCAAGCGCTTACATCCAATAGCCAGGTATCTGAAGAAGAGCCAGCCGGAGATGAGCGGTTCTCTGGCATTGCGTGGAGGTTTGCTCATGATGTCCAGGTCGGGAGGGTTGAAGCCCAGAGCGGTGGCGGGAAGACCATCAGTCACCAGATTCACCCACAGCAACTGGACTGGGATCAGAGCCTCGGGGAAGCCCAGAGCAGCGGTGAGGAAAATACTGCCGGAGACAGAGAACGCACGCCGTGATTCATGAGATTAGATTACAACTGGATGAACGTCAAAACGGTCTTGGCAGCGGTCGGCGCTCGCTCAAAGCATACGTTTCATCACGTTGACATTTAAATGGCATCCGCTGTGCCAATCTGATGGGAAACTGACTTGCTGCCGCACAGAATGTATAATCAACCTCATTTAAAAAAAAAAAAATGAATAAAACAAGTGTAACTGAATAGACTTGGATAACACTTGGTTTGTTATGCTGCATGAAAAAATAATATAACAGTATTATATAATGTTGAGCAATTTAATATTTTCAAGAATGGAGATTAAAAATAACACCTAAATAAAACTACTGTGACTTTCAGTTTGTGAGTAGCGCTTTCATGTGGGCCTGCCCACCATACATAATGGGCGGAGCCGTACAAACGTCAGAATGTTGCAGTCGATGAATCAAAATAAACTCAGATTTTCTACATCATTTGAAATGTTGTTGTAAACAATATATTAAATAGAAAACCCTGTAAATATTAAATTATCATCATTACAAAACTTTCCTTTAAGGTTTTTTGTAACCAATTTGGAATACACTTCAAATTTATTACAGGGAAAGGTCTTTGATACATTGTGCCCCATATGCTTAATTTTCAACCATTTATGACTCCAAGTCACAATCAACATCAGAATTTCTCACACATTTTAGTAGATCATTGTTAATCCCAATTTATACATTTCCCTTGTACCCGAATTCTGCATTGACAGTAAATGTAAAGATCCCATAACCAACTTACCATACGACCTCGCCAACATTGGAGGAGATGAGGTAGCGGATGAACTGCTTCATGTTGTTGTAAATGGCTCGTCCCTCCTCCACAGCGGCCACAATAGTGGAAAAGTTATCGTCAGCGAGCACCATCTCAGACGCCGTCTTGGCCACCGCTGTGCCCGAGCCCATCGCAATGCCAATCTCAGCTTTCTTCAGAGCCGGAGCATCATTCACACCATCACCAGTCTGCAAACAAAGCCACATCATTAAATGGAGCAATTCTTTAAATCATTATTGCGATTGACCCAGATTTACCATGGCAGTGATCTCATCATAAGACTGCAGGAACTCCACAATCTTGGACTTGTGTGAGGGCTCGACGCGGGCAAAGCAGCGGGCAGTGAGCACAGCTTCGCGCTGAGCGGTGGCAGAGAGGTCGTCAAACTCTCGTCCGGTGTAGGCCATACGTGAGACGTCGTCGTCCTCGCCAAAGATGCCAATGCGCCTGCAGATGGCGACGGCTGTGCCCTTGTTGTCGCCGGTGATCATGATGACCCGAATGCCCGCCTGACGGCACAGTTTGATGGAGGCCGCCACCTCGGCTCTGGGAGGGTCCAGCATGCCCACACATCCCACAAAGGTCAGGTCGGTCTACGGATGAAGAGCATTGGTTTGTTAACGGACGTCTCATTTTATAGTTGACGGCATCAAAGACCTTCTGGTTTTAGAGTCATTTATATAAACAAAACAAAAAAATTACGAAAAAAAAGGAAACACCGGTTTTATATGCAAATACCATATTTTATTGACGTGAAGGCATCAGAAAAAAAGTATAATTAAATTATTACTGTGCACATTATAATTCAGAAAACTGTCTTACACAGCGGTACCCCAACTTACATTTTTGCCTTACGGAACAGCTCATAAAAATGTTGTAAGTATTAAAGCAGAGACACAATCAACATGTAAATAGGCAAATTTGTCCCAGGAAATCCAGTCAATTGTAACCCACTTTTAACTTTTTTTTTTTTAAATAATAATGAAATAACTTTTCAAGCTTTTAGGCCATAGAGTCCGAAAAAGAAATTTTAAAATTCTTGCTAGTTCTTTCCTTCAAAAAAACACTGAACACAAAATGCTTTTCACAATCAGCTTACCTCATATTCGATAAATCGAGTGGAGTCTTCCAGCACCAGGCTGTCTTTGCTCAGCGGGTTGTCTCGGGTGGCCAGAGCCAGACAGCGCAGGGTGTCCCTTCCGGTGCCGTACTCACGGATCACGGACAAGATCTTCTCTTTGATAGCAGGAGTCAGAGGAACCTTATTCTGTCCCACACGGACGTGTGTGCATCTGTCGATCACGCCTTCTGGAGCGCCCTGTAGATGCAAAACGCATTAATGTGATGACCTGAAGACTGACGCCATTCAAAGACGCGAGATGTCACCTTAACAAACATCTTTCCATTGGAGGAGCGAGCTTTATTGGGAGTGCAGTAGACCGACATGGACTTCCTGTCTCGGGAAAACTCCAGAGTGAACTCTTTCTTCATCAGCTGCTTGATAACCTGACAAACAGATTGAAAATGTTTTATGCAATGTGAGAAAGAAACTTTGAAAAACTCCAGATTGAGACAAAAAAAAAAAAAAAAAAAAAAAAAAAAAAAGACTTACTGAATTGCAAGCATTTGCCCTCTCCACCTTAGAAATGCCTTTTAAGTTGTTGTCAAAAACGTTCATCTTCTCCACCAGACACGTGAGAGCCGTCTCTGTGGCTTCTCCCACCTTTTCGTACACACCTTTGGTCTGTAAAAAAATCAGGGGAACCATTCATATAACTAAATATTGTGACAAAAAATATCAACGCCATATAAATCGGGGGGGGGGGGGGTTAATATTATTAACAATTTAGTATTAAACATATAATGGTTTTATTTGTATTTAAATATGCTTTAAAAAAAAGCTGTTATACCAAAAGATTATTAGTATTAAGGATATTAAATTATTAAAGATTATTTATATTTTTGATATAAAAATCGAATTCAAAAATACAATTTGTTTTTTTGTTTACAAATATCTGACATCTTTTTAAAAACAGACTTAGATATTGTTTTCCTCGTTTATACTTTGAACAAAAAGTTCCTTTTGTTAAAATACATTTGCAAACGTTTGACATTTTTTGCCCTAATCTGTTTTGATACTTGAGCGGGGGACCATGGGTTTAACGAACTGGAAGATCTGTAACACGTGTAAAATAATAATAGAAAAACCTCGTTGTAGTCGAGAGAGGAATCATTGCACAGAGCGCAGATGGTGGCCATTTCCACCAGGCCGTCATACTGAGAGCATCGCACTGGTTTATTCTCCAGAAACCTGGACAGAGCACAGCACAACACATTCAGCAGATCTCTTCATCAGCGGAAAAGCTCACTGAGCATTAGTAATCGTGCCGAGATGGCTTACACTTGTCCGTCAGGAGCGTATGTGGAGCCGGTGACAGTGAACTCTTTCAGAGAGCAAGAATTCCCATTGGCCTGATCGATAATAAACATCTGAAAGCAGCAGAAAAACACAAGAACAGTTAGAAGAATCCAGCCAGCAGAGGGCAGAAGTACACAAAAAAAAAACATCTGTACAACTCTACATTGCCCGACAGGGACAAATGCAACAAAAACGTATTTTAAAAAGTAAACATGTTCAACAGACTGAACACACACACACACACACACACACACACACAATAACAAAACAGAAAAAAAAATGACTGTGTGCTACAGTAAAGTGGAACAATCCTTTGCTTTACTGAAGCCCAGTGGACTAAGAAAAGCAGAAAAAGAACAGGAGATACAGAGGTTAAGAGATATGGCAAAAGAGAAAGTGAGTGTAGGAGAAAGAAATAAAGCAGTAAAGAGAAAGAGTGAAAGAAAGCAGATAGGGTAAGAGGGAGCGAGTAAGAAATAAAACAGTACAAGTGTTGAGAAAGTGAGAGTGAGCACATAATAGAAAGAGTATGAGCAACAGAGAAAGAGGAAATGAGTGAAAAGGTGGAGGGTTAACGAAAGAATGAGAAAGAGTAAGAAAGACTACAGAAAAAGTATGTAATTATTTTACATTTTTTTCACGTAAAAATTATTTGAAAACTCTACATTTAATACAAATGAGTCTGAAGTTCTAAAGAAAAAACCCTGCAAAAAGCACTTTTAACCTGTTAGTCCAGAAATATCCATGACCTTAAGATGACCTTCAGGCAATCATGTTAAAAATTAGGATGACCGACTAGCCAAAAATGTTTAAATCCAGCAGCATCGGAATAGAAAAGAAGTCACGCAAAATA
Source organism: Paedocypris sp. Pulau Singkep (assembly GCA_017309775.1). NCBI lineage: Eukaryota > Metazoa > Chordata > Actinopteri > Cypriniformes > Paedocypris > Paedocypris sp. Pulau Singkep. The sequence goes on from MU204205.1 coordinate 5,882,425, forward strand.
AAAGGTTTTAAACAAAGAAACACATATTGTAGATCGTTAATATTGGGTCCTTTACAAGCACAAGTTCATAGTTACAAAACAATCTTTGCAAACAGAACCAATCAATTTTAATAAGCTCAATGACCTTTACACTAAAGCGTCAAAACGGCTCGATTTCAAATGAACTGCGGCGACACTGAAGCGAACCGTTGTAGAAGGCGTCGGGCGTATAAACGTATCATTTAAATCTCTTCAGCTCCACTGCGTTTACTGTACAGCCTCCAGCCATGTGGATCAAACACACACACGCACGGTCAGTTACGCAACACTACGCCAGCTAAATGACTCCAGCATACTGATCAGGGGCGAGGAAGAGGAGGAAGAGCAGAGCGGGGGACGAAAAACGGCAAAAAATACCAACCAACCAAATATGAATGGAAAATATCACCGTAAAGACAACCAATGGTGGACTCGTGCTAGATGGGGACATTTATATGTCAAGGTTAAGGCTGAAATGAGCTCCGAGTTTTCCCACGGCTTCGATTGAAGCTGGTTTTATTGCTAAATGAGCTCCATCGTCAATCGGCCTTTAAATTTGGATTTCCAGCCAAACATGCCATAACATCGCGCTCGGTTCTTGGCGGAGAACCAGACAGCGTTTCTAATAAACTCTCGGTTGCCAAGAAGAGAAATTACAGCATAGTTTGTAATAGCTGTAAGTTATAATGATGGGTCAAAGCGCTTTAAATGCGTTGCTAATGGGCTGGTGGCTCACCCTGCAGACAGACATCTGATTGGTGGTTAGAGTGCCGGTCTTGTCCGAGCAGATGACCGATGTGCAGCCCAGGGTCTCGACCGAGGGCAAGGAGCGTACGATGGCGTTCTTCTTGGCCATGCGACGGGTTCCCAGTGCCAGGCAGGTGGTGATGACGGCGGGCAAACCCTCAGGGATGGCGGCCACGGCGAGGGCCACAGCAATCTTGAAGTAGTAGACGGCCCCTCGAATCCACGAGCCGCCATGGACGGGATCGTTGAAGTGTCCGATGTTGATGATCCACACGGCGATGCAGATGAGAGTGATGACCTTTGAGAGCTGCTGGCCAAACTCATCCAGCTTCTGCTGAAGCGGTGTGCGCTCCTGCTCCGTGGACGCCATCTCGTCACGGATTTTCCCGATTTCGGTGTTCACACCTGTGGCGACAACTATGCCCACCGCCTTGCCCGTGGCGATGTTGGTACCCTGGAAAGAAAAGTCATGAGATTAAGAAAAAAAAAAAAGTAGCTTTGGTTATCTTAAACCACAGTGGGGATGAGTTTAATCTAAATTAATGTCTTAGTAGTTTATATTAATTCAGATGAATCTCCTATCATAAGCAAAAAGATGTATTCCGCATTAGTCAAGGGATGGTTTGCGTTTAAATGACACTTGAGAGCGGAAAAACTCTTGAAACAAAAGGGCAAATAATTTTGGTCTTGAGGTTTCCATCCGAAGGCTGAAAAAAACACATATTTTCTCCTGAAACAACCCTGAGAGTTTCATAGCTGCATCCATGATAGCCTGGTTTTTTTTTAAACATATAACATGTTTACTACTCGAGACAATTAGGTAATTATTAGGATGAAAATGACCACATCGACCTGTGGTTTAATCAACTGTATATATAAGAAAAAAGAAAATACAACTAATTAGCAAGATTATATGTTGACAAATTAATGACGCAAATTCACGCATAAAGCAGATAATAACATAGCAAGTCTTAATTTCAGGACTTTCGCAAACTAGCGTGAACTACAAACATTAAAAAAAAAAAACGTTTTACCCAACGGCTGTGACAGGAACTTTGAGAAATCCCTGCAACACTGCAACAAGCTCACGATTTAATTACCAATTCTATTTATCGTACGGGAAAAATATTACTGTGATAAATGAGGCTGACGTACAGAGAAGAGCATGTTCTTCTTGTCCTGGTTCACAGCACGAGGGTCCGGAACGGGGTCCGTGTGCTTGATTACAGACACAGATTCTCCTGAGAAAACAGAAAGAGAATCAGGAAAACTGTAAACTACACAAGGGAAAAAGCACATTTGCCATAATTTTCTGGCAATCAAGTCGGGCAGATCAACAGGAGCCAGTAGAAAAATGCTTGATGGGCTGGAGAAAAATGGCTTGAATGACCTTTTCTGAACTCTTATTCTGGAAAGATCAGCTAAAATGATGTGAGAACTTCAGATAAACCATTACCAATTAAGGAAGTAAAGTGCGATTTGACTCCTACATAAGCACTTCCTTTCAGATATTCCTCAAATCTGGACTCTGGAGACTCCATGCAGCTTAACTCATTGTAAAAACCAACAAACCGTCTCATCAAACAAATCTAAACAGACTTTTTACTGTGAATTTTGGACATTTTAAACTATTTGGTTGAAAACGACAACACAAAATACAGAATTGTCACAAGTTCTCTTGATATTTGAATAGTATACAGGTTATAAAAGTTGTAATGAACCAAGTAAAAAAAAAAAGTCAAGCTTTTGCACCGTTGAAGCAGTGCTCCTCACCAGTTAGAATGGACTGGTCCACCCTCAGGGTTGTGGATTTAATAGAAGTCAAGCGAATGTCGGCTGGAACTTTGTCGCCAACTAAAATGGAAATAAATATACAGAAAACGTACAGTTAGTGGTTTTTAATTGAAAACATTTTGAAATTGTCGAGAGACATTTTGTTTAAATAAAGCAGAAATCACTAGATACCACACAACAAATGAGGGTCTTTGCAAACAAAAGAGCAGTACACGTTACTTTAAGTCAAGTTGACCCGTTTTCCAAGAAAGAAAAAAAAAAGACAGTTGTATTTGAGGAGCTCTACAACAATCTGTCTTGGACTTTTCCCACAATTTCCCAGGACACTTGTAAAACACAATAATTTATTTTGCCTTTTATATAATATTCTTAAATTTCCAAGAGATGCGCGTGTGTGTGTCAGTATACTAGTCATTCTTTATAAGCAGCACATCAAAAACGCTTCTTTAACTTCTTTAACTCCAAGCAATGAAATCACAATTAAAGGTTTCAAACTAAAGAAACAATAAATCTTCACTAATAATAAAAAAAAAAGCCAATAAAATACCACTTACACTTCGAACCTGAAACGCAAAGTCACATGAAACACCCCAATGAAACTGTTAACGCAGACCATCCTAAAGCTCCAAAACGTTCCTCTTCAACCAAAATAGATTTGGCTTCATTCTTTCCACAAACAGAGTTCAGAAATTGCTGCAAGAAAATGCTTTTATTCTTTTCCAACTCTGTATATGAAGACAAGGATCTACGAAAGGTCAAACAAATCTGAACTAAACATTTTCAGACTGTATATTTGTTTTATATGTGATGGTGAAAGGTTGGGGGACCAACGCAGGAAAAAATGTGGAAAACCATTATTAAATTAAGAGACTAAGATGATGTCAAGCTATTCTCACTAGTAAACCCGTTTTTTTAATCACTTAATAAAATGCTACAACGTCAAAAGCAGTCAAAGAACATCTGAAAAATGTAGAACATATTCCCCAAATTGGCACAAATACAGGTTGTAAATGCCCCTACAGCTAAACTATAAAATGTGGATCATATCCCAGATATACGGCTCAAGATTAAAAAAGGTCAGAGAATAGGGTAACCTACTTCGTGTAGGAGAAATAGCCTTATAAGAATAGATCTTTGAAAACTACATTAAGACGGTGGAATACTTTAAGTTGAGTTGATAGTTTCCACGATCACCTAAAGTCACAATTCAAAATGGGAAAAACTTTTAATTAAAATGAGTTGACTGACTGAGAAAGTTTAGCAGTGTGGTCCAGTGGTGGGATAGTTGGATCTGCAACCAAGATGTAGTAGGTTCAAATCCCAGTCTGTTGGACTCATTGTGATGTGTGCGGTGTAATATAATAATGTTCATTTACTTAAATAACACTGCACTCACACTATATATTTGTTAATGCATGCACATTTATACAGATATACCGTATATACCATATATATATATTTATATATATTTATATATATATATAATTTTCACAAAAAAAACGTGTTCCTCCTTGCGCAACACACTGACACCCACGTCTTTAGGCTGCCCACTGCTCCGGGTTGGTGTGTCATGTCACTTTACTGGATGGTTAAATGTAATGCACAATTTAAATACTGGCCCTAGTGGCCATATCGACAATTTCACTCATTTATATTGACTTTCAAAGCAGGCTCATAAAAAAAAAAGTTTCAATACGGAGTTTCATTTAAAAATAAATACTGAATACTAAATTATACATATATATATATATATATATATATAACACCATGTCAACACCAAATAGGTAACAACCCTTACCGTGAATCCAGAATCTAAATCTGACCAGACCGCCACACACACACACACACACACACACACACACACACACACACACGTTCAGGGTGACATTAGACAGAACGTCTAAACACCACACAGCCATAACACAGCCTCTGATCCACCAATGACAAACCTCGGAAACCTACTCTCCTTGGAGCAAACACTTTTAAAACAGCCATTAAATGTCTAGCGCTGGCAGTTTACCACGAGAAAAAGACAGAGCGAGCAACTTCTGGCACTTCCCAAAAAGCGCATCAGCAGCAGCATCTCTCGCGCCGCCCTTGTTCGTCTTTGGTGGGATTGCACGCGGGGTCTCGTCCCAAGGGGACGGCGAGAGAGCAAGTAAACACGCTGGGCCGGATGTGATTCCAGTCATGTGGACATCGTGTCCTCCCCATCACGACCTCTGGGAGAGGACGAAGAGCACAACACCTCGCCGCTTTAGAGGAGCGTGGCCATCTGCTTGACGAACTATTTATCTCCTCCAATCTGCTGTGCTCTTAAGGTCACATCCTGTGGCTGCTCTTTATTCACTAGCCGGCTGGTGGTTTACGCAGAGGGCGAGAAATGAGCTTAACACTGGGTTGAACAGGGGCACTCCAGCAAACCGCACGGTGGATGCTTGGAAAGATTTAAGGATCTCTAGAACACTGACCCAACATGAGATGTGTTAGGCTAATAATTGCAAACGTGACTTTCTATTAGGGTTTGAAAAGTATTCTATTAATCGAAAAGTAATCAAAATTCAGAACTAACAATAGATCACATTTTTCCAGGTCGGTTTTTTTTTTAACTTAAGAAAACTTCCGCGTGTGGAGTCACGTGACCCCCTTCCGGTGAGCTTTGCACAAGTGCAACTTGCCTTATACCAAATAAGTAGTGAGGATAAGTCTTACTATAATAAGTTATTTTATTTAGAAGAGAACTGCTAATTTTCACTGTAAAATAAGACAATTTTACAAAAAAAATTTACTCAGTTCCCAAATGTGCAATTTTTTAATTTTTACTTTTTTTTTATAAGAACAAAGTGATTGTGTGATTTATTGTGTGCGTTTCCTTCATTTATTTTTAAATGAAGTAATGCACACTTTATTGAACAAAACGGGTCAGTGAACTAAGGCAAAAAGACGTTTAAATAAAATAATTGTTAAATTGTAATAGTGTTAAAATGTTCAATTAATCAAGATTTGGCCCAGCCTACGTTCTATCCAGTACATTTTTTAAAAGTGACTTGTTCAACTCTAATCACATAAATAGACTCACATATAATAATCACTCGCCTAAAAAGGTGCAGACTTCCTTGGATTTTCCTATAAACTATTTTTACAATGCATTAGATTAGACCAAACCAAAAATAGTTTTAACAGAAGAAAATCACAGAACTTTAAACACCGGACTGAAATAAATCTATCGTTTTAGAAACGGTGCAAGTTGAGACGTTTTGAAAGGAAGGCCTGAAACGTTTTTTTTTTAATTAATATAAATTGCGTTTAAGGCTTGTAGTGTCTCAGCTTTGTTCTACCTAGAGATTGTCCAGTATCGGTGGGCAAAGGAACAGAAAATAAGAGGGAAAAACTGCACATCAGCATTTGCCTGAATCTTTCAAGACAAACACCTTCCACTGCGGCACAAAAATCCATTGGCATCCTTCCCCTCATCATGTTTGAAATGTGCGGCATCATCGATGGCAAAGTGAGTGACGGTTTCACAAAAACCATGACGCCGACGTTCCTCTGAAGAGCCGACAGAAAAGATAAACTAGAGCGGCAGCCATCACTCCTCACGGTGGACCACTGATGCTGCGGTCAGCAAGGCTCTGACGGGGTAGTATTGCGCAACATGAGTCCATGCAGTGATGCCTTAGATGCAATTAAAAAAAATATATATATTTTTTTTTTTCTTACAAATATCTCAAATTTTTATAGTAGCTAGAATGGTTTGACGGGACTTTTATCTTTCAATTTGGTTTTCCAATTAGTGTAGTGTTAAATTGTGCATGCGTTGTGCATCTTTGGTGTGTGTTTGTGTGTGTGTTATACGCTCGCCATGATTATCTGAGGTGCGTGGTTCCACATTGCCTCCTCCTGCAGGAAGTGGATGGAGTGACTAATGTTCTGCGGGAGCCACCAGGTGAGCGCATCCATTACATAAGCAATGAAGTGCGTAATATATAATTGATGGTTGTGCAAAATGAAGCGCTCCGGTTATTTTACGTGGGTGTGGGTGGCGGGTGCGTGCAAGGACAAAAGTTGGCATGAAAATAAGGATGTATAGCTTTTTAGTAGCTCAGATGAGCTTGAGTGAAGGTCATGGGGTCAATTCCCAAAAATGGAAATTTGACTTCCATTGTTTTTACAAATGTTACTTTACATAGTTGTGGTATGTTTTTTTTTTTTGACACACATTTTTTATAAAAAAAAAAAAAGTTTCACAAAAAGTTTATAAAGAAATCATTTTACATATATAAAATCACAATGAATCATTTTTATGCTAAACAATAGTGTCAAAATATGCTTTTTGCATAAACCTCAATGTTGAAACTACCACCACAAACTATAACACCTAATTAAAATGAAGAACAACAATATGATTGGTAATAAAATTGGCAAAAAAGTTGATTTGAAACAATGTTCATTGGGGGTTTTAAATAGGCTGGAGACAAACTTTTAAAACTATTGTAGCTCTTCTCAAGATTTTACAGCCTTAATATAGTTAACATTTGTATTGCTAAAGGCCGTTGGAGGAAAACTAAAAAGGTGGCAGACAAAAAGAAAAAAAACCCAAACGTGTGTGTAGTTCTGATTGGTCACTGAAGTCATGTGTCGCAGCATCATTCATCCCAAGTGGAAGTACGGCACTGACAATGACCTTGTGAAAGTCGAATTCGGTCATGAAGGGGTCGGTTTCTCTCTACACGGGTCTGTTAACTCTCCGTGTGCCGGGTAGAAGTGTGGAAGGGAACAAAGAGGGAGGTGACTGCAGGGGAGAAGGAGGCTTGTGAGAGGAATATTAAGCGTCTTTTAGGAGGCAGCCACTGTGCAAACATCCGCACTTCCTCGTCACACTTAGAGGTCGAATTTAAATGTCTATCTGAATATTTAATGTGTCCTCAAAAACAAACCAATGTTCGGGAATGTGAAGCAAAATTAATGTTTAACAAAGAGCATACAGTTATTTGAAGATAACTGCAGACATTTTTGAGTTTAAAGATTTACATAAACATACATTTTAATAAACACTATGTTTATAAAATTAAGACATTGCTTTTACTATAAATAATTTATTATAAATATATATACATAAATATTTAAATTACGGTTTAATAACCGTTATTTATAACGTTCAGTTTCGCAAACGATTATGATTTAACAATATGATGTTAAAATAAACCAATTTATATGAGAATTTGCAATCAGTGTGAATTGTGGATTTCTTTTTGTCCGAATACACTTTTATCCAGATTTCATGTTCAGTAGAAGTAATTTCTCATTTGGCATAAATTATTTCTAACTCTATAACCCATAATATAGACACATTACACATATTTGCTTTACTTTGTCATTTTCTTTTGTCGTTTCGTTTTTGTCAGGCATTGGAACGGCAGCCATATCTGGGAGACAGAGGTTTTTTTTGTTTTTTTTCGTTGACTGGGACCAACAACAGCACCATGAGTAAAAACTAGTTTACTAGTGTGATTGTTCACTGCGTGTACAAAGAGTCACATGCTTTAGTCCAACGGGACTTGGCTAGACTGGTTTCAAGAGGGTTTTCTGGTCAATTTCATTCCTTTCCAACAATATTGCTAATGTTAGACGTTTAAATATCCAATCATATTTTTGGAATTACAGTACATTTTTAGAGTAAATACAGAGTCACAAAGTGAGAATTACTATAGAACAGTCCAAGGAAGACTGCTTTTAGTTCAGGATACATTTTTTTGTGTTGTTTTTTTTTCTGGATTAGCTATACTCATTTTACCAATTCAAGAGTGGGAAAGAAAATCTGATGGAAAAACTACGTAAATGCCTCTGTAGCTTTAGAGAGAGATTTGGTGGGATTTTTGTGTTTGCGAGTGGTGGTCTGTGTGAGAAAGGCTCTGATTGGCTGGCCAGCATGCCAATCAAAGAAAAGTTCCAAAGCGAGGACATATGGACAGTCTGACGTTATATTTGCTTTTATATAACGACATAAGCTCTTACTGATCGACACGTCACACGACAGTGGAAACTGAAAAGACTCGTTTAGTTTTATCCTCGGGCTTGAAGACTTTCAGTCAGAAGACTTGTGCACACAAATGTTCAAATAATTTCTAATACACAAATGCAGCTTCATTTCAAATGGTTTGGAAACAAATGAAAATATGTAGACCTGACGCTTTTCCCAACTAAACATAAAATCAACCACGTCCAATCTATCCATCGGGACAGTTTTTGTCCCGTTCGAGAAACACCATCCGTGACTGCGAGTGTAAGACTACACCGCTGGGAAACAGACGGTCAACGCCGGCCGTGCCATCTGGCCAATAGGACAGGTGGATTAACACCACCCGCAAAAACCCGGTCAACTCGGAGACGCTCACCTGCGACTTCCACGATGTCACCTGGTACGATGTCCCGGGCTTTGATCCGCTGCACGGTCTTCCGGTCCTGGCGATAGACTTTGCCCATCTCGGGTTCGTATTCCTTCAAAGCCTCGATGGCGTTCTCTGCGTTTCGTTCCTGCAAATTAAACATAGTTGACGAAAGGCTAGAATTTGCAACAGTTTAATTCAAAGACGTTAATAACTAACGAAGGATGGTGAGACTGAGTCTAAAGTTGCGTCTAACAGTGACGCTTGCTGAACTGTGAAAGCCCACTTGGCACTCTTTTTGGCAGCAGACTTCCTGTAGTTTGTAGCTCATGATAGGAACAAAGTCTTAAATCAAATAAACAAAACCAGGCAACCGGGATCTGGGCTTCATTTCACTGTAGAGTTGTGTTGCAGACCGTCACGTAACCAACCCAATAGCCTCGTTCGTTTTGCAGATGGCGACTCAAATATCAGTTATAAAATTTCCCCATTGCTAGCCTGAACCTTTCATTCTGCTAAGCCTTTTACATTTTTAAATAAAATAGTCCTAAAACAATCGTCAGGTGTAACAAAAGATACATTTTGCGATGAACATTTGTCAGAAGTTTTAAACTAACATTGTTTATACAATGAAATAAAATTAATCAAAAGATGGAGAAAAATATCATCTAATGTTAAAACTAAAGATTCTGAATCAATTTGATGAGACTACTGTATATGGATAAGTGGCGACACGTCCTTCACTATAGTTAATATAGTAGAGCGTCCAATAGATCTAGCCTCGAGTACTAAACATACTTTTTCAACTATTCCAACTTTGGCTGCAGCAGAATGACTAAGACCGCAGCAATTATCATTGTGTTTGTGTTTGATTACAAATGTCGGTCTAGGAAAACAGAAAAGAACTCTACACGCTATTCATTTCGTCTGGGCGCTGCGTTATAAAACGAGGTGATACAAAACAAATATTTGTAATATTGCAAAACTGACATGTTGGGGCAAGTGCACAGGCTTCCACGCTATCACAAATGTATCACCAACTCCTAATAGTCACATAAGCAGACTTAAGCAGGACACTGGGCATCAAGTAGAAGATAATTAATGGCGGACCATTATTGCGTTACACCAACAGTAGCATTCGGCTATCTGGTAGATTAAAGTCTAGTCCACTTAGATTCAACTGATTACAGCAGAAAGCGACGGTTGAGTGCATAACTATCCCATGCTTCGTCCAAAGCCAAACCAATGTGAAGAAAGCCCACGAGGCACATTCGACTATAATAAAGCCAACCATTTATTTCCAAAAAGACTTCCAAGACAAGACATTTAGCCTCTTAGTGGCATGTTTCAATCAAATCATTTTTGGAAATTGTTCTTATTAGTTGACTTTGGAATAAATAAAAATCTCAAGTTAAGACCCTGACAATAATTGACAAACAAGAGTCTCCGCGACAGACAGCCTCACCTTTAGCACACTAATATTTAATATGTCATGGTTGCTGAGAAACAAGCAGAGAGCATTAAATCAGCATTACCAGGAAGCGCAGGTGGGACAAGAGTCTTGATTTCCCGAATCATAGCCCAAAAATATAATTCCTGTTACTCTTCACTCCAGCAAAAAATCCACAGGAAGCTTCAGATAAGCCGTGGTACTGAATATTTAGGCCGCATAAATGCATTTACAGGCCACTTTTCTTTTTTAACGTTCACCTCAAACTCTGCTTTATTTCTGTACATTACAGTACATTTCAGGCGCAAACTTTCACGCAGACACCGCGTTGAACCCACAATGCACTGTGACGCAACGCTTTCCATTCAAATGATCATCCAGAAGCCTTCAGCCAGGAACACTGCGCTGCCGCCTCCTTTACATAAAGCAGCGAGATGAAGGAAGGCGAGGAGGAGGATTCTTGAGGCAGTCTGGGTAATGAATGGTGACTAAAATAAAATGATAGAGAGAAATCTGGGACATTGCTTTCAGGGCCGCTGAGAGGTGCTGGAGAAAATAGGGTCTCGGCTCTTTGCCGGATTCCGCTGGGAAGCCGGGCCTATCTTTAGTAAAGGGCAGGGGAAAAAACGGCCACATGTTTTCATTTCCATAACAAGGCTAAACACTTTAAAAGAAAAACACGGCGGTGCCAAATCCCGTCTGATTATTGGTCTTCCGCACAAAACATCCAGGCTGTTCAGACATGCGCGAGTCCTTCAGAAAAGCCGATAAACCACACGTACCTGCCAGACACCCACAATGGCGTTGGCTATGAGAATCAGCAATATGACAAAAGGCTCCACAAAGGCGGTGATCGTCTCCTCTCCCTCTTCGAACCATGCTAGCACCTGAAAAAAAAAATACAAGTTTAAAAATTAACTTCACCACATCATCGTCTTTTGTGATGGGTTTTCTGAACTGTGAACCGATGGACAATAAAACCCTGATAAACCATAAGATTTGGCAGGAACAAGAACAGAATCCAACCCCCTTTAGCATGAATAAATTCTGCTTTCATACTATTAGGAGTGAAACGAGGGAAGGAATAGCTCGTTTTCATTGTTATTGCAAAAACAAGGTCAATGTAATAGACAGCAATGTTTATGCAACAAACATTAATATTTCGGCTGATCAGGTCCAAACACGTTGAAGTCCGTTGCAACTAACAGTGATACCATCGACACGCCGTCATTTTGGACAGGCTTCTAAGAAAAGGCTTATTTGGAGCATCACACCTAAGACAGCTATCTTTTGCATCTTTGACTTTGTATTGTGTACAACTTTTCATCACGATAAAGCATAATCGTGAGTCACAACCGCATTGGTTTTGTATTGAAGTTTATATTTCTTACATTTTGACGCAATACATAGATACTGTATATTTTATTTACTTCATGAGAGCCCAAAATTGTGTTACTTTGTGTAAAGAAATGCATTGAATTTTAAGCAGAGTTGAGTTGAAGCTGTGATTCAATTTTTTTATTTCTCAAGTGCCTCCTACAAAAAAACTACAAGATGACAAAAATGTTGTAATACTGTATGTGACATTTGTTCAGAGCCAGAGAACGTTCAGTGCCATGTCTGGTTAAACCCAAGAAAAACTGGTTTGTCTCATTACTCACCATTATCTTGGCTAGGCTCCTTACGATTTTGTGCTGGTTAATTATACACATATGAAAATTAAAATGCCTGTAGTCGCTATTGAAATTATATTTTTAACCAAAAACTAAGGATGTGTGGTGAAATGTTTAATGTATGCGTCAAAACTGACTTATTGACTTAAATTCTGTAAAATTCTCTGCAAAAACATATAGAATATAGATCACTACACAATTTAGTCAAGAATATTTTTATATTTAATAAAGCCTATAACATAATTTAGTGGAATTGACTTGGGGAAAAAAAAGGTAAAAGAAATCAAAGCATAATCTTGTAATCTGATTATTCACATAACGCTAGATGTCACATTGCCATCACCTCAATTTCACTTAAAAAACATAATTTGAAAATTTACCTCAGATTATCAATGGCTTCTTCAGTAAAAGTGTTAGCAAAGTTTTAAACGTATGAATACAGATGAATGGAATTTGCTTTGAATAAAAGGTCAATATTACAAAATCAAAATATCGTTATAGACTAAATTCTCAATTGTACAATTTTACACTACTTGTCATTTAAAGCAGAATACGTAATTAACCCTTACAGCCACGTAATAAAGATTAAACCGCGTAAAAACCCCCGATTGAAACATTGAGAGAAAAAAATCTAGAAACGTATACTTACAAAAGATATGCAAGCAGCCAAGAGAAGAATCCTCACTAAAAGATCCTCGAACTGCTCAACCACCAACACCCACAGCGATTTACCTGAGGATAAAACGTCCGTTTAATACAGCAATTCCTCCAAACGCCGGAACATGGTTTTGAGTCTAAATAAATTACCTTCTTCCGCAGGCAGTTCTGTTGGACAGCCCAGGAGCCGCAGCGTGGAAAGATTAAAGCACACAAAGAACAGCAATGACTTCCTAGAAACGCATTGTGTTGTAAATCATCCGAACTACATTCAACAGGATGTTTATATTCACGTTTCGGGTCAAAAGTGAACGATAAAGCCGCCGCGGGAGGGGTGGTGACGTCACGCGTCTTTATTTCGGACATCACGCCGGCTGACGAAACGAATAACGCGGCATGTGCTCGACTCTAGTAAGGCCCAGAACAGCGCTCTCGCTCGAGGAACATTGCGAAATGACGACAAAATGTTTGCGTTATGTGAACCATTAGCACAGCGCGTGTTAGCATTAGCCGAAGCACGCTCGCGCACTCACCGTTCGGTCCATATTTCTCCCGCTGCCGCTTCACCTGCTCCAGGCCGAGTCCCGTGCTCTCGTTGACGGAGAAATGGCTGTACACCTCCTCCACCGTTTTCGTGTGCGCGTTCTCCATCGTGGAAGGACGGGCGCGCTGCTTCGGAACGGAACCCGGGAGCTTCTTCAGGCGAGTCGCTAAGACCTTCGGACCCACGGAACTTGCTGCCGTAGTGGGTTTGAATCACAAGCTGTTCGGCTGCTAATGATCCGGAAAAGTTCCCGGCACGTGCCACTTTAACACGGCTAATGCACAACGGGCATGGTGAACTAGCCTGTCCTTTATCTGGGAAGTTCTGTCGACGCCGGTTACGAGCCTAGTGCTTGTTGTATGTTGCTATGGTACCGAATAAAACCGTAAACTCGAAGCCTCTTGTCTCTATCGTCGGGCTCAGTCCCGGAATCCGTAACACACCGCCGGTCTTTGAAGATCTGCCACCATCAGCACCAATCGCGTGCCACCCGCTCCTCTTCTCTCTCTCTCTCTCTCTCTCTCTCTCGCTCTCTCTGTCCGCATGTGGAATGCGCTCATTGGCTGATCTCAGCCCGGAAATCCCGTTTTTTTCTCGGACGGTTTTTTTTTCTCCTGATACGTCAGAGTGAATCACCTGACCCTTTCTGTCTTTGACTGACGTCATTCCAGATGAGAAAGAAGCACGCGAAGTATTTTGTACATTTCAGTGTGCTTGGAATAAACAATTAGTTCATTAAATAGGTTAATGGATGATATTAGATTATTTTATATTGCACTGTATGATGGATGGATGGATGGATGGATGGATGGATAGATAGATAGATAGATAGATAGATAGATAGATAGATAGATAGATAGATAGATAGAAAGATAGATAGATAGATAGATAGATAGATAGATAGTGTTGTGACTGTTGGATTGGTACTGGACCATTTTTCAGTGTGCTTCTGGACAGAGAATTTCAGTTTCCGGACTGAAACGGTGTCTAGCAAGTGACATGGAGACATGAAACATCTCCATGACAACCCAGCTCCACTAAACTAATAGCTGTTTGTATCTCTTTCATCAGGAATATAAAAGCAGCATGGCCGCAGACACTGGGTCCATTTTGATCACTTGTTGCTGGTCTTCCTTTCACAGACAGTTCTGCAGTGAGTTCAGCTTTTCTCTAAATGATGGCTGTGGTGTTACAGCCTAGAACCAGGGGTATCACACTTGATTGCACAGGGGACCAAAAATCAAACCACTCTTCAGCTCGGGGGCCCAAGTGTTATAAATCGACTAAAACTGAACATTTGGGACATAAGTAAATAGGGATAAAAGCAGAAAGGGATATTATTCCCTGATAAATCACATAATTAAACTGAAACAAAACAGGAAAAGTATGCTATGTTGCATAAAAACACAACATGTCATAATTATACACGTGAGAAACATGAACATGCTGCAAAAATCATATAAATAAATAAAACATTGTGATTTCAAAGGTGTCAATCAAATGTTAAAAAGTAACAGTTACTTTACTGCAGCTAAAGCACTCACATCACCTGCATATTTAAAACAATAGTAAAAGCTCCCTAATGAAAGATTCTGCAGGGCGAGACCAATTATTTTTAATAAAAAAGGAACTGAAGTGGTGAGTGAAAATATTACTCAATACAGTGGTCATATTTTAATATTTTTTCATTATTACTAAGCATATTGCTAAAGTCTGATTTCACAAAAGTAAAAAGAAATGCATTTTCTAGGAATGGACAGATTATATTTGAAACAATTTCATTCATTTTTAGAAAAATCCAGCTGGATCAATTTTCTATAGGGTGAAGAATTTTTATAAACATTATTAAACTGTAAGATATTGTGTAAATGTAATACAAAAACAGCACATTCTAAATAAATCTAATCTATAATTTACTGTATTTTAAAATAATATACAGTATTCATATTTATTACACACATGTTTTAAGGGTAAACATTTTATTAAAGGGCACATTCTAACGTTTTCCTAAGTTGAGTTTAACCAGTGTTGGGTTACATCATTGAATAAACACGTAATGTTCATAATCATTTTCACAGTGATTTTTGTATCTGTAGTACAGTATTTCTATAAATACTTTGGGGGACTTGGGGTGGTCTGTCCGACAAATGGCTTGTTTGTGTCATAAAACAGATTCTGGTTGTGAGAAGAGTCAGATCTTTCCACAGGATCGCGTGCATCCTCGCTCCTCTGCGGATCACTGGTGTGAAAGCTGCACGCAAAACAAAAGATAAGGGTCCAGATTTGACGTGAGGATGAGCAAAGATCAAACCATCAAAGGAAACGTTCTGGAAGTGTACCTGAGCAGAGCTGTTTATTCAGAAATCCATATTGGTGTTTGAGTTTCACAGATGCGGAATGCTGTTGCTAGGGACTCTTTCCCATATTCACTCCATGTTTGGGATCAACCTCCGGGCTGCGTTCCAAGGGTTTGCCATTTATGGTTCTGCAAAGAAGCAAATACAGGATTCTGGCATGTCAGGGAGATTGTAAAGTAATGAGACGGCCGGGTCTTGTGAATCCAAACCTCAGATATTCCCCTTCAGACTCTTTGTCAAACAAATTCCGAGATCAGTTCATTCAACTCTTAATAATGTGGAATTGATCCGCATCAGCATAATGTGCTGTCTTTGTTTCTGTATTTACATTGTTTCCTTAATATAGCTGCTGTGAAATGTCTTGAATGTTGGACAACGATGTATCTGTCTGTTTATTATTTGGATTTGATATATATATATATATATATATATATATATATATATATATCTTCTTTAATGTCGCTCCATTCATTTGTTTGACCCATCTGTCTATCCATCCATCCATCCATCCATCCATCCATCTATCTATCTATCTATCTATCTATCTATCTATCTATCTATCTATCCATCCATCCATCCATCCATCCATCCATCCATCCATCCATTCATCCATACATCATTATTATTACTTTCCCACAGATTGTGTAAAATGGAATGGCATTGAGTGACCAACAGAATAAGTCATCTGTTGTCATCACAGCTGCTGCTTGTAATGTTTTCTGCATTCTGGGAAATGAAGTTCAATGCTTCAACTAATACGTAAGGGGTCTATTTAAGACGCTTTTAGTTGTTGTGATGTCGCGGTGTATCGTTTTTCTCTTGTACAACATACCAAGCGGGTTTTCACTGGGTTTTCTTGTGGACTGCTTCTCTCTTTTCTTCTCTTATAGTGTTATCACACTGTAGTGTAGTTAAATAAAGTACCATCATTTAAATAATGCCCCAGCAATGCGTGTTTTTGTAATTCAATCCACATAACACTTTCAGTAAACAAAGGCATAGCATGTAATGTTAACACAGTGACACATATTATTATAAACTACAAATAAGTGGTTTGATTTTCCTACAAAAAAGTAGGTTGTATTTTTTATTGATCTGTTATTTAATTTATTGTTTCTGTACATTTTAGCTTTATTTGTATTTGTCGTAAGGGTGAGAGTAACGCAATTTCGATTCTCAACATGTCCAGTTCACAAGAATTGACATTGACTTTGAGGTCTTTCCCTGTTTTATTCTCGACAGAAATATAATAAGGCACGTATTAAATATTGAAATAATAGTAAAATTCACCATTACCGGAATAAACACTTTCTTTATAAACAATTGTCATTTTGTTTCTTTACTTAACTTTGTTCGTTTATTCCGTTGTTAGCAAATAAACTTAATGTTAAATTACTCTTCATCTTACACGAAATCAAACCAGTAACTGCAAAAAAACTGTAATTACGGTAATACACACTTTGCTTAACTATTAATTTCACATTTTGAATAGAAAATAGGTATTTTTCCACTGCATTCACCCTAAAAATACAAAAGTAAATCATAAAACATTTTCCTATTTAACACACACACACAAAAACAGTGATTTACACAATGTAATGAGTAGCGGTAATATCGCGTCATGATGTTTACGTCACTTTCTGACGATTGCCGGCATTTCCGTCCTCACACGCTTCTCCGCTACTACAGCACGAGCGCATCGGCGGTCAGTGGCACTGACTTCAGGTCAGCGGCGGTATCACATGCACCAGCTTGAAAACACTCCCGAAAGACACGCAAATCTGCGTTAAACAGCGGCGTCAGTGCAAGAATTTCGGGCTTTATTTTGTCAGAGTTCCGTAGAAGACAGGTTTGAATTTAGTTTGGGGGAATTTTTTTCCAATACAATGACTGAGCAATCGGCCCTGCTTCTGCGAAAACAGCTAGCAGGTAGGTGGCTAACCGTTAGCACGAGTGAAACACGTCATTTTCACACAAAACTTGCGTATGCCACTCCGTTTTGATTTAAATCGTATCATACTGTGTAAATTCAACGTACGGTTTGCACAAATCCCCGTTTATTTCCCAAATTTTAAGCAGTTTTACAAACAACGGGAAGCTACCTGAATAAGTTAGAACAGGGATAAACATGCTAAATATGTTGTGATGATGATAACAATTAATTTTGTGGAAGGCGCCTTTCGAGACCCTCAAGTTTGATGAGGTGATATAAGGTCCAGATTCGTTTTTATAATGTTGTGATTTATCAGAAAGGACTTGTATGAATGAAATGATGCTGGGAAGTGTCAACGGTTTTGTTTGCAACTTTAATTTTTTCCCTGGTTACCATGTGTGTCACAGGAAAAGTTCTGGCGTTCAGTACAATCACTGCTAATTTGTTGACAAATTAATATTGTTTTTCAGAGCTCAACAAAAACCCAGTAGAAGGCTTTTCTGCCGGACTCATTGACGATGAAGACATCTATCAATGGGAGGTCGTGGTGATCGGCCCTCAGGACACACTTTTGTACGTTTTGCTTTTATTTCACACACTTTAACACAGAACAAGCAGATTGGGTTTGGTATGTTGTGCCACGGTTCCACTGCTCCTTGTGTGTGTCTCTGTGTGTGTGTGTGTGTGTGTGTGTGTGCGCGCACGTTAAAATGCAGAACACAATTTCGATACGGTCCCTATATTGGCGCTCATTTTACATGCACATCAACATCAAGGTTGTGGTTCGAATTTCTATTGATTTCAATTGAAATTCAATTTCTAGTGACAGCGTCAAGTTGTTTAAATAAAATATATTTTCACTCACTTTGTTACTAGAGTTTACATGCTAGCTGTTCGATAAATGTAAGCGTAACCTCTTGTGATAAATCTCATGTGTTTTTTTTTTTTGTAGTGAGGGTGGATTTTTTAAGGCACAACTTATTTTTCCTCACAATTACCCACTCCGGCCTCCCAAGATGAAATTTATCACGGAGATTTGGCATCCTAACGGTGAGTTTGTGTTGGTTTGGTTCAGTGGTATTCCCTGTAATTTTCTATAAACGTCTCTCACTGCACGATTAATCTTTAAAAGATCGCGATATCGATTTAACCCCCCTAGCAATCTTAATCCAGCATTTATACAATTCTGACAAACTCTCAGACCTCCTACGAGCTTGTGTGTGTCAGGGAGAATATCTGCCACACGCAATCATTTAAATATTCTAAAGATGATCTTGCATTACTTCTGTTGTATTTTGAGGCGCGGCCTTAATTTAATGAGTTGTTTTAAAGTTCTTTATAAATAAAGCTGATTTGATAATGATGGAAACGCTGTGCAGTCCCAGTGGGGTATTGATGGCGAAAGCACGGCCACTTGTGGTTTTGCGCAGCGGTCACATGCGCTTAATGACTCAACGTCCGAAAAAGAAAGAAAATAAGCAGGGAGAATGAGTGAGGAAACATATTGGTAAAGTAGGTCTGCTATCAACTCAGACATTTTAGTAGCTGAAAAAGGATTTTATTCTGAAGTGTGTGTTTACTGCGGTTTCAAACCAGAAGATGATACTCAGCAAACCGTAAACCGCTAACATATACAGTTTGGTGACAAAGTTATTAGCCCCCGTACAAAAGAATCATTGTATGAGTATTTCAAAAGTGCTTTTCAACAGAGCTAATAATTTTGTCCTCAACTGTACATAATACTGTACCTTGTTGGTATGTTTATTTTCATTACGTTTAATGGTGATTTTTATTTTTTTTTTTTTTATTTTATTTATTTTTTTTTTTTTACAACATTACTTTTACATTATATTTTTCATTCCGTTTTTTTTATTTTATTTAAAGCAAAGAGTAATATGTGTTATTATATTGCTGTTTGACAATCTGATTTTCAGGGTTAAATATTTAAAATAATTAAATATCCAGAAAGAATTGTGGATAGAATTGTGATTTTTATTCTAAGCAAAGCATATTTATCCAGAACCGTGCAGCTCTACTGATCATTCTAGGTCAAGCTGGACTTTTTAAGGCAATTCATGTAAAACAAAAATTGTCAACTAGCAAGTGCCCTGCGATTCTATTTTATGACACAAGGTGGCAAGACTTAATAAGGAGCCAACACTGAGGAAGTAGAACGTGTATGGGAAAATCCTATTGATCTGAAATTCCTCTTAGTAACAGTTCCTCTATTTAAAATCAAGCGAATAGTATATTTAGTAGTTAAAACGGTAGTTTCATAAAAGTGTTCTGCAAATTGATTTCCATCACAACATTAGTGGGAAATCTGGGCAACAATCTTCACTATTAAGTTACTTTTTTCGTTGTGTTGTTCGGCCGTTAAGTAGTCATCAGCGTTTTTTTTTTTTGTCATTTGTCCACCTATAATTTTTCATCTGCACAACTTTTAAACCTTTTCTCTTATTTAATTCTTTATTCACTGGTTTTGTCCCCTTGACTTTGAATGGGATCAACCGTCTCCATTGGTTTCATTCGCGCCTCAGTCAACCTGTCGGCTTGTATTGATGTTTCCCTGTTTTGACTCGTGTCCACTTTTATCTTCCGTGAAATGTAGGAAAATGTGTCGTCTTTCAAGAAATGTGCTCGTTTATTTAATCTGCGTTAGCATCTTCAATTGTAACTGAAATCTAAATTTTCAATCTTTTTTTTAAACGTGGGTTTTTGCATACATACATACATTACTTAAATACAGTGGTACCTAGACTTACGAAATTAATTCTTGCCGTTAGCAGTTTCGTAAGGCAAAAAATTAATAAATCTGGACACAATTAAGTTACATGTAAATGCCCTAATAACTTCCAAGGCCCGGTTAATTCAAACAGATATTTTTATAATATGGTAAAATATTGTAATAACTGTAATAAAAAAAGACGTTACATAAGTAACATTTGAAAAACATCATTAAAAATGAGTACTGTTGTACAAAAATAAAAAAGCAGTTTGTCTTTGTTCCCTCTTTGTACAGTTGAGAATAAAAATACACATTTTTGACTCATCTCAAACTCTTGAACAATAAAGTTGTTTTACATCGACTGAACATAAACTAATATTGACAGTTGACTAGACAGACGACACTTATTCAATTGCTATTACAAAGCACAACTTAGTTTTTGTTTGTTTTCGAATAATATCTCTTTAAATGTGATTTAAAACGGCATTGTTTCATTTTGATTGTATTTAGGGAGTCCTTTAAATAAAAACTCCATGTGGCTGAAAAAGATTGAACATGGATTGTGAAAGTGCTTGAAAAATGCTTGAATCTGACTTTTCAGAAACTGTATGAACCCTGCTATTACTAGTCACTGTCCATTTGTCTTTGATTTAAACAGTTTTTGGTTTAGAATTTATTGAAATGTAAAAATGTGAAGAACTTTGTTGCCTTTAATATAACAATTAAAAAATTCTTTATTTTATTTCTCTAACCAGTGGCAAAGAACGGCGACGTGTGCATTTCTATTTTACACGAACCAGGAGAGGACAAGTTCGGCTACGAGAAGCCCGAGGAGCGCTGGCTGCCCATCCACACGGTAGAAACCATCATGATCAGCGTGATCTCCATGTTAGCCGACCCCAACGGCGACTCGCCCGCCAATGTGGATGCTGCGGTAAGGATCTCCCGCTTTACACCAGCCAGACAATCCGTTCATCATCAAATGTCTTTGGATTGCAGAAAGAATGGAGAGAGGATCCCACCGGGGAATTCAAGAGGAAGGTCGCTCGCTGCGTGAGGAAGAGTCAGGAAATGGCATTTGACTAGAGTTCGCTTCGTAAATCATGGTATTGGTTAATACTTCCTCATATCCAAATTTTAGTATTTTTTTTTTCTTTGCTGGTTTTTAAAGGCCATACTATATTTTCTGTCCAATCCCAATCCTTTACTCTAACGTGGGTCATCGTAAGTTCGATGAAAAGCTTTGCATCGGTTCTTTCGTTAGGTTGGTCTGAGCAAACCCGCTAATCTTGTTTTTTTTTTTTTTTTTGTCCAAGCAAGTTCTGTTTGTCCAACTTTTCTCCACGTCCTAGTGTGTCCGAGTTATTTATTATCTTGATGAAATGTACGTGCATAACCGTTGTTTCGACTCACTTTAGCGTCTGCCACTGAGCCATCGATTCTGAACTATGTCTTTTATGCAATTCTGGGATCTTTTGTACGTGTGCGGCACCGTCTCTCCACGAGGGCCGTCCGTCGCTCAGATGCCTTAAGTTATTCTCCTACACGAAAGGAAAATGTGATGTCAATCTCAATGTCTGTTCGCTTTCGAGCTGGAATTCTGTTTTGGACAAACCAAAAAGTTCAATATTCGCATGAGACAGAGTATTTTTTGTATAAATGCTAAGCTCAGAAGCTGTATTTTGTCTGTATATAAATATGATGCGTTGTGTGTGTCCTTTGTTTGTCCCACTTTTGTTTTGTAGTTTGTTTTTTTGACTTAACCTCTCGATTTTTCTCTTTCATGTAACTGGCCATTAAAGTGTAGCATTTGTCTAACGTAGCCATTGTTTGTTCCTTTTTGTCTTGTAACAGCGAATAGCATTTACCTCAACGGCGCAGAAGAGCCACAGCACATGACCTTGTGTTCTGAATAATGCAATTGTATATTTTTTTAAAACGCAGCAATACAATTTACATTTTGTTTGGCCAGTCTAGTTGTGATTTACTGGTTTGTCGAGCAGAGATGCTTAAACACGAGCCAAAGGTCGTCCACGTTGACCTCTGATTGGTTGTGCAGGAATATTATTGTACTTCTGTTTGCATTAAACTCCAGATTGAATTTCATTTGCCCTCACGTTGTGCTTTACATCAAACTAAATGTTGAAACTCAGTATTATGCAATACATTTTTAATTTGTCAATTCGCCTGAATTGGAATAAGAACTTTTGGAATAAGATGTTTGAGCATCTCTGTAGGAATGTTACGTGTCTCCAACATTGATCTATGCTTATTGCAGAATAAAAACA
The DNA here is from genome assembly GCA_017309775.1 of Paedocypris sp. Pulau Singkep. NCBI lineage: Eukaryota > Metazoa > Chordata > Actinopteri > Cypriniformes > Paedocypris > Paedocypris sp. Pulau Singkep. The sequence goes on from MU204205.1 coordinate 5,905,000, forward strand.
TACACTCCTTTTACAAAGAGAAAAAAACTGAGCAATCAAGTGTACGTGTTCATTTTATTCATCAGACGAGGAACCGTGACATTTGTAATAGACTCTTAATTTTTCAACTGCTTTACACGACACATGGTTTTTTTCAATATAAAGCTCATATATAAAAAAAAAAGCTTCCATACACATTCTGAAAACACAACTGATGAGAAACAAACAATCATCCACATCCAACACTGATGCTCCTCTGCAGATCCGGAGGTTTTCTACTGGCCGGGTGCAGACAGACTTTTGTTCATGAACTGTTTCTTTACAAAGCAAACCCACCACTGTAAAACAAGAGTAAAACGGTTTTAAAACCTGTATTAAAATTAGGGCTGTCAAAATTAGCGTGTTAACGCATGGGATTCATTTTAAATACTTAATTGCGATGTGTCTTTTTACTACATGTTAACGCAATTAGTTTTTTTTTTTCCCGGTTCTGTTTGTTCAACGTTCATTAAAGAGCAAGAAAGAACGTTTAGACGGAGAGTTTCACTTTGTCAGATGGATCTGTTGATTAAACAAAAGTATAGTTTTTGTTTTGTTTTTTTGCAATGGTGAAATTATGTTACTTCGTTAATAATGAAGAAAAAATGAAATCAATCGCACCGTCTCAAATGACTGCGCATGTGCAGATCAGTTTTGGATTTACGTCTTTGAAATCCACAGTTCATTTTAAGGTTCGCTGTGTTTTATTGCAAGTAAGTATGTTGTTTAAGAAACAAAAAAACATTGCAAGTAGAATAAAAAGTCTACTAAATATTTAGTTCTGAGTTTACATTTTACACTTCAAGATTCAATATTACAAGATCCAGTTATTTGTGATTAATTTGGTTGGGGAACTGCGATTAAGTAAACAAAAAAAAAATGGATCAATTGACAGCACTAATTCAAATATGAAAATACTGTACATAGAAAAACACTTATTCATGAGTGTGTGTATATGAAATAAAAACGTGTAGAAAGAATGCTGACCAAAAAAACAAAATAAGCCTTTCCACAAAATAGAAATGTAGGTTTGAGGTGGTCTCACCTTGCTTGGCTTGTCCGTCTGCGGGTCAAACACACGGTCACACAGCCTCAGTCCGGTCTCCTGTCGGATTTGTTGCAGATACGCTCTCATCGTTTCTGTTTCACGTGGAAAGCGACAAGATCAGGCCAGTTCTGCACCAACACGGATGAAACCCACTTGCACGGAGTTCTCACCTTCCTCTTGCTTGTTGGCGGGTTTGGCGTACATGGCGTTCAGAGGGAAACCGGGTTCTCCAGGAATGGGAAAGTTGGTGATTCCAAGCGTGTACATCTCCTTTTCTCCTTGGCCTCTGGAGCCACACTACGACAGAATAAGTGCATGTGTAAGCTTCGAAATCTATTTATGTAGATCCTAAGAGCATAAAGTACCTTCTGGAGCTTCTTGAGGCATTCAGAAATATAAAGAGTGATGTAGATCAAAGTCCGATCAGCCTCATTCTGTAAGAAACGACAAGTTACCACAAGAAATATAGCTTCAGTTTGTTTCTGGAATAATTAATTAAATATAATAATATAATAATTATTATTCTGGAATAATATTCCTTGTTTAAGTTTAAAAAAAGATTTTTAAAGTGTGCCTTGAAAGATATAAAATATGGAGAAATTTCCAAGGGAGGCAACTTATTTTCACACGCGTCATTTCATGTTATTTTAATTTCATTCAGTGATTGCAACATGCAAATATGAATCTGTACGTAATTTTTTTTTCCATGTAAAAAATTGGCAAGTCTCTTTTTTTCTTCATGTTTAAGGCCGAAGTAACAAAGTCCATTCACTCAATAATTTTTGGCTACTTTTTGGAGTATCACAAACTTGAGCACTCTACTTGACTACATTTTTGATTGAGTATCTGTACTCTTCTGTACTCCACTACATCTGAATGGACACTTACAGTTACTCATTACATTGTGATTTGTAATTTTTCTACCGCGGCTAATTTCCTGGGTGGACGAGCTGATATCACCATCTACATGGCGCTGAATGAACTGGATGCTATTTGAGCTAAATCACGTGAATGTAAATTAGCAGTTTTTTGCACATTTGAGTTTGACTGAGACTGACTTTGTTCATTTTGTAACACGGAGGTGTTAAATTTAATTTTCTATATTGGGAAGTAAAGCCTCATACATAGTGTCTTGTTTTTAAGATTTATTGAGCAAATGTTTGAGCCTAAATTCAGTACAGAGTAAAATACTCACGTTGTTTTAAAATTGGATACTTTTTACTCAAGTCTTCTTGGAATTGGAGACTTGTAATGGAGTCATTTTATAGTCTTTATAGTATCAGTACTTTTACTCAAGTATGGTTTTCAGGTACTATTTACACCTCTTCATTTTTTAGTTTAGTATATATTGTTATATATAGTAATAGCAAAACTATAACACCAACTATGGTAAATGTGTCTGTGTCTAAAGGCAAAATCAACAAACGGCTTCTGTTTTTTGAGGTGTGTCTGGACTGAACAGCGAGTTTCAGTACGAGGTGCGTGTAAAGACATGCAAGGCATCTTCCAGCTTCTGCTCGCCTCACCTTAATCTCGTAGTTCTTGAAGAAAACATTGGCTTTGAAATAGTAAATGGCCTCGTCTATGATGTCTGTGTCTTTGGCTGAACGTGAAAAAAAACAGGAAGAACAGTCCATGAGTCGAGCAGCAGACACTCGCACTGCCATGTAAGGAAGAATCGCGAACACAAGCGATCAAACCAAAGAAAAGCAGAAACCTGAGATCTTACTTTCTTTCGGAGCCGGACCTTTAAACTGGGTTTTGAGGGGCAGAAGCGCCATGTTCCCCACCAGTTTGGTGTCTGTGTCCATCAGACTGGAATGGTAAGCCTAAAATGAAGAGATGTACAGCGGTTATTCGTTATTTCGATTATGTAATCCTCACTTGTGCATCATCAACGTTTATGTTTACATGCGGAATGTTAAGATTAATGGTTAGCTTTGGTGCTAATAATGCTACATTATAGTTTGCTTCGGCGCCAAAACTCGAGCGTAAACGGATCGCATTTGCACAAAACACACAACACGGGTAAATGTGTGTGATTACGTTTGCGTACCGGCATTTTTGTAGAATATGTTCCAGATTAAGCAGCGAAAGCGTCTGTCAGCTCCGGGATCCACCGCTTCCGCTGTCCCACCCTTAAGCAGCGATACCGGAAGTCACTGGTGCAGTAGCGGCTGGTGACCAGTGAGGGGCGCCAAAGTGTCAATACGTAACATTCGTAAAAGTGAAGAGCCAAACAATTAACTACATTTTAAATAGAATGGTTTTATCATTGAAATTAAATAAATAAATATAATAATTCTCGAGAAAACGTGACAAATTATGTCTCAATTAATAGAGTTTTTGTCAGTTTCTACTAAATGAAGGCAAACTGCATAATTACATGATAGAAAACAATGCAATTTCCTCGCTGTGGGACTAATGAAAGCATTTTCAATTCTATAATTATACAATTCGACTTTATTAATCCCACAAATTGATTATTTTAAGAATTATTTTTTTTACCATACAGCAACGTCATTTTATTATATTGTAAACGTATTTTTATACACCGATATTATACATTTATTTACGATACGACGATAGTTGTCACAAAGTGATGTGACATTCACGCATTCACGTTAATAAACAAAACTTGAAATAAACCCACAACATCAGTTACGTCTGTATTTTTATTCCAAAAATAAATACGTATTACATTCTAAGAAATACCTATATTTTATAAAACGGATAGTCTGGAGGCAGTCAGTGACGCAAACAAAGACAGTGAAATCCACGTCATAATATCATTGGACTGGTATTAAATAAAATAACATTATGTCTTATTTTTCAAACACTGTAGGATCAGAACCACAGATTTCATCCACTCGGCTCAAGAATCAGCTCGGTCTTGGAAGAATTCATCGAAATTTGCGTTACTGGGATCTTCGTCCTCTTCCTAGACAAAGCAAAGTGAGATGTGAACATCAGTTTTTTCCTGTTCATGTCAAAGACGCAATAGTGAAGCTCAGACCTTCGGCTCTTTAAACTCGAGGTCTTCGCCGTACTGGATGGAGAAGTCGATGTGCTGCAGGACGATGTTAATTCCCTCCTCGTCTGTGCGATCAAACGGCAAGAAACTGACCATACTGTAGTCATCAATCTGAAGAAAACAGGAGAAACGAGTCAATGAATAGAAAGGAATAATTTGGAAGAATTATGATGTGGGGTTTAATTACAAAGTACAATAAACCTTCATCCTCACTGTGCAAGTTTAACAGCTTTTGTGAAAAACAAACAAAATATTACAAGCCAAATTTAACCTCTGCGACTTTTGGTACATCTATATATAAAAAAAAGCTTCACATTTAGTTTTATTTTTTTTTTTTCATTTGCAATTGTCATATTTTAGTTTAAAACGTATACAATTTTGTATGCAAATTTTTCGTTCGTTTCAAATCTTTTCATTTCGAGTTTCGGCCACGAAGTCTCACGTGGGAGCGGCTCTTATATTAAAGCGATTGCTAAACTCCACCCCTACGGTCCAGACGCTGCCCATCACATTCTCACCAGCCAATCAGAGTGAGAGCAGTGTATGTGCCGCTCCTGGTGGCAAAAGTCTGAAACGTAAAATAAAAACAATACCAAAAAACTTCACAAAAATGAAAAAAAAAAACAGAGGTTTTTAAGTTTGATAAATGTTTTTTAGGAATTTACTCCGCAAGTAGCCGCAAAGCTATTTGTAAACAATTTACCCAGTGGCATACTGAAATTAAATTTGAAGTGCGCTTTAAAATCCAAAAGATATGGTATAAAAACCATATACCAAAAAGTCGATCATCTTACCAAACCACATATGGCTTTGGTTAATTTCTTGAATTTCTTGCTTCTCATAGCTAACGAGTTGTCTTCCATCATGGAATACATTTCTGGATCCAGATACCTTCAAAACAAAACAAAACAAAATCAGATTCTGTTGGTTCAATGTTGTGATCTTGCACACATACTTCTCTATTTCCTTCTTGGCTTTTGGACTGAGCAGGTCCATTTTGGTCATGATGTTGACGTGTGGGATTTCTAGGGTCACCATGGCACTCAAGGCCGCCATGACACCAGAGATGAACTAAAAAGAGAAGACCAGACGTGATTCCTCTTTGACGGCTTTCTGAGGTGGGACCAACCGTACCTTAAAAGTCTCCACCATGAACTGAGAATCGACCAAGAAGATCCCACACACACGAAACTCCCACTGCTGCAGCTGCTCCACGAGTTGCTTCATGACCGGAAGATGCGTGTAAAGCTCGATTTGCCCTGACAACCAAAAAAAAGTTATCATCATATTACACAACACTGATTTCTCCAAGTCTCCGTCTTACCAGGACAATCAAAGAGCACGTAGTCGTCCTCCACGTGCCCCAGACTCGCTTCCAGCCAGTCGAAATTATTAGCGAAATACTCCATGCAGAAGACCAATCCTCCATTAGGCCCGAATCTCAGGGAATCATCCTCCATGACGTCGTCTACCTGGATTAGTTCTCGAATATCTGTCACACAAAAAGAATAATATAATATAGGATGCTCTTTATAATATACATTAATTAAAGCCACATATAATTACATAAAGAGAAAAGTGAGGCGAGTATGTCATTTGTGGCCACTAGGTGTCGTATAGAAATTTTGTTTTACTGCTGGACCACAACTGCCACATTGTAAGTTACAATATTTTAAATGAAAAATATATAATAAATCATATAATTAGCTAATTTGAGGGCCTCAGAAGGTGCTTCATAAAACTAATGTAGCAATATGTATACTAATAAATTTAAAAAGCTGTATTTAAATTACATTTTTCCCGTTATTATCGCATAATTACTCGCCTGCCGTGACAGGATATTGAAAATGTTCTGCAGCCGGATCCAAATTGACAACATGGACAGATCGATTGAGGGCGCTGCAGTGCTCCACCATGGTTGCGCAATAAGTACTCTGAGAAAAAAAAAAACACAACAACAACGCGTAAATACAGCTGCAAGCGGCGATAGCGGAGTTTAGACCATCCGCAACACCGCCATCATGTGGACAATAAAAATCATTGCACTTAGTTTTTAGGTTTATGCATTAAAAATATAATTTAATATTATTATTAACCTTCGTTTTTTAACACACTTTGGC
>MU204205.1:5916219-5946219 GCA_017309775.1 Paedocypris sp. Pulau Singkep
GACGTGAGAGTAGTTAAAGAACTAAGACGTACCATTTTCGTCCAGCTGCGAGTTTGAAACGGAGCTCAGGAAGCTGATGTTGATTCGTAAGGCCAGAACTCGGTGTTGCCAGATCGTCTCAGAAAAGCATGTAGGTTGCCTGTTGAAACAAATGCGGATGAAAATGCCACAATATGGCAACCCGGAATCGACGTTTTATGAGCGCCGTATGAATTATTTTCAGAAAGTAAAATTAAACTTAGATTACTCATAGAAATAAACACAAAACACAAATTCTTAATACATTTCGAACTCCTATCCCTACCTTAACGCTTATTGAGATGAATGACGATGGAGTCGATGGAGGTGTGGCCTAAGTGTGCATAGTTAGTTCTCTTCAAAGGAAAAACTAACCAAAAAGAGGAAAAGACACATATTTAGAAGGGCATGAGTTATTTAGCGATCTGAAGGTGAAAAGAACGAATGGCATGGTCAGAATAAAAAAAAAAAACATTTTTTTATTTAATGGCGTAATATTCTGCACGTATTTACACCAAATCCAAACCACGTGGAATTTGATCTTACTCTAACTACGACTTGCCTAAATGTCTTCTTCTTTGCATTTTTCAGAGCAACAACGTGATTTAAGATATGAAAACTTTAGTGGGTTTTTCATCCCAGACGTTCGGAGTCAAAGTCTGATTATGCGCGTGCACGTGGTATCTAGGCAACTTGGGTCAACATTCAACTACAGAAGCGAGTGGCGCTTTGCGATAAAAATCGGTTTTATCCACCTTAATAGCTGCTGTACAGAATATATATTTGCCTAATCTGTTAAACAGGTGAGTTTTCTCCTGTCTTTAATATTGTACATCGACATATTCAAATACGTGTCTTGCGCTTAAGTATCCGCGCCACGTCGTGTTTAGTTTGATGCTCTTTTGTAAATTTCATATCAGTTTAAATTATGCCATTTTTAAAATACAATAATTGTATCACGTACATTCGACTTAACATGTGCATCGTAGTAGTAATAATAATAATAATAATAATAATAATAATAATAATAATAATAATAATAATAATAATAATAATAATAATAATAATAATAATAATAATAATAATCAATTAGGCCTTAGGTACAGCGTTGAAAATTTTGTTTTGTTTTTAATAAAAGGTAACTTCAGCTTTACGAAGTTACATCTCCAATTGACAATTTGGGCAGTTTAAAAGTACAACTGCCCTGAAATAACGCATTTGACCGCTAGATGTCAGTGCAGCTTTAAAAACGATTTTTCGATTAAAATGATTTGCCACATACTCGCTTTTATGCTCAACCACGCACAATAGTTTCAAATATTTTAACTCACTCTAATTCCTTGAAATTTTACTACAAGTAATTTTAAAAATGACTTGTGCAGTGCAGATGTCCCGGTCACGTACTAAAGCTCGAGCTGAAAAAGCTCAACCTGAGCCTGCTCCAGCTGTTGTGGCCGAGCCACCGGTGGTTCAGGTTGTTGAGATCGTCCCGGGACGCCTCACAGAGTCCACGTGGAACAGCATGTTAGCACAAGAGGACGACGAGGAGGCGGTGGCAGATATTGTAGAAGAAATACTGAAAAAAGTTCTGGACAAATGCTATAAGAACCATCTCAAAAAACAGGTGAACCTTCCATCCATCCATCATTTATCCCTTTTCATATGTCTATCCATCCCTTCATTCGTTTGTCCATCCACCTATCAATGGTGGACATTTGTCCTTTCATCCATCTATCCATCTGGTCTGCCCATATCGGTCTGTCTGTCAGTTTGCGCTTGTCTTTTGTCTGTCAGTTCTTTGTCCATCCATTCATTCACCCACCCATCCATTTATCTATATCTATAACTTGTCCGTCTGTTTGTATCTGTTTGTCTACCCGTCTGTCTCCATCCATCCATCCATCATCCATTAATCACTCAAAGACTCAGCACTCATAAACGTACGACTCATAAACTTACAAACATCTTTGTCTTCAACCAGCTGATTCCTTACTCTGTTAGTTGGGCTGAAAATACTCTGGTGGATACACTACAATGCTTTTTCATGGTGAGAGATGAAGGGGATAATGCAGAGCATGACCTGTTCTGGCAAGAAGATCCAGAACCTCGGCCATGTGCGATTGATTCCTGGGCTGAGGGATGTGTACCGATGATCCACGCTAGCCCGGAACGGAACCACACAGGTAAACGCCAAACGTTCCCTCTTTTAATTTGGGCGATAAATACTAAACACCCCAAATGTCTCAACAGCTCTTCGCCAGCACCTTTTCCATTCTCCAGGAGAACAGAGAATTATTCAAATGTTCTCCAAACCACCGATACCAAAGCCCGACACGTATACGTAGGACCCCATTTTCTCTTTCTTCCAGGGCATCTTCCATGTCTTACGAAGGCCCTCTAGCTCTAATTCCCTTCTGAGCTGAGGAAACAGGTTTCATTTGGGTTTCTTAACTTCAAAACTCTTACTCATCAACTACAGTCACGGCCTCTAGCACCCTACAAGAGACAGACATGTTTGGACTCATGTTGTTGCTCAAGGCGTCTTCTGCAGACCAACGCAGAGCAGAGTCAACCTCGAAAACCACCCCGTAGTTGCATGTTAATGATAGAATAACTGCCTGTCTATATACGTATCTATCTATCTATCTATCTATCTATCTATCTATCTATCTATCTATCTATCTATCTATCTATCTATCTATCTATCTATCTATCTATCTATCTATCTATTTATCTATCTATCTATCCATCCATCCATCCATCCATCCATCCATCCAACCATCCATCCATCCATCCATCCATCCAACCAACCATCAGTCCATCCATCCTTCCATCCATCTATCTATCCTATGTTCATCCATACATCCATCCATCCATTTATACTGTAGACTAGAGCTATCTAGTCTGTTCATATCTGTTTGTCTGCCTAGTAAATTAATATGCATATGTATAGGTGTGTGTGTGTGTGTGTGTGTGTGTGTGTGTGCTCGTGCATTTTAAATGCTCTGAATATTCTGTATTCTGTTCATCAGAGTTACATCAGGTAATCATCATTGACATTTTGCAAACTCACTTTATTTTTCTGCGTACCTGTAGGTACTTCACAAGAGCTTTTCTCAACCTGTGCCTCGTCAATATTTTACCAAAAACAAAATGGGGCTTGACAGTCCAACAAAAAGACAATTTTTGTCATTTTTGTTTAGCTCAGTGATTCCTGAAACCCTTTAGAAGTTCTACCTTGAGTTTGGTGTGTGTGTGTGTGTGTGTGTGTTTTATTTTTGAAACTCAGAGACTTGACATCACACAAGCTTTTTAAGCAGTTCTTCAGCATAGCTGACAGTGTTTGTCAAGCAGGTCACTACAACTTTGAAATGTTTACTTTCAGAGTATTTTTACTCTTTTGGGTTTTTAGCTTCGATGACAGCTTGATCGCGTGTGAAATGCGTCCTCGTTGTCTCAGCATACATTTTAATAAGCGCTTGCTCAATCATCTATGAAATATCAGTGTTGACTTCTGATTTTTTTTTCTAATGTTCCATCATCATTTACTCATGATATTGCAAACCTCAAAGAGCGTCTTGTGTGGAACACACACTCCCCAAAGAGTGAAAAATAGATGAGAGCTGCGGCTTTAAGCTGGTACATTGTGTTCCACCCCACTGAGAACAGTCAAGAAATGAATTATTGCACAATAAACTTTCAATTTTCTCGATAGAAATCAACAGTTGATGGAGTCTATTGATCACTCAAACTAATGAATTGATCACGTTTGCTTTGTGCCTGACTCTACTGATTAACTTAAAATACTGTATTTCAATCACTTTAACTCTTACTTTTAGAAACGTACATCGAAATAACTACTAGTTTTCCTTGAAATCCAGCACACAAAATGTGCAAAATAAACAGAAGACAAAGAAAACACTCTGACAGAGAAAATGAAGTCTTTTGTAGGATGGTTGTCATTACATTCTGTGCCGAGAAGTCTTTTCTGAGAACAATGTGACCTTTTGTAATAAATTAAACAATCTGTACAGTATTGTGGTTTGTGTGTGTTTTTCACTTTTGGGTGTGGCGACTCTTGGTTTAGTACACGATTTAAACGGGAAGCTACTAAGCAGACACTGTAAAATCTCAGGAACAGAGGAAATCTAACAGTGTCCAGATTCAATTGGACAGATTGTCTTTCTGAGACCATGCAAAGTAAAGTTGACAATGTTTTATGATTTGTGTGTTTTTATGATTTGTAACTTTCCTGCTGTAGTGTTATGCTGTTGGGTTTTTAATCTTTTTGTTTTATTATCTTTTCTATTTGTGCTTGCACTTTGTGACATACTTTGGGATTTTATCTGTGAAAAGTGCTAATGCAAACCCTAACCCTTATGCCAATAATGATGATTTGACAGATGCGGCTAATGAGAATGTGAGCGACAGGTGCAAAGGATTAGAATCGGGTGTTGGCCTGACTGGTGAGTGGGCGTGGTTCTGGAAGGAGTTCAATCAACCCTCGGTTTCACTTTAAAATTAAAAACAACTTAAACAACAACATAATCCTAAAACAACTTTAAATTATGACTCTCCGTAAAACAAATTCCATAAGAATAATCTCTGTGTAACACAATTTCTGTTTTTTGTTTTATTTATGTTAAAGCAAAAACTTTCCTTTGCGCTCCAGTAGCCAATCAGAGATGCACTGTTGATCTTCAGCCTGAGGTTTAGCAGACAGGAATTGATTAGTGTGATTTTTTCCTCGCTGAATGGCTTGAGTCCCGCATCTTCTGCTGTCATGAAGCTCTTCGCATTGCCGAAGCTGGGGGTCCCGGGCGTTTGACTGACATTAGAAGTGTTTGGATATCCACGGCACTGAAAGGCCAAATCATGCAGGATTTTTAAATGTCAAACTCGTCTGAAGTTCTAACAGTAGGTGGGACCAGAAAAGCCATTTCTCTGCATCCTCACACAGACTTTGTGCTGAGCAGATGTTTGTGACCAACAACTGGAGTGATTCAACGGCGAATCGGAGCGAGACAGCAGGCTATCGGTAATTTGTGGTCACACGTCCTCTGGAAATCTCGTCTTGTGCTTTTTTTCGCAGATAATCCAGGGCACAGGAGCAGCTTTCCTGATCGCTGCACAATAAAGCTGCAAGGACTTGTAGTGTTGCTTTCTAATACGATCAGAATGTTCCGGGATTTGACATCTGAAATGAAGTCCATGTGTGGAACATACTTCCTAACAACATTCCATGTGTCCAGATGAAGGGCGTTCCGACCAATGACTAATAAATGTGATTCAGAAACCACAACCAACCGTAGAAAAATCAGATATCAGAAGATCTCAGCATCTCAGGTGATTTTTTGACTATGAGGGGCATTTTAAAACCAGGTTGGTCAGACTTTTTAGACTTTCTAGGTCAATTGTTGATTAAAATGAAAATAATTGTTCTTTTGTGGAAGGGAAATGATCCTCTCGTCTCGATCTGGTTGTCTTCACTTTCTTCTACTGTTCATCTGAAAAGGATACAGAACACCCACTCCATTGGAGGGTACATTTGATTTGGGAATTTAGTTAAATTTGTTTTTGGAACCTTTTTTCCTCAACCCAAAACTGCCCATAGCATTGGTCTTGTAATTCGTTTTCTTAAACAATGTACATTTTTTTTTTTACCTCTAATGATTAACAGTGATTTTCAACAACTACAAATAAAGTAGATGAAATATTTCTGATGTGGTCAGGAAGGAAAACAATTTAAAAAAAAAATGTTCTATTGTTTTAAAAAATGTGGTTGTGTTGATCAGAAAGCCGAATGTGCTGATATTCCACAGTGTTTTCCCTTCCACGATATTAAGACACACACACACACACACACACACTATTCTGCTTTCCTCCATTCTCCGGTCAAAGATGTTTAACGTCCAACCAACAGTTGTTTTCCATTCGTGGCTTGAGGACATAATGAGGAACATAATGAGGAGTTCTCCGTCTGTTTCCTTTAATGATACAGACTCCTGTCCGGAATACTTGACACTGGAGAGTAATGCAATCAGGATGAGCAACAGTTGTCATGGGAACCACATTCAAACTCAAGAATGATTGTCACTCTGGATTCAACAGACCATTGTGAAAAGGCAAAATGGGGGATGTTGTTGTTATAAAAATAACTTCAGTTCTACTTCCATTTAAAGCTTTTTGTACTTGAAGCTGTAATTTTTTTTTTTTCGTTTTTATAATGCTTCAGTTTTTAACCCATTCATTTATTTTCTGGAGTGCTTTTCCACTTCTAGGTCATAAGGAACTGGAGCCAATCAGCTACCTCACCCTGAAGACTGGACACACCCTGAATTGGTAACCAAACAATCAGAGCCGAACGCAGACTCAAACATTTACACTCTCACTCACACCTGAATTGCCACACATTTGTCTAGAAACACACATTCACACTGAAGCGTCACAAGTTTCGAAAATTACGTGGATTTTGAGCTCTTACCAACATATTCATAACTGTTGACTGTGATCAACAACATATCCTGCTTTTGAAAAGCATGAACTGTACGCCCAAAAAAGATTATCTAGACATTTTATAATACAATTCAGTTTATTCGAGTTTTGATAGAAAATCAAACATGGTAAGAGTTTCCGTTGCTTTCAAGCCATGATGATGTAACAGAGCTGATCACAAACAAATAATAATTACTGCTAAAAGGTACAAAATAATAATAATAATAATAATAATAATAATAATAGTAATAATAATAATAAAATGACCAAGAACTAAAGATACCTTTTTTGTAACTCTTGTATGCAAACTATTATTCATAATGAGATACAGAAAAATGAGAAAATGTAAATTAGATTAAACATAGATTTCAAATCTATATAGTAGATTAGATAAAAAAATTACACTTCCAAAACGAATAAAATAAAGAATTATTGTAACAAAAATGGGGGTTTCATGAGAAATATTGAAACCAGATGCGGTTGCACACAAAATTATAATCGGTTATTAACCTTTATATGATTAATGATGAATATTTTAGGATGGCATTAATGATACAGGAAAATGTATTTTGTGCTTCTGACAGCAAAGGCCACAACTGTAAAACTCAAAGTATCGATTAGAAGAAGTTACTTAAACTTACTGCTTTTAACCAACTCTAATGAAGCTTACACACCATTTTAGCAGTTTAGCTTAACATGAGTATTTACAGGATTTGAAATTCCAAATAAAGAAAAAACAAAGTAATAGTGGACAGTAATATGGCAACTGTGGCCTAGTGGTTAGGAGTTGGACTTGCAACCAAAAGGCAGTGGTGTAAAGTACTTGAGTAAAAGGACTGCATTACTTTACTTAAGTATTTTGGCTGCTTTGTACTTGTACTGAGTTTCAAAAACAAAAGCAACTTTTACTCTCTACTTGGCTGCATTTGTGATTGAGTATCTGTACTCTTTACTCTACTATATTTGAATGGACACTTACGTTACTCGTTACATTGTGATTGTGCGCAACAAGTCTGCATCTTTTTTACCGCGGTTAAATTCTTGGGAGGACGTGGTGATATCGCCATCTGCAGAATGCTGAAGGTACTGGACGCTATTTATGAGCGGTTGTACTTTTTTGGCTTTTTTGTACATTTTTGGGAAAAAAAGTTTTGTGACTTTTTTTTTTCAATCATTTTTTTTTCTTTTTTTAAGTTTTTTATTGTCATTTTGAAACATCAAGGTTTTACGTTGTACTTCTATATTAGGAAACCTCATAAAGAGTTTTTCCCATTTCTTGGTGTTTTTGAGTCTAAATTCAGTACAAGTAAAATGCTCAAGTTCTTTTAAATTGTTTACATTACGACATTTACTTTTCCAAGTCTTCTTGGAATTGGTGGTTTGGAAATGGTGTAAGGTATCAGTAAGATATCAGAACTTTTACTCAAGTATGGTTTTCAGCTACTCATTGCACCTATTCCAAAAGGTTGCATGTTTGAATCCCAGGCTGGTGGGTTCCATGTGCAAGTCACTTTGAATGAAAGCCAAACACGTAAATGCAATAAGTAGAGTAAAAGCCAACTTCTGTGAGTCAAACCCCATCATGGCAACTCTTTTTCCGAAGTGCTTGCAAGTTTAAGTCTCTCCGCTTCTTGTCTTTCCAGAGTTTCTTTCTTATCTCGAGCTTCTCCCTCCGTGTGAAAGCCCACCATCAGCTGGTACACCACCACGCCGATCACAGAACCAATGAACGGAGCGAAGATGGGCACAAAGAACCAGTAGGAGCCCGTTCTGTGGTCAACATCATCACCAGAGTTAAACACTCGTGACAGAAAGTCGATGCCTGAGCGAACGCTACTCACGTGAAGACCTCCACGCCCCAGCCGGCAATGGAGGTGAAGAGCCGCGGTCCGAAATCCCTGGCCGGGTTCACCGCGTAGCCCGAGTTAAAGCCCATGGACAGGCCAATCACCAGGACCACGAAGCCCACGGTGAAGGCCTCCAGGCCCTGAGGAACCGGGTTGTTGTAGGGGTCAATGATGGCCAGGATACACACAATCAGAGCCGACGTGCCGATCATCTGCGGACAAGATCGGTCGTATCGGTTTCTTTCTAGTCACTCTGTGTATGTGTGTATGAGTGTGTGTGTGTGTGTGCGGGAGTTTGAATCTGAATGTTTGTCACTGTGTGTGTGTGTGCTGAAGTGTCAAATCGTGTGTGTGTGTCAGTCTGAGTCTGTGTGTAAGTTTGAGTGTGCAGTAGTGCATGTGTGTGGTCTCTGTGTGTGTGCCTCTGTGTGTTCCTCCTGGTGGGTGTGTGTGTGGGTGTGTGTGTGTGTGTGTGTGTTCAAGCTCAAGTTCTGAGCGTTTGTAAGGCGCTTTTCACAGTTTTAACTGTCTCAAAGCGCACATAGTGTGTGTGTGTGTGTGTCATTCCAGATATCTGTGTAATCAAAATTGTGAATGTGTGTGTACATATGAGTGTGTTGATTTATGTGTGTGAGTATGTTTGTGTGTGATTCTGTGTGTGTGTGATTCTGTGTGTGTGTGTGTGTGTGTGTGTGTGTGTGTCTATCTATCTGCCTGTCTGTCTGTCTGTCTAAATCTGTGTGTATGTGTGAATTTGGGAAAGTTAGTACGTATGTGTGTGTGGCATGTAAAAATGTGTGTGGTCAGTGTTGTTCTTGATACACACGCTGTGCATATGAAGAGTGCTTTAGAAAAACATGTTCAACTTCAGCTTTAGAAGTCGTTGACAATAAAGGTGGCCATCAAAAATGCTTAGTTTGCTTTCCATTCCTTAGCGAAACACAGGAGACAATTCGACAAGAAACAGCTGTTTGGATTCCAACGCAGGTTTTCGGGTTTAGATTTTACATTTTACATTATGGTAGTAAATCATGCCAGAAGTGGAATTTTTGTGTAGATGATTCCAGTAATATGGAAAAACGAGAGGCTAGTTGACGTCTTACCTGATCAAAAAACCCATTGACTAGCGTCAGATGTTTAGACGGATACGTCGCAAAGATTCCAGCTGTTGCGTTGTCACCCTCAACTATAAGAGCCATTTGTCCGTCGACCCACAGCGCATCTATAGAGCATCAGGAAAACGTCAGAGAAACTTTAAACTGGACTTCATTACCCATGATGCTTTGTATAGTGGTGTAAAGTACTTGAGAAAATGGACTACGTTACTTTACGTAAGTATTTTTTGGGCTATTTTGTACCTGTACTGAGTTTCAAAAATATAAAACTTTACTCTCTTTACTTTGACACATTTGTGAGTTTTATTGAGTATCTGTACTCTTTACTCCACTACATTTGAACGAACACCGTTACTCGTTACATTGTGATTGTGCACAACAAGTCAGCATCTTTTTTTATCATGGTTAATTTTTTGGGCGAATGAGGCGACGTCGCCATCTGCAGGATGCTGAAGGTACTGGTTGCTATTTATGCGCTAAATCACGTGAATAAATCAACGTTGCACTTTTTTGCACATTCAGTTTGACTGAGACTGCATTTCTTTCTTTTTTTATGAATTTTGTACTGCCATTCTGAAACACAAATGTAGAGGTGGTAAATTTCAGAAAATAAAACATCATAGTTTCTTGTTTTTCACATCTTTGGTGTTTTTTTGGATTATTTAAATATGGATATTATTTAATCTACTACTACTTCTCTTTCGGCTTTTCCCTTATCAGGGGTCGCCACAGCGAGTCATACCTTTCCACCTCGTTCTATCTTGAGTATCTTCTACTCTGACCCCAGCCAACCTCATGTCCTCTCTTACAACATCCATATATCTCCTCCTTGGTCGTCCTCTTGCTCTCTTCCCTGGCAGCTCCATCCCCAACATCCTTCTACCAATATATTCACTATCCCTCCACTGCACATGTCCGAACCATCTCAGTCTGGCCTCTCTGACTTTGTTGCTAACACAGGTAACGTGAGCTGTTCCTCTGATGTGCTCGTTTCTTATTCTGTCCAACCTCGTCACTCCTAAGGAGAACCTCAACATCTTCATCTCTGCTGCCTCCATCTCTGCCTCCTGTCTCTTTCTCACTGCCACTGTCTCTAAGCCATAGAGCAGAGCTGGTCTCACCACTGTCTTGTACACCTTTCCCTTGAGTCTAGCTGACACTCTTCTGTCACACAACACTCCTTACACTTTCCTCCACCCACTCCACCCTGCCTGCACTCGCCTCTTCACCTCTTTTCCACACTCACCATCACACTGCACTGTTGATCCCAAGTACTTAAATTCCTGCACCTTCTTCACCTCCACCCCCTGTAACTTCACTCCTCCACCCTGCCCCCTCTCGTTTAGACACATGTATTCTGTCTTACTACGACTGACTTTCATGCCTCTTCTTTCCAGAGCAAACCTCCACCTCTCTAGCTCTTTCTCCACCTGCTCTCTACTCTCGCTGCAAATCACTATGTCATCTGCAAACATCATTGTCCAGGGAGATTTCTGTCTGACCTCATCTGTCAACCTGTCCATCAACATAGCAAACAAAAAGGGACTCAAAGCTGATCCTTAGTGTAGTCCCACCTCCACCTTGAACTCCTCTGTCTGACCTACAGCACATCTCACCATCGTCTTACTCCTCTTGTACATGTCCTGGACTACTCTGACGTACTTCTCTGCCACTCCCGACAACCTCATACAGTACCACAGCTCCTCCCTCGGCACCCTGTCGTATGCCTTTTCTAAATCCACAAAGACACAATGCAGCTCCTTCTGACCCTCTCTGTACTTTTGACCCTCTCTGTACTTTCCCCAGCGGCTAGATTCTGGATATTATTTAATATTATGACATTTACTCAAGTCAACGTTTTTTTGGTCTTGGTGAAGCAGAGTCTTTTTTGAGCCATCTGCGATTGACAGTTGGGAAGGGGAAGGCATTGTTCTGTATCGCTTTTGGACCAATCAGAAGACAGAGGAGGCTCTGTCAGCCTCTGAATGCTTCACTGGATGAGACAAGTTTTCTTTAAGGTTTGTTTTTCTTGCTTTGTATTCCTAGCCTTTGTAGCCTTTCTTCTTGCTCTGCCCATATTCCTTGTCAAGTCGATCTGTTTATTTCCTACAGCGGCTTTGCAACAGAAACTTACCATAATACATGCCATAGATTACTGCAGCGCCAAAAAAACCTCCCAGAGTCTGGGCCAGGAAGTAGACTGGGAACTTCTTCCACGGTTCTCGTCCCAACAAACACAAGGAGAAGGTCACGGTTGGGTTTATGTGACCTCCTGAAAAAACACACGGCGCGCAAATAAAGCCGTTGTCATGACAACTGTCTATATGCTACATGTTCAGCGTATATATTTGAGGGCAATTTCCCTTTTCGAGCTGGTTTTAATTATACATGGAACAGATATTAACCTTCAAAAAATGTAAACTATTTCATAAACTTTTTAGACACGGATTAAGCTTAATCTATGTCTGATAACTTGACGTCTGCCTCGTAATTCATGAGCTTGACTTTTATTGTTAAAATTCCCACAATTCCTAACCAACTTTATTGGAAGATTTCTGCCCCGCCATTGTTTTTATGTTGTTGCATTCATGTCGTCTTCCTCGGGGTGTGGAACTTTAACCAACGGGGGGATTCGTACACTACTACGAAAATAAAATACTCTGGAAGAATGTAGAGGAATTCGCTGGAGTTCCAACCCATCTGGTAAAGGTTTGAGCGCAAGCCTTGGCGTTTTTAATATCTGCTTATTGTTTTGTGGTTCTGCGCAGTTCTACTCACATCCCAGTTCTACTCACATCCCAGTTCTACTCGCTGCATCCCAATGTCGAATTAGAAACCTGAAATTTCCCGTCACAAAAGCAAACTGGTATTAATGAGGCTTTCTGGACCCGCCTTACCTGAGACTTGCCCACAAACCAGGATTCCCAAAGTAGCTGCGAATCCGAAGGCTAAATTGACGGTCAGGAACGCTCCGTGCGTGCCACCGCTGAGATTCGTCTGGGCCACGGAACCGCAGCCAAACATCTGTAATAGGCAAGAGCAAGACATGGAACCCGGATAAATATCTGCACGGTCAGAACAGCAGTGTTTGCAGATTCTGGAAGGATCTGAGGTTTGGGTTTCTTGGCTCTCAGAGCTGGAGACCCTGGTTGTCATACCAGTTGTCTGAACTACATTTGAAGAATGTGATTAGTTCTGTCAGCCATGTGGATTTGATAGAACGTGTGTGTGTGTGTGTGTGTGTGTGTGAGTGTGTTTTGTACTTGTTCTTATTGTGTGATGCCCTCTAGCCTGTCTGTGTTTGCCAGCCGTTATTAAGCCAGATGACCAGGCTCCGGTTGGGGGGTTTGTGGACCTCACAGCACCATCAGAAAACAACAGCTGGACACTAGGGAGTTCTATTTCTCCCCAGATATTGCTGTGCCAGAGCCGTGGCTGCTATTGAAAACAGATGATGAGATGTAGTTTAACCTCTGACCTCAGTGTGATGGCCAGGATTATTCTGACGACTGTCGCGAGTTCTGTAGATGGTTAAAAATACCTGGTAATTGCACGGGAACAGATTGTGCACCTCGTCTGTTTGTATTGTTCGAAAGACGTGAGAATTATTCTCAGCGAAGACTTTTCACCCGGTGATTAAAAGCTTGTCGACAAAAATTCACATTTAATTTGTTGCATAAACACACAGTTATTTACTTTGTTGCTATGAGGATACAAATGGGTTAAATTAGGATGTTTTTCTAATTTATTTACTGAAGAGTAAATCATTGTATGAGGTGTTTTATTTTGAATTGAACACATTCAACACTATTTACTCTATCCTGGAAGTAAATTAAAGATACGAAAGACACAAATATTTATTATTAAGATTACATTCTTTCTTTTTCGCAATACATATAATGCAATATAACTTTATTAATTACTCTAGAACACAGTGTAATGCAATATTATATAATGGGTTATTTAGGGAATTGATTTAGTTTTTTAAACCAAACATTGAACCTAAAATTAAATTATAGTATGAAAAATGTGCATCTTTGGAAAAATACAGCACATGTTATTGATTAAATTATCCTAGATGAAAACAACAATATATACCCCAAAATCCTACAATATTTTTTTGATTATATTATTTATTTTAACAAGGGATAATACGAAATTAACCTTTCCTGAATAATTTCTTGAAACATTATGCAATACATTTTTAATTAATATATAGCACTTTATAATAATTATAAATTGCTACAGCCACATTTTAAAACGTTTACAATTTGTGAAAGATGCACATCATTTAGGAGTTACCTAGCAACCACACAAACAACAGAACCACCAACTTTTGTAGTATTTACCGGTAACTGGCAAATATTACAGTCTTCAGTTGGTGAAAAACACAGTTATACTCAATATCATTACACAGGATAATCAATATCATTTTCCAATGATGACAATGATGAGAAAAACAAACAGATGACCTCACCACTAGAATGAGGGTCCCTAAGCATTCTGCCGATGCCTGTCGAAGCAGCTTGTTCCTGATCCGAAAGGTCCGAGACAACTTATCCAGGATGAATTTTTGTCTTTCCATAATGCTGTAGGACAGGGACAACAATGATGATCTGCCACTAGATAACTGTGTGTGACCTTTCCAGTGAAGTTCAGGTCATATATGTGGATGTGAAAGTCCCGCCCTCTGTTTGTAAGAAGCCCCTCCTTCTTATCTGTCAACTGTTACAACCTCTACTGCTGTTATTTTACTTCATTTCAAACTTTCTTTTTCTCACTAGAGGTATTTTAAACAAAAGCATATAATGAAAGGCTTGACTTGGACTTTAAATAAAACAGTGTGTAGAATATATCCTGTTCTGAACGACCCTCTGCACGAATGGCTTCCACAAGAACTTTTTTTGTGGTTTATGTTCTACAATACACAGAGTGGTCTTGAATCTGCAGAGACTGTGGTTTTTGTACATTTCCAAGCTCTTATTTTAAGCTGGAGGAAATATTGGGAGCTTCAGAAATACAGTAAAAAAGTCCTTTGGTCTGAAAAGTTTAGAACCACATGATAGTCAGGAGCTTGCAATTCCATTTGCATAATAAAGTTAAATACTAGACTAGATTAGATGTGTTTCCATCAACTTATGGCAAAAGTCTCAAATGTTTTTTTTTTTTTTTAATATATATATATATATATATATATATATATATATATATATATATATATATAAATGTTTAGTGTTAAAAGCTTAAATTCAAAATTATTTTTCAAAGTTTTGCCTTTATTAATAAAGTTTATTAGGTTATGTTTAATTAGATTAAGTACATTACATATTCAAGAGAATTAAGTAAAAATGTAAAAAAAAAAAAAAAAAAATTAAATAAAACAAATATCCAGACATTTATTTTCTGAGTCGCCTTTCTGAGCAACGCTGGGTGGGACACACATTGGATTGGTGGCTGACCAATCACAGAGCAGAACACACAGCCACGTGCAATTTTTCTGCCTGCTTTTTGGGAGGAAACAGGAACCCTGGAGGAAACCCACGCAGAGAAAACATTCAAGCTCCATACTACGCAAGTGCCGTCCAATCTCTGCCTTGAACATTTCATTGATCTTGTAATTGTTGTAATGGAGACATTTGAACAGTAAGTACTTTTACTGAAATATGGTTTTCAGGTACTCTTTAAATCTCTGAGAAAAACATCCCACCCAATGTATCCGAGTGACCAGAAAACGGAAAAAGAACTAAGCCGGTGTCCAATACAAAACACAGTCACAAACAAACTGAAATCTTCCGGCAGCTAAAATACGCCGTGTCCATGTCACATAGTCTTAGAGTTAATTGACCAAACTGTGACAACAAAGACCCTATTATGGATTCAATAACCCTAACCCTAATCGATTTGGTTTGGCATAGTTCCTTATCATTCCAAACATCATTTAGAGTTCTTGTGTCACTTAAAAAAGCAAAACAAAACATTTATGGATGAAATAACTTGAGCATACAGTACATGTTAAGGATGTGGAAGTTCTTGCACAATTGCAGGATACGTTGAAATCCAGCATACGTAAGCATTAGCTGCTTCTGCTGTCCCAGCATGCAATCTTCCTTGTTTGACTTCCATCCGAATACCAAATGAAACCCGGTTGATAATTTAAAGAGGAAAATGAATAACACATCCCTCTCCAAACGCATGTGCTCCTATCCCCTATTATTACACAACGCCTGACATGACAGTTTTGAAGTTTGATTAGTGGAGTGGTTTTTATTCCGTTTTTTCTCTAATTCCACATAGTGGCTTTGTGTCAGTCTGGTACTGAGAAAAGCGCTATATAAATAAACTCGAACTTAAAGAGTACCTGAACACCATACTTGAGAAAAATTACAAATACCTTACTGTAAACATACCAAGGAGACAAAAGTCGTAAAAAAATATCCAATTTTAAAACAACTTCATGTTTTACCCGTGCGTAATATAGGCCCAATTAATGCATTTTGTATAGTGACAGCGTATGAGTAAAAGAGAGTCTGTTGGACGTGTTTTTCCTTCTCTGGCCACTAAACAGAGCAGACACACACGTCTCCACAGAATTATGTGCATTTACCTTCGTTTTCATAGATTTCACATCTGAACGCTGGTGATTTATTTGGCCCAATATAGCGGGGGTTTTTGTCTCAAAAATTTGCATTGTGAGATACAATTTGTTTTGGGACTTATGGATTTGGCCCAATAAAGCGGCTGCCTCTTTTAACCAGAGCTAAGCGGAGATGACTGTATAGAAATTAAATTTGACACCTTAAGGTTTAAAAATGGCAGAACAAAATCAATAAAAAAGGAGCAAAGATAAAACAAGTCAGTGTCAGTCAAACTGAAATGTGCAAAAAGTGCAACCGCTAATTCATATTCTCGTCCAGTACCATCCAGTACCTTTAGCATCCTGCAGATGGCGATATCACCTCGTCCGCCCAAGAAATTATTCGTGGTAGAAAAAGATGCCGACTTGTCGCGCACAATGTAACAAGTAACGGTAAGTGTCCATTCAGGTGTAGTGGAGTAAAGAGATCCTCAAGAGAGTGAGAGTTGCTAATAATTTTGAGAATAAGTACAAGTAAAATCAAGCCAAAAATACGTAAAGTAACAACGTCCATTTTCTCAAGCACTTAACAGCACTACTCTGGAGTTCCCAGGTCAAGTTTAGTTGACCAAACCCTCTTTGGTTTTTAATTTCACTTGAATTACATAATTGGCAAGTATGACAGGATAGAAGACAAAGAGGCAAATTTAGCAGAGAGCTAGTTCAAAGATTACAGCGATATTTAAAACTGGACTCCTCAAGAAAGTTGCTCCCAGAACCAACCTGAGAATCAATTCAGGCCTTGAAAGCGCCGGTGCGAGCTCTTTGATAAGTACCACGCTCAGCTCTGCAAGAACAACCCGCTGACTGAATGCCAATAAATCCTGACAGACCTTTTTTAACTGTTGAGGGAAACCAAAGGCTATATGAAGTGGTATTTGAAGTAACATTTAAATGACAGACAGCCGGGCGGGATATTAGAAATGTGTGCAAGTATCTCAAAAAAGTCACGACCTATTGCTGAATTCAGGCTGTGTGTTCTCACCTCAACTCACGTTCGCTCAGGTTCCTTTCTTCCTCCTTTGTTGTCTTCTGGTAGATGCAAAGTCACTGCAGAGCATCTCTGCTTTGTCCGATTGACAGTTACTGTAGATTGCATTTTTGTAGATTAGATTGGTTCATGCTCTTCTACAATTTCACCGCTCACATTTTTCCAAATTTTATTTTTCTATGATGGTTTGAAATTCGAATATAATTTATAATAAAATAGTCTTGTTTAATAAAACAAAGCCATATTTTTTTTGCATATATTTAGCTTGAACTTAGTACCTTAGTACTAATTTGAAGACAATTAGTAACCCTAACCTTACCCTGGAGAAAACCCTTCCTCGTGCTATACGCATGCACGTTAATAATATATATATACTGTATTTCGCCTTCTTAGCAGCCGGCTTGTGTCTGTAATTATTCTTTTAATAAGCGATTAAATGTGTGTGTGTGTGTGTGTGTGTGTGTGTGTGTGTGTGTGTGTATGTGTGTGTGTGTCTGTGTGTGTATACAGATATAGATAAAACTCCTGCGTGATAAAACTACAGACTCTCAGGCTAAAGTCACTAAACAGAAAATATCTTAAAAATGTTTAAACGTTATTAAACTGTATTCTCTATATTCTTCCTTTTATTCCAGTAAGATTGTCTAATTAACACCGTTAAAATATACATTTCAAGATTTATATAACTATCCGCTGTTACCGCCATGGGTGGCCAGAACATGACGCGCATGTTTAACGCGCATGCGCATAATGCGAGGAAGGATTTTCTCCCAGGTAGGAAAATATCTTAGAACACTTACCGGTAGGCAGCAGCAGCGCACCGCGGTTCAGCTCTCTGCGCAAGCGGGTGTTGAGCTGATGAGAGGTGAAGGAAAACCTACCGGGAACGGCGAGGAAGACACGCGATGGCCATCTGGAGACGCGTTTGCTCTCGGGCAGCGTGTAGCCCGAAGTCCGCGGTTACTCGTACCTGAGTCACGGATGAATCCAGTCAGGCATGAAAGAGCAGCACGTGCTGTGGTTGTACGCGCCATGACTTCAAATCAGCTCCAACCGCTGGAGAAAGTCTCGCCAGGATTTTGAGCTGCTCTGGACTTTAGTTGGAGTAATCAAACGGGCTCCTCCATACACGAGGTGAACCTTCATCCATTTTCTCACCACCGGCTTCACTATGGAAATAGCCTCAGGTGTTGTTGCCATGGAGACCAGAATGATGTTCCCACAGTGTCTATGAGGTTTAAATGGTAAATCTTACTTTTCATGAAGGATGAAGTGCTGAACAACTACAGTTCATTTGAAATGATGGATATGTTGTTTATATGTACCAATTGATTACCTGACTCCATTGTTAAAATTCGTATATGAATCCAATCATAAAATGATTGACTAAAAATGTACTTTACAAAAAATTATACGTTGCACAGCCTACGGTACATACAGTACATAACAGTTTTGAACTCAACGTTTTTGAAAAACTCCACAGCCGCAAAGCATAGACACATTTTTTTATCTATATAATTGAAAAAAGTTATACATTTGTTATTTAAACACCTATGTATAATGCTAAAAATACAAAAGTTTTACATTTATTATCTAAATAACCAAGAATGATGCAATTAACGTGTAATGATGTATTGCAAAATACCACTTGATCCCATGGATCCTTCATACAGTAATTTTATTGCATTAATTTTGTTTTTTTATTTTTAAATTGTGCATTTTTAATGTCTGTTATATTGTATTTATTACTGTACTAATGTTGTTTTATCTCTGTAATGCTCAGTGAAATCTCACCGTGGGACAAAGTCAATCTTGCTTCTTCTGACTAATCATGGATTTTATAAAATCTTATGCAATTTATTTAGTGTCTCAAAAATAATCCTGAAAAAATGAAATTACGGCAAACTTTCATCACAGCCAATCAAGGCAGCCGACTTTTACAAACATACATCTTTAATGACCCGCACATCTTTTTTCGAATCTCTATCAGCGTTTTTCCTGTACAATACCATGTATGCGTCACGTTTCCCTGTATCTCACTGTGCGTCAGATTGCCAAGGAAAGCTCGAAGTTGTTTAAGTCACAGAGAGCAGCATCCGAACACGGAATGTATTTTTATTCTCCCCTGTTCTGTGAGTTTTCTGAACTCGCTGGAGTCTGCTCGGGTTCTACACAGCGTAAGCTAATATCTGCTTCCCCTCAGGAAGCCTGGGAAGAGGGTGGGGAAGCTGGCTGATGGCTTGCACCGGGCATCTCGCTGCTTTACTTATAGAGCTGTTTTCTCTACAGCGGCTATGTGCTCGGCTGGAGATCTACAAAGCTGAGGGCTTCAGCTGGAATATGGAAGTTTAGATTCTTGAATGAACAGAGGATGAACTCGGTTGGCATGCCGAGAGTTCACAACCTCCTACCGGAAGCGGAGAAAGCGCTTGAACAGAAAAAGTTAAGGATTTTATACAGGCATCCATCCGCGTCATTTCACATTTTCACAAACTGTCGCTTCGTATTGATGCTTGGATCTGCGGCATGTAGCTCTTAGGAAGAAATAAAAAGCGTTTGAAACAGTATCAAAGTCCGTGGCAGCATCCAAACAGACATCCAAGTATGTGATTATCTGGCGATATAACAAGAAGGCCTGCTCAGATGTTCGCTGTCAGGATTGTTTATCTGTCTTTTGTAGCAAACAGCGGAATCTCTGCTTTCTGAAGATAGTTCTGCAGCTTTCTTCAGCATCCCTCGCACTAAAGAAGCAAGCGATCGGTTGTTCATCCCTAATTATGTTCCTCAAACCACTCCACTGAAAAATATATCCGCTTCCAACCACAATTCCCTGCAATTCTCCAGCAAAATCTGGATGCTGGGGACTTTTAGATGTTAGTGTGTGAGTCTGTCATTAAGCTGGCGGGATTGATGTTATACAGATTTGCTGCATGGAGTTGGAATTTATTGGCCCAAATTGCAAAGATTCTTTTTTTTTAACGCTGCTTAGTAATTCTCTTTGTCTTTCATGAAAGCCAAAGGAAAAGGTAGCGAAGAGGAGAGAGAACGGCTTTTAAAAGTGTGTTCCCATGGAAACATTCATCACTTTATTTATCTTGCTTCGTGCAGCATAATTGGCCATCACAATTGCCGACTTGATTTTAAACATGCGATTGTTGTTGTGCCAATTTATTGTATAGGCTTAATATGCATTTACATTTTATTAAAATTCAAATCATCCAGTCAATTGCTTTTCTATTGTAACAACAGAATGGCACGTGGAAGCAAATACGTTGACATTTTATGTACGAATTTCACTTTTTTAGTTAAAACCTGAGCATTTCGTGCACAACTGAGACATTCCTTTTACCATAGGTGTGTGTCCCGCTCTGTGATTGGTTGGCCTCTAATTCAGGGTGTGTCCCGCCTCAGGGCCCCGAGGTGCTGATTGGCTCCATCTCCCTGTGACTGAAAAAAGGAATAGGTAAAAAATGAATGGGTGGTTTTATTAAATTCTAAATGTAATATATTTTATTGCCCACCTTTATGACACACATTTTCTTAAATTAAACTTCAGTGATTCGAGATTTCAATCAGAAAATGGCGTGCGGTTGACACAGCGTTTTACCAGTTTGTGCCTGATCTTTTATTGTTGTTTTGTCCTTTCTGTGTTTGAATTGGAAGCTGTAATGGTCTTTTTATTAGAAGCAGCTTGTAAAAACATCCACAGCCGCCTTAGATGCAGTTAGATCACAGCTGGCGAACGCTCCACATTTCTCGGCTTATGAGAGAAAAGCATTAACCCTGGCGAGAAGCTTCAATCGCAGCGGAGCGCTGTGTAATCTGCTGGTGTGCGGCTTTATGGGTTGATTTAAGAAAAAAGATCAGCGTCGCCTCTTTAACGTGAAGCCAGTTATCAAAGTGCTACTTTTGGACTCCATTTGCCAGATATTATTTAAGCTTTGTGTGGTTGGAAGTGTACAGCGTTTAATTAGGTCTTGGTGGGCAGGAATTCCTGACACAGACGAATTGGTAGACACAGAGTTTAGTAATAAATTGATCTATTTAATTCTGTGCGCTGCTGAGTGATGGTCGTGAAAAGCCACAACTGTGTTTTATAAAGGTCAGAAACTGTAATGGTGAAATGAGTCTCTGTTCTTTTACTGAACCGTTTTTACGGCGAAGATTGACCTTTATCATTCAGCAAAGTCTTTGATATTCAGAACTTTTGACCATTTATTTTAAGGACATGGCTTTTTGGTACAATTGGCTCCCATTAGGCCTACATTTCTCACTGCCGCTGTGTTCCGATGCCTCTCGCGGGGGAAAAATCTAAAGTATATGGAAAACTCCTCCAAAATGCTTTTTTAAAAAGAGACTTTTTGAGTCGTCAATTTTCATACACTTTAAACACACCACAACTGAGAGCTTCAGTAGAGAAACAACCAAGCAGCCAAGAACCAGGCAAAACAGGAACTCGTAACATGGGAAATAAGAAACTGAAGCAGTTTGGATAAAAGCGTCTCAATGTGATGCAGACAAAAAGCTAAATCTGAATCAAAATCATAGAAGACTTTGAAGAATAGAGACATGAATTTGCTTGCGGAGTTTAATTCTGTGACAAACCAAGTAACATTGAAGAGTTTTAACCACAGTTTTTATCAAAAATGTATCAAATCTATAAACTGATTATTTTTTATAAAAGCAACTCCTGCTCAAATTTGACCCAAAATTCTTTTCCGAAGACCTGGATGAAGCCTGAAATTGAATTGTTTTTTTTTTCTTCGTAATCCAGGTAGCTTCTATTTTATTGTTTAATAAGTCCACGTAATTTCTTTTTTTATAGTTCATTGATTCTATTCCTATCTTAGTTTAGCACAGATATGGTGGCCACATTGTGTTCAGTACAGTAAAATCAAGTAAAATAACATGAGCGAGTTTGTCAAAATGGCCAATAGGGGCAGCATTGAAATTGTGCTCTGCATTTAATCATTCAGTAAACGTACACACACACATAATGAAGTGAACTCACAAACCCGGAGCAGTGGGCAGCCTTAAGCCAGGGATGCTGAGTTTCAGAACCAGTCGGGGTGGGATTCGAACCTACAACCTCTTGGACACAAGGCCATTCTCCTGCCATTGGACCACAACTGATCAAGATTTATGTAGAACCTGCTGTTTGGGAAAAACTGCAACATCAAAAAGTTGTGTATGTTTATTTAACTCTTAAATGTCTAAAATGTTACAAGACTGTATTGTTTAAAAGGATAGTTTCACTTTTAGTTGCTTTACATTAAACCATACAGCTTATCTCTGAAAAAATGGCCCTTCTGATGTCAATTAAGTGAAATTGATGTGATTCATTTGTAAAAACGACTCAGACGTTCAAGCTTAAATGTGTTCATTAAAACAATACAGAGCTTTTTAATGAATGATGCATTTCATAGGCCTTGAACTGCCAAACGTGATTAAACACGACAACTAATCATGCACAAAAATTTCTGGACGTTGTATAATATTTTTCATCAATCTTTTTTCACAGTAAAACACTAAACCAAAAAAAGGGAAACATTTTATACCTGTAAACGTCAGTTTAGGTTTAGAAACTTTTTTAACAATGTAGTAGATTGTAAATTGTAAATGTGTGTGTGCACAACTCACACAAACACACAGGCTTCAAAATCTTTACAAGAAAAATACACAACATAAAAAAAAAATTATGTTTTGACATATTCTCTAAAAATGTAACATTTATGTAAACAAACATTTTTATTTTCTTTTAATTTGAAAAACGTATTGCGACAATCAATGCATTCAAATAATGGATGTGGAGAAAGGATAGAAAGGATGTTGGGAACCAAGGGATTATGGGTAATGGAGTTTAAAGGCAAAATAAAAAAAATGGTTTACAAACTTTCAAGCAGAAAAAGTGAAAACCTCAATGCAAACCATAATACATATAATTTTACACAATATATTTTTTTTTATTATTTCGCTTGTTTGTCTGGATTTAAATTTAATTACATCTTGGAAAAGTGATGCCACAGAAACTGTGAAAAAAAATTGCCTTATAACTTATTAGAATAACTATCTGCAATAGTGACTGATAAAGTACAACAGCATTAAAAGAGTGGTGGGGTGGGACGGGGCAGGGGGTCCACAAGGACAGCTTAGTACATGTACATAGTGTAAATACAGTTTATGATCGGAGTCCTGTCGAAAAAGGGGTTGAAAATCCCAATCACAAACAACTGAAAAGTTGAACTGTGGCTTACAAACAAAACTTTCAAGCAGAAAAAGTGAAATCCTCAATACAAGCTAGAATAAATATAAAGCCAAACCTTTGTAAAACTGAATAGAAAGTGACACGTTTGAAGCTGGAAACCCCAGGCGATTTTAGCCCATTACTGTGTGTTGCTAACAGGTCTTGTCCGAGCGGGTCTGGCTCTTAACTAGCAGAGTGCTCTGCAAGCGAGGTCCGATTACGCTCGAAATGTCTTATCACATACTGTGTGACACGTTAGTTCCTTTCGCCCACTTGTGGCTTGGCTTCTGTGCCCAAGGTCGATGGAAAAAGGCCGTGTTGTCATTTTATCTGCACTTGAGTTTTCACTCTCTCCAATCTGCATCATTCGATCTGGGTCGGTATGGATCGCCTCTATCTCGTTCTCCCTGTGTGATCTTCGCCCTGTGTAAGATCCAACATCTGATCTCTCTCCATCTCTGTTTCCCTCTTCTTAAGTTGCTTATTGCTATCTCTCCATCTATCGCCCTGTTAGGATCATTTCTCTCATTTCTGCTGGCTCTGTAGGGTCCGTAGCTTTCCAAAGTTCATAGGAAACTTTCAATAGAAAATGAAAGGCTAGAAAAACACACTCACTATGTGCGCTACAATATAGAAATACGGAGGTCATGCTTTTGAAACTAGTTGACCTGTGGTGACCCCAAGGATCAAATACAAATAAAAGGCTAAATACAAAATAAAAAATGCTAATACTTGCCTGCCTTATCTACTAATGTATGATGTTTTTGATGTAGCGAACCAGTATGTGCCGTTCTTTATGTAAATCTCACACATTTCTATCTTGTTTAATCATCAGCAAAACAGATAAAAGCAAAGCAGTTCAGACTGAGTAGTGTATAATAAACAATTTAACTTTTATTATAAATATTACCATCCTTTTGTGTAAAAAAAAGCCTGCTGTGAAATATTTTTATTTTGTATTAATTATTTTAGCGATTAACTATTTTGTATTATTTCGCTTGTTTGTCTGAATTTACATTTATTTACAACCTGGAAAAGTGATGCAACAGTAACTATGACAAAACTATTTCCCTCTGGGATTAACACATTTTGGCATATTATTCATTTGAAATATTTCATGCATCCAAGTTATTGTGTTTGGTGTCTGCAATTGTTCTGCGGGTAAAACAAGGAGTCCTATTATAGTTATTTGTCATTAAGTCCAAAATTATGAGTCCAAATAAACCTATTCTAAAGATTGTTAGAAGAAGAATAACTAGAAAAATAATCTGAGATAGTGACTGAAAAATTGCAAATGCATTTAAAGAGTGGTGATGGTGGGACGGGGGTTCACAAAGACGGCTTAGTACATGTATATACTGTACATACAGTATATGATCGGAGTCCTGCCTTCTAAAGGGGTGGAAAATCACAGCCAAAGTCCCACAAGGACGGAGAGAGCAAAGTGATGGGATGAAATCTGCGGATGTGACACTGGCAGTCCCCAAGAGGCACCGGTTAAAATTACAGGCTGACACGCGGAAGCCGGTGGGCAAAGGGCTGGCACAGACATCCGCGCGGGAACACGCAAGGTCTGACGGCCTTGTTATAATTGATGGCTAATAATAGGCGACAGTTTGCTTTCAGCACGGTTTTGCTTCTACCGGTCCCTTCGGGCCGAGCCTAATGCAGTCGGCTGCTTAGTGGCGTAATCCCTGGCGATAGGCCGCGTGAACAATGAGATGTCAGGGGTGCGAGCTAATAGGCTCTGTTAATGGGCCAATCAGTTAGCCTCTCATCCCCGGGCTCGCGGGGACCGTCCTCTTAGCTTCACCTTTCCACCGGCTGTCACAGTACAGCTCAATGAAAGCCCTTCCCTCCATTTAGGTGTGTGAGTGAAGAGCATTGGGGGGATATATCTCCAGCAGGACAGTAATTGGACGGCAGGGTTTTGATAGCTTGTCTTCTACGCCGCGGTGGAGCGTACGTAGCATGATACGCTCCATCATGGACCAGTCGTTGAGAAACATGGCCACCTTTGTTTATCGGTTGTGTAGCTAAATGATGGCGTCTTAAACAGTTTGATGGCTTGATTCTAAAGGAAGTGTTGGGAAATCGTTGCAATGGGAGGCAAACTTGCATCGGAAATTCTCGCGCTTTATCGGATGTTGAATGGAACGCAGGAATTTTCACAATCGATGAAAAAACGCAGGGATTTTCACAATCGATGCTTATAGAAACGTGGCTTCTGTGAGGAAGGTGATAAGTCAATTATTCCTCTCGTCCTTTCATTCGCGGTAAACGTGAAGAGAATCGGTCCTTGAACTTGGGATTCAAGTGTATCTTGTCTATGCCTTGACAATTTAAAAGCACTTAAATGTTGTATTGAATAATTGAAAATACGTTTTTGCGCAATAGCGGAGAACGATTTATTCTAGCAGCGTCTTACAGATTTCACAATTGTTTTTATGAAGTATTTGTAGTTAAAAATAATTGTATTTATACTGTACTCGTAAAAAAGATTTTCAAAGCTTTGCATTTCCCAGTACACGTGTATATATATGTGTATATATACACGTGTAACGATTCATGTTCATGTTTTCTATTGCAAATCTGTTGAACATTTTTATGTACCGTATTTATTAAATTTTTTCCTTTCTTCCTCTAGCAACCATAAAAAAAGCAATTTCTTTATGTGATCGCAAAAATAATTTGAATCACAGCTGGCCAATCACAGATCAGTATGCACAAACACACCCACTTAAAAATACAGTCCAAAATATTTCCCAAAATACATTTCCCAAAAAATATGTACAAAATTGTAATCAGGGCCCTGGTGTTGTTTAAAACATTTCTCTTCACCGTACATTGATACATTTTCAATGACAGTGATAGTTTTCAGCAATTGCTACGTTGAATCTGTTGTGGTTGCATTGTAGACCCCCGCACTACAACTTCTCGCTGGTGCCGTGACCCGTACAATAGGTCATGGACCTTTCATGGGTCTATATTGGCCAGAGAAAATCAAATCTGTAATAACAAACCTGACCTTCTCCTAGGCAGAATGTACTTTTGTTTTCTCTCAGCAGGGTCTTTATTTGCCGTATGTCTCGCTATAATTCCGCCGGAGCTGCTGGTAACCACCATGTTCCCTTAATCTAATATTACCCTGCAGTGTATCAAGTGACTCTTCAGTATTTTGAGGACACCATTTCCTCTTAATTTTCCACTTCTTCCCTCCAAATCCTTCCATTTCCCAACTTGGCCCCCTCTTTTTCCGCGAGTCGAAACTTTTGTAAATGTCATAGCAAGACATTTGGAGAAATTGCATTTGAGCTTAATTGCCTTTTGTTTTGGATATTTTTCTAGATTTCATCTTATTTTGAACCAAGAAAATGATCTGTTCAAACGAAAAGCTCACATCTTGGGTCACTATGACATCTTCTGCAATTTTCCCTCCAATTCCATGCTCAGGTGATTGGTGCAAGAAAACCTGTTCATTTTTTTTATTAGCTTAAGTACTATTAAATATTCAAGTCCTGTGTGTTATTTTCTCATGCACAAGCAGCAACTCGGCAGTGTCAGGTGAAAACTGACTGTTTTCTCTCTGGCGGATAATGGCTGATGAGAACCGTTGGAGGTGTAGTAATGATCACACTAGGTGTCTTCACAGCTCGCGGTTGAGATGCATTAGGGTGGATTGGTGACTGTGGATGTTCAGCCTGGAAATGGCTGCTTAATTCACAAAATGCAATTTGGTAGTCCAGATGGTCTGATGAAGAACACATGGTCATTCGAGTTCAATAGGGGTTTTAAGACACATTATGACATCATTAAGCAATCATTTTATTTGATTAAGCTATAATAGTA
Source organism: Paedocypris sp. Pulau Singkep (assembly GCA_017309775.1). Classification (NCBI taxonomy): domain Eukaryota; kingdom Metazoa; phylum Chordata; class Actinopteri; order Cypriniformes; genus Paedocypris; species Paedocypris sp. Pulau Singkep. The sequence goes on from MU204205.1 coordinate 5,943,413, forward strand.
AGTGCTGGGACATTCATGTAATATTGTTTTATTTTGATGTTATGTTGTCTTTCTATAAATTAATTTTTAGTCTAGAATATAAGCATAAATAAAAATAATATTAATCTACTTGTATTTAAATATAGATATAAAACATATACTGAACAAATAGTTATACATAAAATAAATAAACATTATAAATTATATTTCATAAAAAATAAATATACAGACAAAAGTAGATACATTTTTTCTATATAGTATACAATATATATATATATGTATATATATATAATTATAATAATTATTATTATTTTTTTTTTATAAAAAAATGTTAAAAATTACAGTACATATTATTATTATTATTATTATTATTATGAGTTTGTCTGGTCTCTTTGTGCCAGCTTCGGTTTCCTCTGGGACTCGAGTGTTGTTCCAAAGATCAAAACCAATTTTTCAGTAAAATAGAAATCTGAAAATGTGTTTGTGTCCTGCTCTGTGCTCCAGCTCCCCTTGATCCAAAAAAGGAAAAGCGGTAGAGAAAATGGATAGATGTGACTACACATATTTTTCCGTGTTTTTAGTATTTTCTTTTACAATATTAAACAATTAAACTGTCAAATTAGTAACAGTTAGTAAACAAGAGTAAACTGTGCCAAACATTTTGTTGCCTCTTATTATATTAGAACCATGCATTCGAGTTATATTTAGTTTAACTGAACATTTGAAGTCTTTTACCGGCCTTCTGGCCTCGGTTTCTCCACCACCTCTCATGTTGCGTCACTTCGTTTTCATAGAACGGGCAAGTTCTATGTCAGCATCAGGCTAAAAAAAATAAACCTTTACAAACTTCATGAGTTTCATTTAAGAGGAGTCTGGACTAGTCGAAAACGGAACAATACTTTTCTCCAAAGATGATTCAGACCCCCCCCCCCTCCAAACCCTGGACGTGGTGGTGACAACAAGTCTTCAAGACTTTCTGCTGTGCTTTCACTCTCCCCGTAGACTTTCCCTCACTCTTTACTTATCTGTTTCTATTTACCTTTATGGTTTTGGCCCCAGAGGTGTATAGAGAACTTGAAAACCATATTTGAGTAAAACATACCTTACTGTTAAAATTACTCAATTCTTAGCTACAAGTCACCAATTCCAAGAAGACTTGAGTAAAAGTCGTAAAATATCCCATTTTAAAAGAACATACGTATTTAAAAATGTGAAAAAGAGAGAAAAACATTTTAATATAGAAATATAATGTAACACCTCAGCAAACTTAAAATGCAAACTTAAAATGGCAGCAAACTCAAATGTGCAAAAAAGTGCAATCGCTAATTCACGTTCATGGGATTTATCTCATAAATATCATTCAGTACCTTCAACATCCTGCAGATGGCGATATTGTCTCGTCCGCCCAAGAAATTAACCACGGTAGAAAAAGATGCCGACTTGTCGCACACAATCTCAAGTGTTAATTCAAATGTAGTGGCGTGAGGAGTACAGATAGTCAATTACAAATGTATTCAAGTAGAGAGTAAAAGTTGCTTATATTTCTGATGCAAAGTAGCCAAAAATACTAAAAATACTTAGGTAAAGTAACTTCCATTTACTCAAGTACTTTACACCACGTTACAGAGTCGTCCCACTGTAGGGAATTCGGGCATGTTCACCTCAGATCAACTCTTTCTTAGTTCTGGCCGGACCGTTCCTGGGTTTATTAGGAAGACCATTTTTTTAAGTAGAGCATTTCACCATTTCTCCTTTCACTCCTTCCTTTCTTTGCATTTTATGGTCCAAATGCATTAGTGCATTGTTGCTATATGGACATGCTGAGTCACTGGCCCATTACAATAATTATCTCTGTAATCACAAGGTGATTTCAGATGAATGGCCCAATGGGGGAAAATGGCATGAAGTGCCACCAGTTTTGTGAGACGTCAAGGCTAAATGCTAATTTATTGGAGAAGGAAAAAAAAAACCTCTATTTAACTAGTGACCTCTGCGCTCAGGTCTAATCTGAATTCTCGCAGAAGAAGTCCAGGACGTAAGACTCGTAGCTTCAGGTGACATTTGTGGGGAAGGATAATTGTGCCGGTGAAATAATGGAATGCTGTTTGTTTACGTCACGTTGACATTGAGTTGCCATGGAGGTTAGAGAGCAGATTTTAAGACGCGCTAAAGCCTCACACAAGCCCGTAATTATTCAGACTGATGCACATTTGTGTGAGAAAAGTCCAGGTAATTGCATCCTGGACCCACGCAAAGCATTATTTTCCCGCACGCCTACTTCTCTTTGGAGCTCTCAACACAATCCTGACCTACAGTCGAAGTAAAGATCTCACCGCGAGTGGAGACGGAGGATGAAACATGAAGACAACGGCTCCTCCGAAAGCCCAGAAGCTGCTGACATGATGTTCTGCCGGGCTTCGGTCTGGGCTTTGGAGCTTCTGTTTATTTATTTTCTCGTATGATGTTGTTCACTATTACTAGATTTCCACTCACTTTATGATTTTTTTCAATGTAACATTTATATATTGCCTGGCTAGTTAAACAGTGATGAGATTTGGTACACTATTCCTCCCCAAAACATTTCAGACGACCAGTCTCTATTCTACTTTTAATACGTGTTCTCTGATCTTCAATCTGAGTGTGTCTAAAATTGTTGAGTGAACAGCTCAGGTTATTATCAATTTAGCATTGTGTCAATTTTGGCCCTTACAATAGCCTTGAGTTCTCGGTTCTCCTGAGACATGGATATTTCTGTCACCTGAGAGGAGTTTTACTCTAATCTCCATCCACTGTGATAAACTGCAGAACACTACAGGAGAGAACTACGT
>MU204205.1:5951987-6055855 GCA_017309775.1 Paedocypris sp. Pulau Singkep
TCTCTCTCTCTCTCTCTCTCTCTCTCTCTCTCTCTCTCTCTCTCTCTCTCTCTCTCTCTCTCTCTCTCTCTCTCTCTCTCTCTCTCTCTTTCTCTCTGCATCATTATTTTTCTTTCTCTCTCCTTTTTTTCCAACTTCTTTTGCACACTGCTTGTCTTTCTCTATGTCGCTCTCGCTCTCTCTCCTTGCCTTCCTCTCTTTCTATTGCTCTCATTCAGTCTTTCTCCATCTCTCTCCCTTTCCATCTCATCCTCTCCTTCTTTCTTTCCGTCTACACTTGAACAACAGGGGAGTAGCTTCAGACGGGGCGAGTGATCAGAGGGTTCTTTGATAAGTAAAGCACTGCTGGTCCGTTTCTAAACCTCATACGACATTCCCCTCTCACTTACCGCAGCGACATGACCAATGCACTTTGTAATGCAAATGCGCAATAAAGTTCCACAGCTGGATTACACCAAGGACAGACACTCGGAGACGGCAGCCTTGATACGAGAAAAAAAAATGACAGCGCTAACCGAGCGAGCGGCTAACTCAAAAATCTGTGATTTACGTTTGAAGTCTCGCCCGCAGTTTATTATTTGTCGGAAATCCACTGTATTTCTCTTAAATCAGACGCCTCATTCCCCCTGCAGGTCAACGGGGGGAGTTATTTTTGCATCAAGAGTCAGCGGAATCCGCACCAGCCGCGGGGTCACAAGCCCACCGCCATGCAGAGGAGGAGAAATGAAAGATTCTGTCCATTTTTAATTAGCCCTGGAGATAAACCATCGGGCGCTTTTCTTCCTCTCACGGCCGCTAATGCGCCGAGTGGTGCAGGAAAAGCTAATGTCTTAATTACAGGAGCGGCAGAAAGCGATAACAGCCTCCGTCGCCCTCAGAAATAAAGAGCTTACATGGGCACGCAAGCGCGGCAATGTGAAAGCAAGGTGAAGCAGATCTTAACACGGTAAAAGCGCCACGACTGGAGCTGGCGTTGACCTGTGGAGAGGCGAGAAGAGTGTTCTGGAGATGCGGATGATTTCAATTACCTTCTCGCAGAAGCAGCAGGCCATAAATCTCTTCGTTCCATCTTAATCACCTCCGCAGTGAAGCTCATAGTCAATCTGTAGCCGACACAATCGGTCGACGCGAACGCCACATGTCAGGCTTAAGCCCTGTCGGTTAGCTACACCGCCGCTCTTTAATTGGGCTACAAACGCTCCGGCGCTGACATCTTAACGGCGCTTTCCTCTGGCTCGTCTCAACGTCCCATTTCACACGATTCTGGCGGCCATAAACCACGGCAGGTGATTGGTTCTAAAATGAAACACAGCAGGCTGTGGATGTTTAGTGTTGATTCACACTTCTGCAATGAGGCAAATGGCGTAATTGAAAACTGACTGTCAGATTAAGGAAAATCCCAGAAAAGCTGCGGATCCATAATGCCTCTCGGATCTGAAACCCAGTGACGCTTTTGCGTTCACATTCGTGTGGAAGTGTGTGTTTGTGCTCATCTAAGTGATGATTTCAAAAATGCGCCGGGAGGGGAAACCTGCGATATTCATTATAGACGTCAAATTATATGGCGAGTGCGAACCATTGCACTTACTGCCCTCCTCGTGCTATGTAATTAGCGCTGCCTTTGTGTAGTTCCTGCCTAAAGCCGGCTTTTGTGAGTTGTTTTGCCGGTTGAGTAGAACGTAAAACACAAAGCCTGAGTCATAACAAGCGTTGGAAAATATTGGCGTACTTAGAAGAGAAGTTTGCCGTAGCGGGAATATGACTAGTGTAATGGAAGTTCAGCTCCATTAATTGCATTTCCGCTTTTATATTCACTCTCATCCGAGTTTCACTTTTGTTACGTAAAGAGTTCAGCGGCGTTTCTGGTCACTGGTTTTCGTCTTTACTCTTTGTGGCTTGAAATGGATTTTCCACATAGACTAATGGCACATTTGTTATCATGAACATTGTTTTAGGGCTTTTTTGCTCTTTTGGAGCAGAACGGTTATTTTCAGTCATGACACAAGCTTTTTCTCATGTCACAATGCTTGTTAATGCTCATCTCTGTTAGTAAATGTAATTTGGTGAGTTAATGATGGTACTCTAAAGGTAGTGTATTGTGTCACGATAATTGAAATAGTTCGACTCAGTGGTGTTTGGCTACTTTGTACTTGAATATCCAAAATATTACACTGTAGCAACTTTTGCTTTTTTTTTTTTTTTTACTTTTTTCTATCAACTTGACTACATTTTTGATTTAGTATGGTATCTGTACTCTTTATCCTACATTTGAATTGACACTTACCGCTACTAGTTTCATTTGTCTACCGCGGTTAATGTCTTGGGTGGACGAGGTAACATCGCCATCTGCAGGATGCTGAAGGTACTGGATGCTATTTTTGAGCTAAATTACGTAAACTTGAATTAGCGGCGGCACTTTTTGGCACATTTCAGTTTAACTGAGACTGACCCTTCGTCCCTTTGTTATCCATTTTGTTCTGCCATTTTTCAAATAGGAGGTATTTCATTTCTTTAGTAGGATGTAAAACCTACATTCAGTATGTGTAAAATACTTGAAAAAGTATTTTTATTTAAATTGGATACTTTACAACTTATACTCAAGCCTTCATGGAACTGGTGACTTGGCATGGAGTAATTTTTACATTAAAGTATCTATACTTTTTACTTTTTGCCACAAATCCAGGGTGTGTCCCGCCTTAAGGACCAGATATACTTGTATAGCCTCCATCTTTCCGTGACCCAGAAATGGAAAAGCAGTTCAGAAAATGGAAGCATGGGGAGTGAATAATTAATGCATCTCATATATTTGAATTGGCAAGTAATTTTTTATTTGGTCAACGACCACATCTGGGGATTTAGTAATTTCACACTTCAATGCTCCATCATCTAACACTTAGGTCAGATTTGCTTTTTTTTATTATTTCTTTGCACTGTCTCATTCTTAACACCTCACTCCCTTCCTCAGGTCAGATGATTCTCTGATATTTGTCACTATCATTACCTTTCTGGTCCACGATCCATAGAGAACCATTTTCATCATGTTCACTCTCCAGTGGTCTGGACTGTGTGTTTGGACCAAACCAGACTGGGATGACAGTGATGAAGAGGCATTGGTCTCCTCACCAGGACCTTCATGGCCTTGGGTGGTCTGCTGCGCTCTCGAGGTGCCCAATAATTTTCATCCCTCACACACAGTTCTTGAACCAATGCCAAACATGCAGTTAAGACAAAAACAGGCCATCTAAGAATAAGACTCAGCTATTTATCCTAGCTATAATTGTTGTTTTTTTCATGCATTTTTCCCCCACATGTAATGTGTGTGTTTTTATTTATGCATGACATCTGTAAGGCGAGATGTTCTCGCCAGATGTTCAAAATTGCAGAATTCCAATCCTGGATGAAAAGTGCAAGATCCCACCATCAAAAGTGCAGTATCCCTCCATGAAAAGGGCAGGATTACTGAATGAAAAGTGCCAAATTCCTGAATGAAATGGGCAGGATCCTTGAATGAAAACTTAAGGATCCCTCGATGAAAAGTGCAGGATCCTTTCATCAAAAGTGCAGGATCCTTGCATGAAAAAGACAGGATCCCTGCACAAAACTTACACTTTTTATTCTTCCATAGGTGCATACATTTTAAAAACTCATGAAATACAAAAGTGTTTCCAAAGATGGACAAATGGATATATAAACAATAAAATTCACACTGTAAACCAAAACGAAGGTAACTTGCAAAATGGTGTTAACAACTGAATTGACTGAATTGTACGTGAACAAAAATGTGAACCAAGACTCCATTGTTGCCCAAAAGTATGTTTCTACCTACCTAGCGTAGCTACTACTTCCCTCAACTGCATACTTGGAAAACTAGAAAAACATACTGGAAACAACAAAAACAGGATGTTGTGTAAACAAAAACAAGCTCCAAAATAAGGGTGCTGCAATTAAACTTAAAGAAACAAAATGACAAGAGAACCATCATATGAAGCAGACCGACGGCTAACAAGAGTAATGCGACGTGACACGGTTACCAGTGATGAATGAAGAAGCAGACGCACTTTAACAAACAACTAACTGGAGTCTCTCCGTTCTAGTTTCGTCTTTCCCGAGCTTTTTTTGGCAACGTCGTTTTTTAGCACTTCCTCTTCGCCGGCTCGATAAATCACTTGTCTTCCGTGTTGGTAAATTTGTTTGGGTGAAAACATCTGCTAAGTGAATAACTGTAAATTATTGTCATGCCTCATCGGAGCGTTTCTCAGTTCTGCTCGGCAACAGTTGGCTCCCATTAATAATGAATAAATATGAATTTATCCTCGTGAAAAACCATCGGGGAAGTTGCGCATCCCAACATTACGAATTTATCGGAGCTCTCCTCAGCTATTTTGCACCTCACCCCATTTGTAGATCGTAATTCCAACCGGCGGCTCGGCTGTTTGAAGAAAAATGGATTCATAAATTGATATTTTTTTGTCTTTTCGCCTGATTGTACATGACGGTTTCCGTGACTCACCGGTGCATTTGAGGTCATTGTCTGCCGCAGTATGAAGGGACATTCACCGGACTGATGTAATTAGAGATGGGCTGATGTTGAAGAGTGTTTCCGTTCCTATCCATCCACCTTTCTCGTGAAGGGGAAGGTGTGATTGGAGGTTATTTGAAAGTGAATGGCGTGGTGAAATTGCACTTTCCTCCTCGCGGATACCGCTGGCGTTTGAGACATAAATCTATTCAGCACAATCGCTCCGCTCTGCAAAGGGAGGCAGTAAATGTCACATTCCGCACTTCATTCTGCTAAATGCAATATGACAGCGAATGCCGAATGTGGTTTGATGTACACTCGGTTAATTCCTTCCTCATAGGTGGCGAGGGAGCAGAAGCTTGGGTTGGAATGAAGGCCTGACGTTATCTCTGATAAATGTGACTAATTAAAAGGATAAATGCTGGCTCTGACTCTTGTTTTATGTCCCTGCGCTACCATTACCGGTTCATTTCTTGATGCGGCTTCTTGGGATCAGGCCTTTAGTAATCTACATGGCGAGTTTGGGACATACATGCACAAACTTTAAAACCACATAGACACGTAACGTACACACACATATACACAGTTTCTTAGAAAGCAAATAACCTGGAGTGGCCAGAATCGTGAACCACAAGTCCTACTCCAACAGACACATCTTAATTATATTACCAAATAAAAAAACTTCATAATTATTTTTTTTTTTGTTTTTTTTTACCAGTTATTTATTTAAGTAACTTTATAATTATCCATTCATCCATCAAATTTTTTGAGTCTGTAGCCAATCACAGCAACTCTCGGCCATAAACAAGAATCCACACGCTGAATTAATGGCCAGCCAATCACAGAGCAGCACACACATACACACTCTCACTCACATCAATAGGCAATTTTTTAGACAGCATTTCTCCTGCTGGGTTTTTGGACTGTGGGTTTCCACGGAGATCCATAGGAAACACACGCAAACCATGCAGAACGACCTCTGATTGTACCTTAAAGTTCTCAGTGAGTTGAGTGTGTTGTGCTAAGCCTAAGTGCTTTAAACTTGACTTTTAACTAGATGATGTGTAATCATTGATCAGATCTTGGGAAATTAAACACCAATATATTTGTGTTTGAATGAGAGAAAAAAATGTATTAAAATGAAATACACTAAAAAATGTTAATGTATTAAATGTGGCGATTGATTTACAAATCCTAAAGTGTTACATTATTTTCTTCTGCCAATATATTTTAGTTTTTATTGATTGGTTAAATAGGATTAAAAAACCTAGGATATGTACATAAAATACACAAATAAACTAAATTTAGTTTCAAAACGTCTTGTGTTTTCAAGGTGCTTAATTTCCAGGGATTATTTAGACGAGCCTGGTCTTCTCTGAACTTGACTGAAGGAGACGTTTGGAGCAGCCATGTTTTTCTTCAGTTCTGTTTCTTTTCTCGCTCTTATGCTTCATGATTTTGCAGTTTGTCAAAGCTGGAGGGATTTAACCTGAATGCTGCAGCTTTGAAGCAGAAAGCGCTCGAAGGTGGAAAAAAATGTTTGCCAGGCTTCGCATGTGAGCTGTGTCGATTATTTTAAACGTGGAAGAGAAAGTGAGAATGAATTATGTTTTTTTCTCACAGTATAAAAATGGGATGGGTAAACAAGCTAGTTACACTCACATTATGCACATTATTTATTTATTATTTTTTTTCCCTTGAAGATGATGATGATGGTGATGATAATTTTGATTGACTAATAAATAAAGCTGAAAAATAGAGTGACACATTTGATCTTTTCTTTCAAATGTAAAGCCAATTTACAAATGTTAATATAATTTATTACATTTATATTGTTAGTGAAAACATAAACCAGCCAATAAAATTAGTTGTTAAGCAATAAATTCCCTTTTCCCCTACATTTGACAATTTTCAAGCTTTTACACATGGCGACTTTCAGGTTTCATGAGATCATTTTGTCTGGTTTTTGTCTTTTGACATTTTGAGTATTTTTATAGAGGAATTTTAGCATGACATTTGAGATGTTCTGACATTATTCTGTAGGTGTGATTGTTAATGGGAAATTGCTTAACCTTGCATGGGTTGGTGCTTTTATTATTTTATTTAATAAATTGTCTTTTTGGATTTATAAATTCACAGATTCATTGAATTTTGGATTTTATAATATGTTTTTCAAAATCAGACAGATTCAGCATGTTATAACGTTTGAACCAACAACAAAGAAACTTCATAATTTATTGTTCACATGATGACAGTATTGCACATTTTTGAATAGCAGAAGCTATTTAATTCAGGATGATTTTATTTAAAAAAAAAAAAAGCATTTGCCTCAATAAATATTAAATGACTAAAAGCTTGTCTAAACATATTATATTAAGTCAAAGAATGACTAAGAGAAGCACACATGCCTTTATATATGTTCATCCCAATACCCAGAAGCATTTGCCTTATTAAAATTTGGGGTTTATGGGATTTCTCATTTTGATGTTCATACCCTGTGGAGAAAATGAAGTGTGAAGTTGTATTCCTACATTGATTCACAATAGGGAGCCTTGCAAACATTCGCACAGCATCATACTGACAAAGCCTAATGCTGAGATGCTGCTTTTTCACTACTAGAGAGAATGAATGCTCATCAAAAAGTTTCAAACTCTGCTTTAATGCCGTCTCAGCTCTTGTAAGCAGCTTCTGACCACTTCACAACCACCCTGCATGTGAAGTTCAAACCAAATGTGAGAATGGCGGAGGAAGCAAGAGAAATGGAGGGGCGAAGGAGACTAAGAGGGTGAGGGAGACCAGGTGGGCGAAGGGAAAACGGAGAAGCGGTTAGAGAGACAGAGAGGAAGCGAGAGGGAGAGGGTGAGAAAGTGAGAGAGGGTGTGGCAGACAGAAAGGGCGGGGTAGATAGAGAGGAGGCGAAGTAGATAGAGGGGGGTGAGGGTGGCAAGGAGGGCGAGAGAGATGGAGAGGGCACAAGGGAGACCGAGCGGGTGAGAAGGAGAGAGAGAAACAGTGAGCGGGAGGGTGAAAAAAAGGGAGGAAAAATGAATGGTTAATTTCATTTATATACTTTATATATTAGTTAGAACTGGACGATTAATCGTTAAAAGGTCGCGATCTTGACTGCGAAATCCGCCGTGCGTAATCATTTAAATAATTTAAAGGAAAGATGATCTTGCAATTCTTCTGTTGTATTTTGGGGCGCCGCATAGGGGAAACGCTGCACTGTCCCAGTGGGCGTGATGATGTCGGACGCACGGCTACGTCTGAATTGGCGCAGCGGTCACGTCAAAAAACAGCGGTCAAAAAACAAAATAAACAGAGAGAATGAGCAAAAATGGTGACCACATACAGCTAACATATACAGTTGAATACAAAATTATTAGCCCCCCCCGCAAAATAATCATTGTTTGAGTATTTCAAAAGTGCTTTTAAACAGAGCTAATAATTTTGTCCTCAACTGTGAATAGTACTAAACCTTGGTATGTTTTATTTTTGTTGCGTTTTTTATTGGTTTATTTTTTTATTCTTTGAAACATTACTTTCACGTTATTTTTCATTCCATTTATTTAAATCTAATGCAAAGAGTAATATGTGCTAGTATATTGCTGTTTTCGCAAAAAATATATAAAATAAAAAAAATATTCATAATCGTTATCTTGAATCGTAAAAAAAAAAAAAAAATCGTGATTCTCATTTCTTCCAGAATTGTGCAGCTCTACTATTAGTACAATTTATTACACTGACTACGACCGGGACAAATGAGCATGCAGAAAGGTAGGAGCAGCAATAAAAAGAGAAGTATTTTAATTTGAAGACCCCCTATCACCAATACTTACACGTGTGCGAGTACGTTTGCATTAATTTGTTTGTGCGTATATCAGTCCGGTAGTAATTGTCAAATGTATTGAACCACAGAACTTTTCATAAAAAGGCTCAGATGTAGCCAGGCGTGTTGTGTGGAACTCTGAAGTGAGATGTCCCAATAGTAGAAGTTAATTAGGGCTTACAAACACTTTGTCTTGTGAAAACTTATCAGAAAACCATACAGGAACTCGATCCCACACTCTTCACTTCCTTTCATCTCAGTCGGAAATTCATCACTTTCTGATGGAGCATTGTAGCACATGAACACCATGGCGGGTTTTATGTTCACGGCAAACAAAGGGCTGTTAATTAGATTTAATTCTCACAGTGTTGCTGCTGCATACTAATGAGACGCCTTCCATGGCTGTAAGCAGGAAGTTAGTGGAAAGAGTCTAGAGCGAGAGCAAAGACCAGATACTCCATCTGTTTGACCTGTTTCATTTCTCACTTTTTAAATCTCTAGCAAAGTCGTTTTATTGTAAGTTTGCAGGGATTTAACTTAATTGCACTGACAGTTGTGGCCCATTAGCAGTAGGTCCAGTGGTTGGAAGTTGGACCTGCCCAATGTACAATCCAATCCTGGTCTGGTGGGTTTTTACAACCAAGTGTCCTTGAGCAAGACCACCAGCCTTCCTTAGCAACAACCCTACAGCTTAATGCTGCCCACTGCTCCAGGTTTGTGTCACTGATTGGGTCAAATAGAGCTACATTTAGACAAACTCACCTCACAGGTTGGCTAAGAGGCATCAGTCTCACCAAAGGATCAAACAAAGCTAATGTTGGTAGAGAGTTGGACTTGTGATCAGTGGTTGTTAGTTTGAGTTCCAGATTGGTAGGTTCTACAATTGAAGACTCTTTGAGCAAGACTTTGAACTCAGTCTGATCCCATTGCGCGAAAAAATAAAAATTGGTTTCACAATTTCTCAATTTGGTTTTAACCAGGCCACTTTCCTTTCCATTCTTTGTGGAATTCCTTAGGGTTATTCTTTCAATGATTGGGTCAAAAGCAGCTCAAATTCAACATGTTCTCTAGAGTCAGTTTGGCCTAGTGGTAGGAAGTTGGATTTGCCCCAAAAAGATGCTGGTTTGAGTTTAGACTTGTAGGTTCTACATCTAAAGACTCCTTGAGCAAGACTTTGAACTCACACTGATCCCAGGGCGCCATGGCTTAGGGCTGCTGACTGGTCATGGTGTGCGTTTACCTCACTGCGTGAGTGTGTATCTCAAACACTGAGCAAACATCTTTGCATGGTCCTTAAGGTTTCTTGAGAATGAGTGTGACCGGCTTGATCAGCTGTTGGGCGAGTTTCAAGAGGAGAGTCGCGGAGGAATGGAGTGGTAATGGGGTCTGTTGATCAAGTAACCAGATGCTTGCTTTTCATCAGGCCACTGTGTGTTGCAGTTGTAAAGCCCGAATGCAATTAAGATTTGGGCTGCCATGTTGAGCAGACTAATTACCAGCAGCAGAAAGTCAAACACTCCAGACTCTTCTAAGATGCCAAGGGTACGAGATTGGCCCAAGTTGATCCGTTTTGAACTCTCTTTCAGTTTCTCAATCATTCGTTCTTTTGTTTCTTCTTTCTCTCTACTAATCAATTTCCTTTGCTCTTTCATGCTCTCCTCCTATCCGTTTGGTTTCTTCTCTCGTTTTATTTTGTCTGTCTCTCTTCAGTGAGAGTTCTTCAGCGTCTCTTCTGTTCTGATCTGCACCCTCTTTCTCTTTCTCCATTTAATTTGATAACCATTTCCCTCCCTTGATTTCTCTAACTATCTCTGTTTCATGTTTTTTTATTTGTTATTTTCTCTCTGCACTTTTACTGCCCTCACACTCATTATTTTCCGTTAATTTGATAATGCTTTTGTTTTGTTTCAAACATCACTCTCACTCTTTCTTTGTCTTTCTCTTTCCCTCTTTTCTATCCTATCTCTTTTTCTCTCTCCTTTACTCTGTTTTCCCTCTCTGTCACTCACTCACTCTCAGACACATTCCCCTCTCTCACTCTATCTGTTTTCAGCTCTCCATTATTAGTGTTCCTTTTTGTTGAAGATTAAGTTTAAAAGGAAGCTTTAAGCCGTCAACAGTATTGGTGAAAATAAATTCTGAAGAATTCTGAACTGAAGCGTCCCTGTCCACATTACCAGAACCCTTTGTGTTCCCAGTGTATTTTCTCTGACTGTTGTGGTTTCATGTTTGTTATTGGCATTACTTTAATTGAAAATTTTGCATGATGCTATTCTTGGTCTCCAGTTATAATTTGTTAGTGCTTCTTTTATTTTCTTAGCTTAGTTTAATTTAGTTATCCTTTCTAACTGCCACTGTAGACATGGCCATTTAAAAATGCTAATTTTCCTAGGAGATACTTGAAACCCAAAGTAAAATCCACTGTTTATGAGTTGAGCTCAATAGAAATGGTTGTTTATTGTATGTTTATTATAATTGTTATGGTTACAAACTGATTTAATCTGGAATGATCTCGAAATGATTAAAGAACTTCAGTCATTTAAATAACTTCGTCTTTTTTTAGTTATTGTGCGTTAGCTCTTCTGACTCCATTGGCTTCTGTTCTCCCACATCTTGTTTTTTATATTGACTGTTACTTTATATGTACTTTGTCTTTGTTCCTATTTATCAACTTCACAATTAACTTAAAAAAAAAACTTATTTGTTCTGAAAATGAAGTTTGTTGTGTAGGTCTTTTAAAGATCTCGTCAGTGCTGTTCTCCAACCGACTTCTTGCATTATTCCAAGTTTGTCCTTGCCAAGCGCTACAAAATCCCCGTTACCAGTAAATCATCCGCAACTTGATCTCACACTCGTGTTCATCACTTCCTCTGTGTGCGCCAGAGCAAGTCATGTACGATGTTATGTGTTTTAGCGCAAGGGAGAGATGGCAACCGGTCCGTCAAATGAATCCTGGCCCAGGCCGAGATGGGACCATCAAACAAAAGCGTCAAGCTCTGTCAGTCCCTCCCATTCGTAGCCATTACCGAGCGACCACACGCCAAAGCCCCGTGATGGGTGAAATACGGCGTTCTCCGACGACAGACATCATTATTTTTTCATTACTGAATGGTTCCCATAAAGAATAAGATGCTGATGAATGGGCCCAGGGAGGGAAAGGACGCGGGGAGCTGTGAATCAGACAGTATGAGGAACATATGTGTCATCTGAATTGGATCATCACGAGATGATGCGTGGCAAAGGAGTTGTGCGAATCCACTGGATGTGTTGCCACAGATGATGAGTGTCTGTATTATTGATGGTTGGTTGTGCATCATTTTTAATGATGGGAAATTGTTCGCGGTGCTATGCTGCGGAGAGATAAGCCTTCTCCTTTGCGAAGCCCCCAACACATTGTGGCAGGAGACTTTGGGCTCCTGATTTCTTTGATTCAACAGAACGTTCAGCCCGATGTGGAGATTCAAGTCATTATCATGTGTGAAACACTCACTGTCATGTAGTTTTTGTACAGAGATATTTGCTTTTGAGGAATAATTTGGGATTTTTCCTTTATTTATCATTGAGTAGGTGGTTAGATGCGGACAGATGGCATATAACAGTTAGGTTTGATTTTGACCTTTTAAGAAGTTATTTGAGAAACTCAAATCTCTTAAATGCGTTAGTGCTTTTGTCTGCTTGGCAACTGACCCCAACTGGTTTTACCGGCAGAGTCACACTTTAGGCAATTTAATCTTATAATTCCGTGTTATTTAGCAGCATTTTATAATATATATATATATATATATATATATATATATATATATATATATATATATATATATATATATATATATATATATATAAACTCTAAATATTTTGGGTGATGGATGTGCTTTTCGGGGAACTGAAGTTTGAAAAATTGCTAATAGGTGAGAGTGAGAGTGTAAAAGTGTGTTTGTGTTCGAATGTAAATGCGTATCTAAATGTTCATAATTTATCTGCTTACAGTCAACATTATTACATTTATTATAACATTTAGTCTCCTTTAGTATTTTTAATTACTCAATTGTTGGAAAATGTCTTTTTGTTTTTATTAGTGATGCGCACCAATTTCCAATTGAAGTTCTTTTAAGATGTGTTTGCTGACCCGCTGACGGTATTGAGGGTTTTTTTTTTGGCTCATATAAAGTCAATCAGCCTCTCAGTGCTGCTCTAAAAGCCAGTGTTTGACATTTCGGTGGATTATGGAGAGTCCGTTTCAAATGAAATGTGGGTGATGTGGTCTCCGAGTTAATGTGTTTTATTTAAATGCTAAGATTTCAATTAGATATAAATATATTTGTCGGTGGTGGATCCATTTGTCCATAAACAACAGGCTTCAGTGGAACAGCCTCCATTATTTTGACAGTGTTTATCTGATTCATAATTACAGGAACCCATTGACTTGAAACATCGCATTTTAATTAGGTTGACGTACAGTGCAATAGAAAAAGGCTAATAGTTCATTTTAATATTTACGGTTGGTATTTTTAAAAATAATTAATTTAGCTAATTCACATGTTTCATTGAACGGTTGTACTTGGAATCTTTCTGCGGTGTTTGCACTAAACATGTCTAAATTTGTCATTTCTTTTCCACCTGGTTAAAGCCAATTTTGTTGGCAAAAAATTCAGTGTCTATCTATCTATCTATCTATCTATCTATCTATCTATCTATCTATCTATCTATCTATCTATCTATCTATCTATCTATCTATCTATCTATCTATCTATCTATCTATGTATCCATCCATCCATCCATTCATCCATCCATCCATCCATCCATCCATCCATCCATCCATCCATCCATCTATCTATCTATCTACCTCCCATCCATCCATCATGTCTGTCTATCTACAGTGTCGGTCTGTCCCTTTAATGTCCATCCATCCATCCATCTATCCATCCATTCATCCATCCATCCGTCAATCCATCCATCCATCCACCCACCCACCCACCTAACCTCTCATCCATCCATTATGTCTGTCTATCTACAGTGTCTGTCTGTCTGTCTCTCTGTCCCTTTAATGTCCATCCATCCATCTATCCATCTGTCCATCCATCCATTTCGCTCTATCTATTTACAATGTCTGTCCCTTTAATGTCCATCCATCTATCTATCTATCCAATAGTCCATCCTTTCTTTCAATCATCCACCTATCTGTTATGTCTATCTATCTACAGTGCCTGTCTGTCCCTTTAATGTCCATCCATCCATCCATCCAACTATCCATTTCGCCACTTGTATGCTGTCAGCTAACACAACGCAGAAAATGCCCTGGACATCACATTCTTCTTTGATAACCGTGCAGTTGAACAGAATAAAACTTGACAGTAATGTGAACTTGTTTGCCCCTTTTGAATTATGACAGTGTTTTTCAAGAGACCTGAAACCCGGCTTTTTCACTACACAGACCTTGTGAATTATAAATTGCTGTACGATCAGGGCCTCGACGTGAATAAAGATCTGCTCCATCCACAGAAATGAGAATCTCCAGAAGCAAACATCCGCAAATAAAACGACTGGTGAAGAGGACGAATCAAGGAAGCATAGTATGGTACGTGATGCTTTTCTGCCTCGCTGTTGCTCGCTCACTCTCGTATTTAACGCTAAACATAATGGCGTAATCAGTTCCGCTGAGTCATGATTAGAAACTTTACGAGGAGACTGATTAAAACTCATGCGTTTCTGACGCGTCGTTTTGTCGGCGTCGAATTAAGGCTCATCTGTCTTTTTAGTTGGTCGATGTTGCAAAAATGTGACTCGCGGGCCATTAAACGACTTGTTTCTTTTTCCGCTCATCGACCATCACATCCAAAGGCATTTGGATTTAATGAATACAGTGTAATGAGTCAGACAATTATAACTGGGAAGGTTTTGCATGTAAATTCTTGGCGCTTAATTGCTGGGTTTGTGTCCTACACCAACAGCATCTGCTTTATTGTTTGTCAGCTTATTGAAGTCTATCCACTGACGCAATCACGAAAGAGTTTTTTTTTTTTTTTGCGAAAAAGTGTTTGCGCGCTGAGACGCTCGCAGGCAGGTGAGTTTCTAGTTTCCGCATAATCGCATGTTCTCACCAACCATTGTATGAGTTATTGAGTGTGCTACTCCGCATCCCACAATGCACTGCATTGTGTATAAACGGCATTCACACATTGAATTGCTTTTCCTTCCCTGATTCATTACATAATTACCTGATTCGCGAAACTTAAGGCTGTTTTCAGACCACACTATTTCCACCAAAGAACATATTTAAAATCAACGGATGCCATTTATTCCATGACCTTCAAATCGAGTGTCTATTGAACACACATATTGTACAAAATTCAGAAACAGGCATGAACTGAAATGGGAAAAAAAATATGTGAAAAGGAAATCAAAGTGGAAGAAGATCATGGAACATTCCACATTGATCACGGTTAGCATTGCGAAAATAAAAAATTAAGCAGGCCGTCCAGAGACTCGAATGCAAAAACGCTGCACTCTCCCACGCTTGTCGAAACGAGTTAAGGTAAAGAAATGATTGTGGGTTGAGTAAATGAGCCACAAAAGTGAGGAAATGGAAACCATGTTGCTTTAAATCCCAACATTTAGTTTTCAAAGCATGATTCAGGAAGAGGTCAATCACAACACACTTATACATCACTTTTACCGGGAGTGTCTGTAATCATCCATCATCAGGAATCAGTTCAGCTCTCCTGCCTGCGGTGTGATAGCACACGCCGCCCTTCAAACCATCGCTGGATGAAACGAGCTGAGGTGGTAAAGTGAAGCGAGTGTTGCCGCTTTCGTCGTCTTTCCTTTTCATGCTACATCTTCAAGAAGCCGCTTGACTCCCAACACCAACAGCGTCGAGAATACACGTGGCATTCAAAGCGCATCTTACAGGCCGCGACACACTTGACAGGTCAAACATCGATAGAGTTTCGTTGTAAATATTGCACTGGGTGCCATCCTTCCCCAAGTTTCTCAACACATCACCCACCCGAACTTCCTCCATTTCTTTCGCTGCTTCCTCCTCACACCTTAGATTCTGACATTTGTAAGACCTTTTGCGACTCGAGCGCGGAGGCGTCTGTATTTATCTACGCGTGTGTTTGAGACTTTCTGCTGTAGGCTATGAGAAAATCAAACTTGGAGAGGGACAGCTGACATCCCTCCAGACACAGCTTGACCTTTCCGTCTCGTACAATCACACTCGCACGCCTGCATCCATGCAGGGCATCAGGTGTAAAGTGCCTCAATTTAAAGTTTGGCACAAACACAGTCTGGTGTTTTATCCACACTTGAAATGAGATGGAAATCCAGAGAGTTTCGGCTAAGCCTCACCGAGGTCTCATCTGTTGATGTGTGATGCCTCGGCTTGTTTGGCGAATCACTTTGTTGATGGGAGCTGATCTTTCACCCCTCACACACAAGCCCAAGAAAGCAAGCTATTATTTTCAAAACTGAATTGTCCTGCTTAAGCACAAACCTGTTTAAGTTCTGACAGTCAACCATGCTGGCTTTGACATTTCTTACGTTTGACACAACAAAAACCTTTCTGAAATTTTCAAATATTTAACCCCAGTGAAGGGGTTAGACAGTCCTTGCATAGACAATCTAGGTCTATATAGTTAAGGTGGTCCCAAAGAGAATCCCACTGCCATTAGTTCATCACTGAATGGCTTCATACTTTGTTGAGATGCTTTTCACGTTTCACAGCGTTGAGATGCTTCAGGTTGGCTTTTATGATGTTTTGGAGCCACCTATCTTAAGGAAAGTGAGGTTAGGGCAATATGGCCACTCTGCGAATAACCCATCCAAGTTCAGCACATACAAACAGTAAAGTGAACACACACAAACCAGAGCAGTGGGCAGCCCAAGCCTGTGGGAGTCAGTGTCTTTTCCCAGGACACTTATTTGCAGTCGTAGGGATTCGAACATGCAAGTCCAAGTCCTATACCACTGGACCACAACTCCCCTCAAGCAACTGGAAGAGAATTTAGCAGAGACTTTAGGAAACGTTTGACTCTAGGGAAAGCAAGTCAAAGTGTGTCTCTTTGAATAAAGTGTCTTTTAAGTGCACAAATAGGTATTAGGAAACCCATTATGTTGAAGTATTTGGTATTTAGCTAAAGTGGTAACATGTTGATTTTATACTGGCCAAAGAAAAACTTGTGCAACTCTCGATTTGCTTTGTGTGAAATCATAAATGCAATCACTTTAAAACATTGTGCAGCTTCTCATGCAAAGTACCTGTGATTATTCAGACTCCAAAGCCCAAAAAATATACCATTATGTCACAGGAGAGCGACCAGCCTTCCCGCTTTCAAATGCTCCCAATGAGATCCATGTGAAAGCTTTTGCCTGAGCCGGTTTGGTTCACGTGCTGTGCAAGTCTATGGGGTGTTTGTGTGTGTAATCACAGGGTACTGAGCTACTATTGCAGATTACAACACCCTGCCGAGATGAATACTATGGAACCTTCCGCGCTCTCCAGCCAGCTCTTTCCCAAACCCCATGCACAAGCTTCAGCCATCAGAATCCACTCTCCAATGAAAAGGTCTTGACCCTTGTGGAGAACCAGAGATCTGAAGGGCTTCACCAACAGCGGAGAGAAAGAATAAAGGAGAAAGAACGTGAAAAGACGGATAATTAGAGCAGGAGAATGGTGATTGGAAGAATAGGCTGGTAGTGAGGTTTTTTTTCTCAGTCTCTGATGCTAATGCGAATACGATTGCAATTTGTCATGAAATGATTATTTCACTCTCATAAAGGCTCATTGTCTCATTCCATCCATACGTCTGAGTGCGCAATTCTTTGTGAATGAAGCTATGAAGGAGGCAAATGAAAATCAATCAGCTTTGGATGGATTTGCGAGCGATTGACCCTCTCGTCTGACCAAGAGCCTTAATAATCCCAATTTTTTTTTTTTCGTTTTTTATCGGAGCATTGTCAACTCTCCTGACTCCATTTAGCTTTATTTCATTAGAGTCTTTGAGGCAAAGCCGTTTTTGAACCTTTTGGACTCTGTTTTGTTTTTATAATAAACCGTTTATGCATTACTAGAAATCCAGGGAGTATTTATTATTAAAGTTCCATTGCAACATTGTAATTTATTCAGTCAAACTCAATCTTGGATTGGGTTCATTGAGCAAGAATACCGTGTGAAAACTTTCTCCACATTGGTGAAATATTTTGTAAGCTCTTCTTCGGGCTTTCTGGGTTCTTAACTTGGGTTTCTGGCTGATCAGCATCACCACGCATGGCTTGACCAGCTTTTAATGAGTGTTTATTTGGCAGCTCTGACTCCTACACTGTATTAGAAAGGATGATGAAACACGCTGACATTTTTCCTGTGACAAAGCACTAACATGCTCGTTTCCGCACTGTCGCTCAGCCACGCCAGGCTCCGGCCCCTCGGCCATGTCACCCTAATGTGACCATGTGAGGAAATACTTCTCTACTTCTTACTCGTCCAGCTTTTTCATTCTAGATATTTACTCTAGGAAAACGTCCTTCGTTTGTATTACTATCAGAACGTACTTTACGGTGAATTCTACTGATTCCCTGTGAGTCAATCAGTGGAATACGGGATTGTACCACCAAAGTCGAGTGTTTGATTCCCAGGAAGTGTATGTTTTTAAGTTGTGCAAACTTGGGTGTATTATAAGATGCTGTGAATAACTATATAAGTATACTTAATAATCATTTGGATCATGAGTTGTATACCACATTTTTGAAAGATTTTTGCTTTAAATTGGTGTGTCTTTTAATTCGAGAAGTGATACACACACAAACCAGGAGCAGTGGGCAGCTTAAGCTGTGACATGTGGAGCGGGATTTGAACCTACAACTTCTTGGTTGCAATTCCGACTCTTTACTACACGGCCACACGTCCCCTAAAAGTATAAAGTCTGTCTCATTTAAGAAAATAATAAATAGAGATGTTTCTAATCATCTGGCCAAAAAAAGACTACAATTTTGTTCTGCCCCAGAATGAAGCACTCAGCAGTTTCGTCAACAGGTCCAATAGGGAATTATTAGAAACCTCCAGTTATTTTAGTAGTTTGCTTGGAGATTCACTGGTTCACCAAGCCCATTTCCTGTTTGACATTATAGCGCCGTAGGGCCTTTCTTTACTTTATTCGTCCTTCTTTCATTGCACATTTTTGTCCCATGTACCTTCATAGCACGCACGCATGAGTGTGTGTGTGTGTGTGTGTGTGTGTGTGTGTGTACCCTTGGTACCCCTCATGGTTTGAGGGTTAAAACACAGGGACCACATAAGATGAAGCACTTGCTCAAATCTGTCTCCTAGAATGATTTATGAACAGCCGTCGTCCCTTAAATACACATGCACACACACACACACACACACACACGCGCGCACGCGCACACACACACGCGCGCACACACAGAACAAAGCTTTATTGGAGATCAATATTGAATATACTGTGGTTTTATTGAATAATCTGGAGACCGGGCTGGTTTATTTAGCTGATAAAGGTCTACTGTCTTAGGCTTAATATTAAACGCTCGTTAACCAACTTTTAAAGCTCACAAATGCAAGACACAAATCTACGTTTGTGTGTAAAATGTTGCAAAATAAAATTGGAGAGAAAATGAAAGTAGAAACATTTAAAGTGCTTCTCTCAAGCACCACTTTTAGAAAATGTGGAGTGATCAGGAGTCGTTAAATAAAAAAAGACAAATGCCGATGGAGCTTTATTTTGTGTGTATGCATGAAATATTTATATCTGTATGTGTCCTTCCATTCATTCGTTCAATTATGTTGTCGAACAAGAGGACATTTTTATCATCGTATTCAATGAATACCTAATTATTTCTTTTAAAAATAAGATTCGTTTTTGCAGCTTTTTTTTTTTTACATTCATTCATTCATTCATTCATTCATTTTCCGAACTCATTCTTTACAATTACAATTAAAAGTAAACCGTTAATACTGTATGACTACAAGACCAAATCCATTATTTTTTGTTGAGCAACTTCAGTTGGCAAAAAATGTTTAATTGCCATTAAACCTTTTTCCCCATTTATTCCTTTTCCAACATTTCCCAAATGTTTAACTGGAGTTTAAGTCCATTATTTTCGGCTGTTGCATTTCCAGTTTGTCACTACACACGACTGTCGCCGCGACAACTATAAGCATTTCCTGCCACATTGATTTATGATCGTTTAGATAAAGAAATATTGTTTAATGGATTGTGAAAGCCCGCAACGAGCAAGCAAGACTTCAGAACTCATGAGCTTGGGCTGTGCTGATGGCTTTGATCAGACCGACTGTGTTCCACTGGGTTTGTTGCTTTTGTATTGCACCATTAGCTCTCGGTTTAGACATGTTCCGATCGACTTGTCTCTTGCCGTGCCGAGCTTTCTTCATTATCACTCCAGTGTTGCAACGTTCACTGCCGGTTGCAGATGGATTCAGAAATTGAGCTTTCAGGGCGACAATAATCTCACGGTTCATGGTTTGTCTTGTGCGGTGGTGACTGGCTCAAACTCGGAACTCTCCAAGGCTTTGTTTTATTTATCAGCCGTTTTATTTCATTTCTTTTGTTCTATTCTGTAACACAACACAACTGTTTTCACCTTGATTTGCTCGGTCTAAGCTTTCCTCCATCCTTTCAACACTCATCGATCCATCTGTCCGTTTATCTTGATTTGTGTAATTGCCTATTCATCCATTTAATCATTCTGTATGAGTCTACTTGTACAAACTTATCAATTAATCTGTTCATTCACCTGTCTGTCTCTCTGTTTGTCGGTCGGTCTGTCTGCCTGTCCTACCTCCCTCCATTTACACACCCACTTCAAAATCTGTTCATCCATTCATCTTTTTATTCAGATAACTTTGTTTCAATCCATTTGTCCATTCATTGATTTACCTTTGTATTCATTCATTCATTCATTCATTCATTTATGAACCCATTCATTCATTAATTTGTTCGTTCACATCTATATAACCACCATCAATCTCTCAATTTGTCTACAGCCATACAGTATATATACATTTATCCTCCACACATCCATTCATTCTTTTGTTTGTTTGTCATTTTGTCCATTCAACAAATGTATCACCCACCATTCATCCATCCCTCTTTTTACTCATTTATCTTTGTTTCAATCTCTCTTTATATCCTTTTATTCATTAACTTGTTCATTCATTCATTTTTCACTAACAGTTGAACACATACCCATTTATCGTCTACACATACATTCATTCTTGTCATTTTGTCCCTCCATCACACTTATCATCCCTCCATCCATGTCTACCTATTTTTTATTTGTCCATATATCAAGCTCACCATATGCACTAGAAACTCATGGGAACATTTGGTTAAAGCTGTCCATTTTGCTTTAGTTATCAAATGTCCGTGTACTAATGGATTGATGTGTATTGTATTCAACATATTTCTGTTCTCTAGTCAAACATTATCATGCTCATGGTGTGGCGTGTTTAGCTTTCTTCTAAGATCCCATGTGTTTGGCCTTCGGGGGGGTTTCCTGGGCAACCTACTCTTGTAGTTTCTCTATTCTACTCTTCAATCTTTCTTCCGGAAAGCTTTTGTGTTTAGATTTCTGCAAAGTGTGTCCAACAGTCACAAACCCACTCGTGAGGAGGTCGTTGGTGAAATTACTCGGCGAGTTGAAACGAGCGGTTTTGGCTCCAGCGATCACCATTTGTTGGCATATTGGGATTATAGTTTGTATTTGGTGAAATATTTTAAATTATAGAAATCCCATACACATCTTAAATATGAAGTCATTGTATTGATGAATGTAAAGCTGGAATTGAATTGCATTTAAGTTGACCTCATTACACCGATGCACATTTATTGGCATTTCCATCTTTCTGCGACATTTTCCGATGTTAAAATGAATTTTAGTTTCTTTAAGGGTGATGGATGACCTTGTGAACAGAGCAGACATTTATTTTGACCCTTTTTTTCCCAAGATGATCCCTGTCAAAAGTTTTTTATTAAGTTTAAGTTTAATTCATATGACTCCAAAATAATTTAATGCAAATTGTTAGTTTATATATTGCATACACTTTCGTTTAAAAATCCCTGACGGTAGTTACTTGGCTCATAAAGAGGGTTTGAATTTGAATTTGCTTTCCCCATGAGTACATGTAATTATTAAAATAAAGTACCGTAGTTTTGCCATTTGAAAATCTTATGAGACATTATAAAGTAAGTATTTTTGGTGGAAAAGTGCTTAAATGAGATTAGAGAAATTCTCAGCCATGCAAGTTAAACTTCCATTTCACTGGGAGTTAAAGTGACTGAATACCTTTAAAAAAATGCTAGTTTAAATAACACACGCACACACACACACACACACACACACACTTTTCCGACTTCCGATAATGTCCGAAACGGTTAGGATCAGCGTGGACTAAAGATAAGGAAAAAGTAATATAAGCCTCCTGACTAACCAGCCACACACAGAAGATTAGAGTGACACAAACACATTCTCTGAGCTCCGGCTGCGAGACCAACCTTCCGATTGTTATTCCAGGCCACATCTGCTCCAGCAAATAACCAAGGTGCTGTCGGGCTACGCTCGGAATCACCTCCTCTGTTTAGAGTAAGCAAAACTTCACACTCCCACAACCTCATTACCTTCATCCCGTCCCTATCAGAATTCCCAGTCTTGTACCAGAACACACCCGATATTCCCGGTCTGGAAGCCACAGGAAAGTGTTTATTAATATGTTATTGAGATTTGGAAATGTGGGTTATTTTTGCGTTTTTTATTATAACATAAAATTGGCTTTGATCAAATTAGCATGCAAGGTTGACATTTTTGGAGTATTTCTTTTGAAAATTAGATTTCTCAAAAAAAAAAAAAAGACAAATAAACTGGTTTCATTTCCTTCAAAATTTGTGAGGCATCAGTTTGTGAGTTGACCTTACCTGCCAATCAACATTAGTGGGTGGGTCAAATATGGGATTGAATGGGCAGAGACGTTTCTCTAAGGCGACTGCATTCTCGCCCATTCAAGGCATCTGACAGACACATTTAACTAAAATTTAACTATAAAGTGGAAAAAATGAAAAATGTTTTTATTACTAATTAATTATTTAAAAAATGTAAGTTGTAAAAAATGTCACCCCAATTTATCGCTTATACAACCCATTTAATTAAAACAGACCCTCCCACTGATGCTGATTGGCAGGATCTGTGATGGATGGAAGGATTGTCATGGATCCCGAGTCACGTGACCACGGACTTTTATCTTGAAGCTGCGATTGGACTTTTATGTTGAAGCTATCTTGCCGCAGCCATCTTGTATATCCATATGCTATACCGATCTATTGTAACCAGGTGTTTCACATTCATGATTGCTCATTAACTCATGTATTTAAGGACGATCTTTTCCCGGTGTTATTTGCCAGATTGTCTGTGCTCTATGCCAGCTCTCCAGCATTTCCCTAGTCTCGTCTTGCCCTGTATTTTTGCTGACCCTGATCTTGTTTCTCGACCCTCGTTTTTGCCTGCCGATTCTGGACCTGTTGTGGATTATTTGTTGCTGAACTTTTGCCTGTCTTTTGGATTACCCCTGCCTTGTCTCTGCTATTTCTGCCTACCATCGATGATCACTTGCCTGCCCGACTCTGATTAAAGCCATTGTATTATTCTACCTCCTGCTTCCTCATCCATTCTGTGCATGTGGGTCCAACGCCTACAGACTGTGACAAGGATGGAAGGATGGAAGGATGGATAGATAGATGGATAGATAGATGGATGGATTGATAGAAAGATATAGATTGACCGCATAGATTTTTATGCAAATTTATTTATTTTGTTTGCATTTCAGTTTTGACCATTTCTGAAGGTCAAAGCTACGTCACCAATTGAGTTGACAAATCGAATTCCCCACTTTATTCCAATTTATTTTGTCTCTGCTCACTGAAGCCTTGAAAACGTAATTGCAAATTTGCTCCGATTTTGTTTTGAAAATTTCGCCATATCACATCAAGCTAGTGCGCTAACTGCCAACCCGCATCGGTTAGCATTAATGACCAGACGTTTCGAGGAATCCCAACCGCAGCCTGTGATGTTTTTATTGTAGAGGAAGTTGTGACAGCATATTAAATTAAGGATGGGCCGAACACCATCACAGAAAAAAATGAGAGGTGAGAGAAGGCTGGGATTTCTCACCCTTTGTTGTGAACATACTTTCAGAAACCGCGAGCTCACATTGCTCACACACCGTAGATATGAGACATCGTGAGGCGCTAAAACATTCAGCTTGTCATCATAACAACCTGGTGTTGCCTTGAAAGCTCCGTCACCGTGACTGTTTCCACACTTTTGGCTCTGGGGCTGTGACTCCTTTATTATCACTGATGGTTCCGCTCCTCAAACATCAAGTCTGAAAACTTCTGTTGCCCTGAATGTCAGAAAGTTGCCATGAATCGTTGCTCTCGGCAGCATATAACAACGTGCCAACTTTGACGGTCACTGCATGGTTTCAAAATGTCCAGAAGAAGTTTGAGGCTATTTTTTACAATTTATTTTATATCAAGTCACATCGATACGACTTAAAATTTCGCGTTTTGAGATTTCAAGACGATCTCAAGACGATCTCAAAACGCATCTTTTTACCCAATATCACTTACAATTTTATTTTTTTAGAGTTATTTATGTCCATATTTCTGTGGTATATCTCTGTTTTTACTGTTCGTTTTTACAATTTTCAAATGTACAATTTAAAGTCTGTAAGGTGTCATTGAGTGCTTAGAAAGACGCCATCAAATAAAATGTATTATTATTATTACATCAAATTAACATCTTTTTAATCAGTGGTTCATTAATTCACTCACTTAATAAACCACTTGTCCAATTCTGGGTCACAGGAGCTGGACTGTGGGTCTGAAGGGGGGACACACTCTGCAATGGTGGCCAACCAATCACAGGGCAGGACACACCTTCACACTTTTTTTGAAATACATAGGAATAAAATCTGAATCTGGGTTGTTCGGTGTGTTTTAATTAAATAATGCTGACACACAAGCTCAGTTCAGGCCAAAAGAAGCGCCAGAAGAGCCATTCTGCAGATGTCCAGTCACACTCTCTGTGGATCTGTGTTAATAAGTATTTTACTGATTGCTCACTATATCATCCCCGTCACATGGACCATCTGAGTTTCTGACAGATCTTAAGACCATCGTAGATAAACCTGATAATACGTCTTTAAAATGTTTGGCTATTTTCCTGCATTGGCCACATCATTTGTGCCTATTTTTTTTTGTTTGTTTTGTCATATTAAAAAAACATGTATACACCAAATGTACATTTTCCATGAAGTAGCAAAGTTTTTTTTTTCTTCAAATTTTATATATTTATTTTTTAATTCAGAATTTGCTTTGAAGATTTACTTACATTGATTTAACGGATGAAAAATTCAATAGATTCATTCGTAATTTTGTTAGTTTACAACACTGTTACAACACTAATATTAATAATTAAATTAAATTAATGCAAGTATTATTTTCATGAAAATGCAATTCTGTAATAATGTAAGGTAACTTGCAGTATTGGGTGAATTTAAATAAAAGAAATTTATATACAATGTAAATAATAGAAACAATGCATTATTTTACATTAATTAACACATAATTTATTGTGCCAATATTGATACAATAACATTAAATAAACGATAACATGAAAACCAAATGATTTATGAAATTCCCCATGTCCCATTTCGCGGAAAAAAAAAGAAAAGAAAAAAACACACACCACACAAGCAATGCTGCTGTTTATTCATGATTTAAGAAGAAACATAGCTGGACATCTGTTTGTGCGTTTCCCATCCATCTCCTGAGCTTTACATATGAAATAATGTTGGTTATTAAATGTCGGGGGCTGTGTATTGAATTGCAAAGACGAGCCGAAATAGAAAGTGTTGAAGCTTGTAGTGATCTACAGGGTGTGTGGAGGAAGAAAGGAAAAGAAAAGTAGTGATTGATTTTATTCATGCCTTGAAATTCTCATGGCAGTGGCAGCGAGAAGGGCGTTTGGAATGCTAATGACGAGAATGCTTTTTAGCAACAGCGGGCCGTGACCTCGGCAGGCCCAGCCAAAGCACAAATCAATTCCAATTTGTCACAGGAACATCCGTGGGTCACATTTGGTGGCTCCCAATAGGGTGCAATTTGTTTGTTGGGAGGTCTGTGTCGGGTCCCAAAATTACAAATGTAAGTGTCGTGGGTTTTGGACTGTTTTAATGGCCTGGAGAAAGATTTTCTCAACCCTGGTTCTTTGAGCTCAATGCAGGTTTGTTGAAAGCTGGAGAAATGACTGGGCGAAGCCAGAGGTCAGTTAAGGCAGATTCTCTCACACAATCTCAGATGTTACCCCACCGTGGCTGGAATCGAGGGACACATTTTGCATGCGAAAAACTGTTGTGAAAATCCTGGCTATTACAAATGTGTTTTCTGCACTGACTTGGCTGTTTCTGATGCTTCAAAACTCAGAAGATCACAGGCTTTGTGAGTCTAGGCGACTGAATATATCAGTCCAAAATCGTGCGTGGTTTTAGAGAAAAAAAATGCTCTTGTGTTGACAATTTCCAATTATTTTTTTAATATTTTGGCTATTAAGTTCAAGCTCATTGCACTTGTAAGGCACTTTTCACAGTTAAAATGGTCTGAAAGCGCATTTACATGACACTATACACAACAAAATGTCATTAGTTTGTCACTAATGAGCTTAGAGCCGTTCAGGACTTTTATGTTGATATGTTCACAGGCTTTTATGTTGGAAGTTCACCGTGTCGCCGCCATCTTGTTTTATGTTTTATCCACATGCTTTCACGATCTGTTATAACTCAGGTGTTTTGTGTTAATGATTATTGGTTCATATCTCATGTATTTAAGTTGGTCCAGTCATTGTTTTGTTGTCGGTTTGTCACAGTGTGAACTGTCACTGGTGGAATCTTGTTCTTGTTCCTGTTCTTGTTCATGTGGATTAAACCTTAGACGAAAACTTAAGCCTTCATGCTCCTTTTGATCTCATCCTTGAAGTGCACGTGAGTCCATCCCTGCCTTGCTCTAGTGACAGTCGTTGTGACATAGTTTTACAATGTTACAAATTTAGAAATGATCTAACTTGTAAAAAGCTTTTTTTTAAGTCCACAATTCCTACAGATTTTGCTAAGCTAAACTAAAAAGTAGCAGCAATAATTCTTTATTCCACGGGCTATAAAACAATTCATCCACTGAAGTGCAGACTTTCTGGGTGTGACTTTGCCAACTTCTACAGTTCTGTTCAATGCGGGTGAGATAAACTTTGTCTTTAGGCAATATCATTAAAAACATTCTTAACCCTTCTATTATGTCTCGTTTTCAAAGTTTAAAAACATTTTTTAGATACTTAAAAGTATTTTTTTTTTCACTTTAAAACTTCTCCTGCTTGTCTTAGTTAGTGTAATCTAACAAAAACTAAATACAATAAAAATAAAACTTAAATAAACAAAAAAATGTTCAGTTCACATATCTGTAACAACAGCTACATGTTTTTGATACAAAGATAATTCTCAAATCAATTTGACCCTTCAGACAAAATGGAAGGCAAAGAGTCAGAAAGATCAAATACTATGCGTTTCTTTGCAACATGAGACATAATACACCATTGTCTTAGACTCGCTCTCTCTTTGTCTCTCTCTCTTTCTCGTTAATAATAAAATATTGATAGATTTAGGAAAATTGCAATATATGCTGCATTTTTTTGTGTTTTGCATTGAATTTAACGATTACAAAAAATGAAGGGATGGATTTAAGCAAAGTCTAGAATTGTCCTAAGCATCAAATTGAATCTTTCAGTCCCTGTTGTCGGTAGCGACATTATCGCTCATAATTGAATGCAGCATTCATTTTAAATCACAGCGGAAGTTGCTAATCTAAAGATTGCATTGGCGGAAGGAAGTCTGAGCGCTAGCCGTGTCTGGCTGAGCAGTTTATTGAAATGATTGCAGACTTTTAACATCCATATGCTGAATAGAATCTAATGGGAATGTCGGGTCGTTTATATGCAAGGTCTCTGATCTGTACTTGAAGCTTCTCTAACACACATATGCAAATGAGCCTACAGATATTAGCCGATTGTGGGGACCTTGCTGTGTGCCAGTTTTTTAATTGTGTCCTAATTACGCCTTAACCCTAATTAACCTGATGGGATGGCAGGCAAGTTTAATTAATCTTGCTGCGTTGTGATCCCAGCATGAGCTGGAACAGCAACTTCTTCAATGCACAACTCCTAATTCTCCAATTCCTAATCTGACGCACCCTCCTTCCCTCCGCGGCTTTCTGTTCCGGCAGACGCAATCACAGCAAGGCAGATTAGCTAATTAGCAAGAGCTCCGCCAGGACCACAACCAGGCTCAGAGAATGCGTGGAAGATAGTTTGTGTT
This sequence comes from Paedocypris sp. Pulau Singkep, assembly GCA_017309775.1. NCBI lineage: Eukaryota > Metazoa > Chordata > Actinopteri > Cypriniformes > Paedocypris > Paedocypris sp. Pulau Singkep. The sequence goes on from MU204205.1 coordinate 5,979,783, forward strand.
TAACTTTATTGCAGATTCATCTAAATAGAGATGTCTGGTTGGGGAGTTTATTGTCTGTCCAGATACAAACTACAGAAGTCGATCTTAAGCCTGAATATTTGAACCTGCGAGGTTGTGTGAACCTGCGAGCTTAGCTGGAAGGTGTGTACCCTCTCCCAAACGAAAAAGAAACCAGCCAAGTGTCTTTAGGAACAAAGTGTGTTACTATAGTGAAGAAGGTTTTGGCAGAACTGTGTTTTTCTAAAAAAAATCTTGAACCCATAGTATCGGGTAGAAATATGCACACTTAAACGGGATTCGTACTTAACATACTTAAGGAGGGTGCGTTCTTAACAATGCTTAAAATGGGGCATATTTAAAATGGTGCACGCTTAAAGGAGGTGCATACTTAACAAGGTGCGTACTTAAAGGGTGGGCACACTTAAAATGGTGCATTCCTAAAGTGTGGGCATACTTTACATGGTACATTTTTAAAGGGGGTGCCTATTTAACCAGGTGCAAACTTATAGAGGGTGCACACTTACGTAACAGGGTGCATTCTTAAAGGGTGTGCATACTTAACATGGTGCATACTTAAGTGGCGTGCATACCTAAAAGGGTCCATTCTTATCAGCGGTGTATACTTATGAGGGTGCTTAGAGTGCATACTTATGTTTAAAGCAGTTTAAATTACGGTACACTTAAGTTGTGGCGATGAATTTCTAAACTATTGGGCTCTTGATGCGTTGGTTCAGATCTCGTGCTTCTGGTGAGTAGTGCTTTATGGGAGTTGGACCCGCCACCCAGGCATTGCAGGTATAAATGCCGGTCCAGAGGGTTTACATCTGACACTTACCCCCACATTACCCCGCACAATTTCGATATGCCCCTAGTGGCCATAATAACAAACTCTCACCGACTCACCATGGTTTTTTTTCCATAAGTTATAAGTTTAGCCGTTGATTTCAAACATTTATCTGCACTTTCACAAGGCGTAATTTCGAGGACTCTGGAAATTTAAATCTTTAACCAGCTGACGTAAAAGACAGATTTTGTGGTTTTTCTATACTACTAGCTTAATTTGTCTGCAAGTAGTTGTAATGCTACATGATTCATTCCACTTCTGTCAGGATTTTGCAGATAAAGCAGAGTAAAGCATGACAATCTCTTTCCATTTTGTCTTGTAATACACATCAGTCTACGCCAAGATGAATGGATCAGAATTTGCCATTCACAAGAACACTCCGGAAGGCTCTTATTTTTAAATTTCACTTGATTTGTCATGCAAAGCAAGCTGAATCAAGTCTGAAACAAGGTTTTAGTGAGGTTTTAGTTCGGCTCTCTTCCATTTCATCTTGACATGTCGGTACGAAACCCCAAATATCAGTTGATCCTTGTACGTATAACCCTGGTCTTTTTGTCATGTGAGATTTAGCGTCTAGTGCAGTCTCAAAAACCTCATATTGCTCATTCCTTTTGCTGTTCGCTTTCGTCTAACACCACTGTCCATCTTTGTTCTGTGCTCAGACTTGCCCATATCTGGGCACGATTCCAGAGCTTGTCAGCATAGCCCGCCAGGGTCAGTCTTTCCAATCTCACCCCTCGCAGCTCTGGGTTATATTTCCCCGACTCCAAACACCTTTCCACCTTTCAGTCCTTCCTTGTTGCGTGGAACAAAAATAGTTTTTGTATTGGTTCCTAGTAGTGTGGTATTGGGTGCATAAGGTTGCCCTGGAGCGCTGTTGAAAGAGATGAAGGAAGCATGGAGAAGAAGAAAAACTGCTATGAAAAAGAAGGTACAAAACACTTGTGAAATGACGAATTGATGGTTTTTGTGGACCTGAGGTGCTGAAACATCTTGTAATGATGAATTGAATAAATGACATGTCAAATGCTGACACAGCTTTTGCTTTTATGCAATTTAACAACTTTAATGGGAACAATGATGAGATATTATTAATCCAAAGCAACCGCAGATATAGCATTTTAATTTTTTGTCTGTCAGATAGATAGATAGATAGATAGATAGATAGATAGATAGATAGATAGATAGATAGATAGATAGATAGATAGATACTGATGAATAAACAAAGTAGATGGATGAACTAACAGATGGATGGACAGACAGGCAGATGGATGGATGCATGAATGGATAGATAGATATACAGAACAATAGATAGACATACATAGACATACGAAAAATGAACCCACTAAGTTGGGCTTCAAGCACCATTATTTACAGACTGTGCTGAAAGAGAATAAAGACGTTTATTGTTCTAAAACAATGAAATCTAAGAAGAACAGGACAAAGAAATTGTAGAAGTGGTTTAGAAAAAGTAGAAATAATTTTATTTTTATAACATTTTTATATAATAAATTTTTATATAGTTTATAGTGTTTAAATACTAAAATGACTAATTACTATTAGTAATAACTTTTTTTTTTTTTTAATAAATGTTTTTTGCTATTCTTCAGTATCAATGTCCTATAATTTTAGGATATTTTTCAGTTTTATTTTTGAGCATTTTGGTCAGCGCTGATTCACAGGGCAAACATGGCCCCTGACTCCCAGCTTAAGCACATTTGCAGTAGATTTTCTCAGTAAGAATGGAAGGTTGAGCACTAGGAAGATTTATCACTTTCTTCGAAGGGAGGAGAGGTCGAATTCAACATGTGGTGACAGTCTAAATGCCTATTGAGGATTAAAAAAAGCAATGGTTCTATCAGTAAATGCATATTCAGAGGTGTCAGCTTTCACCGGGAAGAAGTTGGGCCTGGCGTCAGCCACTGAACATGCTAATGATGGCTGTGAGAAAGACTTGCGTAGTCTGAAGGGACTTTACACATCTGTCTGAGAGGGGAAAAAAACTTCATGATAGGCTTTCAAATGATGACAAAGTGCCTTTCCTTTCAAACGCCAGAGCAAATTTGTGCTTCTGCCATAAATCTGGATCAGTTTTGCTAGTTTTAAGAGTAGAAGTCCTTAAGCCACTGTGCTTGCGTGGGTTTCCTACAGGTCTCCGATTTCCTCTTACCTCTCCTACCCAGGAGACTAAGAGTTTGTAAAATTGCTTTCTGATTGGTTGTGATTGTGATTGGTGATCTCTGTCCATCTGTCAGTTTAAAACAAAGTCTTCCTAAACCATTTTTTCCATCTGTTTCCAAAATTCAATTAATTTTTGCTTTTTAAAATAATGTCTGATCATTTGTGGTTTCAACTAGTTCCTACATTTTTAAGCCAACAATCCGCTTTGCAATTAGTGCATTACACTGTATTTCAAATGATCTTTGACGTGTTACCTAAATGACACATTTTTTTGTGACTTCATTTGAGCCTGAACTTCAATTTCATATCTATCTTTTTCAATGAAGATTGTCCTTGTTTTCCATGTTTAACCATGTGCAGCGGGGGATGTAAAGGTTATCACACCACCTTTTATATCACAGCTCCAGGTGATTATCTATTCTTCCGCTCTCCATATGTTTGCATGAACGCAATTATTCTGTCGGCACTCAGGCTTTGGTTGATTTGTGACGTGGCTGTCCATCAGTATGGATGATTTTAGTAGTTTAGTGTCGTTTTGAAACTGAAGACTAATTTGAATAGGTTTTGTTTGAGCGAAACCAAATAATTTGAATTGTATATCTCAAAATATGTTCTTTGAATACTTTAAACCATTTAACCCTGCAGATAAGAAACTCTCAAGAACGCATTTTACGAGGTGACATTTGAAGCACTGCTTCTACTTTTTATTCTTCTACCAGTTTGCAATGGAAGTTTATATGATAATGACATGATACTAAATAACCTATTAATCAGAAAAGTATAAAGTCCAAGTCAAGCCTCAAATAGAAAAGAAAAAAAAAACAATTTTCCTGATAACATTTATTTTTGACATTTTCCTTCAAATCCTGGTTGGCCTCTAAAAATGACTGTCAATGAATGGTGCTGTCCACGGTTCTGAACTGATTAAAGGACAGTAGTGTGTTGTATTGTTATACATATAGCTACAATATGTATATTATATTTTAGTTATGTATACAATACGATACATTTCGATACGAAATACATTTCAGAAAACATTGCTTCACCCATGCCACACCATTTTGTTCATCTCTTACTATGCTCTCAAATCTAAATTGATCTGCAAAATTGGCAGTGCTGTCTATAGTTCTGAACCTAACATGAATTTACAGCACTGCAGTTTTATTGTTGTACATAAAATTACAATATGTAAATTACATCAGAGTTATTATATACATGTATAATACATTATAGTTATTATATACATACAGAATATGTTTCAGAACACCCATGCCACACATCTTTGTTTATTAACACTATCCTCTCAAATCTAATTCGATCTGTAAAAATAAGTCAATGAATGGTGCTGTCCATGGTTCTGAATTAAGTCTTAAATTACAGCCGTGCTTCTAAAAAATGTATATTTTATTATGACTGTCAATGAATGCCGATGCCAGAAAATATATTTCAGAAAACTTAGCTCCACCCATGCATCACATCATTGTTTATTTTCTTAAACTATCCTGTGGTGATGACTTTTCAAGATGTGAGTGACAGTCCTACTCTTATCCTAAACTAATCCATTAGAAACTCTCTTCAGAAACCTACAGGAGACCTCGCTGGCAATGTTCCGTACCGTCTCTGTTTTAAACTTAACGTGTTAATCGCATTGCCAGGTGTAGAACAAATGACTCCTTCCATTCTTATTAAACTGACTTTTTTTTTTTCCAAAATGGCAGACACCTGCCACATAAGCCTCTTAGGGTTCCTTAGAGAGCTTTATTCATTTGACAGTATGCTTGCAATCATCCCAACAGCAACCTGTGCGTGCTGTGTTTAGCTAATTACACCAAATGACTACGTATAAAAAGCTCCACGGCGTGCAAACCTTCCTACACGTGCTGCGTGAGCGACACAAGCCATTTTGTGCGGATGCTAGGGGTTGTGTTTATCGTACAAGAAGTGGAAATTCACCTATAAAGCCTATAGACACTATAATCAGACAATTAGTTGAAGAGTGTGTAAAACCGTCTCCGTTTACTTGTCAAAGCGTCTCTTCCGTCACCCGGCACCAGCTGTGCTACCGATGCTAAGAGACCCCTGGCGACTTCTCTTTCTCCGAAAAACGAGTGAAAATCTGTCGCTTTCAGGACCCCGGCCTCCCTCGACACATTCTCCCGAGAACCAGGGCTCGTAATTAAGGCGCTTTATCCTAATTTCCAATCAATTCACCGTGGAGTCGTTATGTGTCACGTTCCTCTATTCGGGAAAATAATTGTGAAAACAAGAGTCTTCCTGGTTCCACGGAGGCGTAAAACACATCTCAGATCAGTTGGCGCGTGGATGCGTCGGGGGAGGCGGGGGGCTTTTGGGAGCGAAGACTGTGATTAGGAATAATAGTACGAGGAAGGAAACTTTTATGAAAGGAGAAAGCTGGGAGATTTTCAATAAAGACCATTTATTTTACTTCTTGGGGCTGTGAGTGCTCTGCGGTTGCGTGAAAACACTAGTGATTTATAACCACATGCTTCTGAATAGCTCGCTAGCTCCAGACGAGTAAAGGGAAACTATCTGAGAGCGAGCGAGCCGGTGATGGTTATTGTCAGTGACGTTTTTTGAGTAAGAACATATTAGTCATGGCAAAATTACAGTAAAGCTTTGATATGTCTGCACGTCTTGTTTCGGTAGAAAATGTCAGCTTGACTCTTGTCTGGGGGAGTGCGCTCGTTTCTGTTGTGTTTTTTTAGCCTTAGCATGCATTTAGTTAGCGTGATTGCTAGTACAAATGTAGCTAGAGTCACCCAATCAATGACTTATAAAATTTTTTTCATTGCATTTTTCATGCAATTGTTATAGAAACTGCACGACGGAAGCAGCGATGGGAAGACTGACACTGTCTTCGTCTCTATCTCTTTTCTTTCCTGAAATTCAACACTCATTAACTCATAATAGATCATCAATACTAACCCGTTGTTAGTAATTTGTTGTTATCAACCGGCCTTTGAGCTCTGAAACATGACTGATCTATTTTGTCTTAAATGGAAGATCTCTTAACTCTCTCTAAAAGGCTTCACTATTTAATTTACAATTCTTCTCTTTGCTAAAGTCTCCAAGGATCTCAGAAGTCACATTCTTTTATTAATCAGATCTGCTCAAGATCTTCACTCGATGACTTTTGATTGGTTGATCACTTACTACAAACATTCCAAATACTTGAAAAAATGCAGGTGATTAAGTAACTATCTCATTATCAAGTTTCTTTTCTTTTTTTATTTTCATGAATTTTTTTGGTCATTAAGTGTTTGTTGTAGAGTTGACATTCATTTTGTCAAACATGCCCAGTTGACAAATGTTTGTCAATTTATCAAATTTTCTGAGCTGTTTTTCATATTCTCATTTCCTCAAATTCGACTTTTTCAGTGTTTTTCTCAAAAACTTTGAATGGGAGACGCTTTCAAGTATTTCCTTAACGTTCATCGCAGAAACCTCATTGTGCTTTCTATTTGTGCAATCGCAGTTCATCTTTCATCATCAATATTCTCACCAATGGCTTTTCGTCGTCTTATCCTTCATTGTAGAAACGTTGATTTAACTTAAAATGTGTCTAGAGACATTAGATAATCAAATCAATGTTGATATCAATTATAGCTTTTGAATCATCACAAATTCAACTCCATAGTCCTCATTAGCTTTAATCAACAACTGCAATCATTCAAAATCAACTTCAAACTTTAAAATCAATCAGCTTTTATCAACATTTTTCTCTTTCAATTTTTAACGTTCAAAATCATACTAAACATAGCAACAAAATTTGAAAGAAATAAAGTGAGATTGTCAATTGACATGTGTTGTAAAAACTTGGAAAGGTAGGAAACATGCTGTGTTCTGATATAACGTGTGGTTTTAGACTAGCATGACCAGTAAAACTAGTCTAAAACCGTTCTCTAGTTGAATTATCCAGAACACAGAGTTTTAATGTAGCTAGTTGGATTGGACTCAACCCAATCCTGTGCATATTCTTGAAAATCACTCGATCAAGAAGAGGTTTAAAGGCTTTTTTGTGCTCAAATTTGAAGGGGTCAAATCTAACCTTCCATCATTTTTCAAGTTCATGGTGTTTTTACCTCTCCAAAACTAGCCACATCCAACTCTTCCCTTTCAAACTATAAAGACTCCAGCTCTCCTGCCGACGTCGGTCACACATCATTAGGAGAAGCTGACCTTGTGCGAGTGGCCCTGGCTGAGCAATGATCGACGAGGTGGTCTTGTCAGGAGCCATTGAGTAGGTGTTGCCATAGTCCACGGCTTCTCCTAATGACTCCCATTCTACATGTGCCATTAGATGCAGAGGAAAAAGCTGTTCAATGACACAAACTGCCCGAGTACGCTCGTAAAAGCACAGGACGGTAAAGCCTAGGTATTTGTTTTTGGGTCCAGCAGTATTTTGGCAGAATAAAGTGAAGGACACATTCCTCTCTCTTTGCTTTAAGACGAAGCCATCAACTTTGATAAAGAACTCTAGCAATGCCTTTTTTATTTCCTTTTTTTTTTCAGAAGTGCGTCAACCAATTCAGCGATGGCTTCACTGTCATTGTGTGAGCTCACATTATAGTTTGATTGTAGGGACATTGATGGAAAAGAGAAACAATGGACAAATTCAGAGCGGCTTCTGAAGATGGCATTTGTTATGATAAAGATGAGCGTTCTCTTGATGAAACTCACAATTCTGCTGTTTTCTCTTATTCAAGGTGAGTTTTTCCTTTATAACTAGTTGATACATTCTTTGTTTTTTTCTTCTTTTATCTTGGAATATTTAAATCCAGTTGAATATGTTTTCCTGATGGGAATGAATTCTTGTTGTTATTATTCACATTAAAAACTAAGAAATTAGTTTTAAAGTGTTGGACAAGCATTGGTTTTCACATTAATATCCTCATGTTCAGACTTAAAGATTTAAAAGCCAAAGACTGTTTGGTTTAAGTTACAGCAGAGATGCTAAATAATCAATCGCTGCCATTTGTTCAGAAAAAAACAGGGTTTTATAGAAGTTCAGTGATGCCCAGTGATGGCCAGATCTGGCTCGTGTCCATTGCTTTATTTATACATTCACTTATATTTTTAGTGAGTTTAGTTAATGAAATGACTGTGCACAAATATCTGAATAGCTTTTAATTGATGACGACCATCCCTGAAGGACAAATGTATAAAAGTTCTACGTTTTTTGCTGAGAACCAGATTTGCTATAAAGGAAAGACTAAATATGGCAGTGGAGTTTGACCATTGACCTTTTTTTTTTTTGAACTTTGTGACCATTGAAACTCAAAGTGAAGTCAGGTTTGGTAGCCATGTAATGAGCTGACCTGTGTTGTCCATTAGTGTTGTTGCTCTGAATGGCTTCCATCTTGAACGATGGTGGCTTGTCAAATTTTATTTTATGTTAAGGGCAGAGCTGCTTTAAAAGCGTCACACGGCCAATTTCCATTGCCAAACTAATATTTATCCCCTCTCTCAATTGCGTGAAGGACGGGCGTCTATTTAGCTGCCAAATTCTATTTATTTTTCTCGTTGGAGGAAGATTGAAGATTATTGTGTTTGTTTGCATTTTTTTTTTCAGACAAACATTCATTCTATCAGGTGGAAGTGAAAAATCAGAGTGATATTAGAAACTACTGAGATGTTTTCTCTGACTGGAGCATCATCACATCTGAGGAACTGGATGTGAAAGAACTTTTTCATTCGAAAATTCTATCGTAATTTCCCGAACGTAAGACGGTGTGTGTGTGTGTGTGTGTGTGTGTGTGTGTGTGTGTGTGTGTGTGTGTTTGTGTGCATGGTTTATTTTATCTTCTATAACCAGCAGAGAAGTTGTTAGGTCCTATTTTTCATCTGTTTATTGCAGATTGTACGATTGTATGTGACATAACAACATAATAAAGTGTAAAAAAAAGATACATCAATGGTCACATGGTCAAATTATTATTAATAAAAACTGTGACTAAATGTCTCAAATTTCATATAGATTATTAATTTTAATCTGTTCAGGGTCACTAGTTTCACATTTGGGAGAATATGTTTATCTATTTAAGTAACTCATTTAAGATGGAATGTTTTTGTCCATTATGCACTTAAAGAATAATTTCAGAACTGACTATTTTTATGTAACTGACAGTTATTTAGTGTTCAAAAGACGTTAAGCCTTGATTACTGTTTGCACAGTAAGTGTGTGTGTGTGTGTGTGTGTGTGTGTGTGTGTGTATGCGCATATAGGTAATCCTTTTATTATTTAATGTTGTTTTCTCTTCAATATTTAATATTAGTGTTGTTTTTTACTCACTTTAAAACAAAACAAATGTACTGTTCTTTTTGCTGTTTTGGGTCCAAAAAGTGGCATAAACCTTTCTGAAGACAAGCCAAAAGAAGATTATGAGCATATGCTACAGTTCAGTTTAACACTCTCTCTCTCTCTCTCTCTCTCTCTTTCTCTCCAGCCACTCTCTCGCTCTATCTTTTTTTCCGACTCCTTTTCTCTTTCTCACTCACTTCTTCCTGTCAGTCTCTTGCTCTTTCAGTTTGTTTCTCTCTTTTTTCCTCTATTGGTATATCTTTTTGTCTCTCTGTTCTCTTGCTTTCTCATTCTCTCTCCTTTCAGTCGTTCTCTTTCAGTCTGTCAGTATCATTTAATATCTTTCTCTGTCTCTCTCTGTCTCTCTTTCTGTGTCTTTCTCTCTGTCTCTCTCTCTTTCTGTGTCTTTCTCTCTGTCTCTCTCTTTCACTCTGTCAGTATCTCTCTTTCACTATTTCAGTCTCTCTCTATCTCTCTTTTGCTTGCTCTTTAATTTCCTCCCTCAACTTTTTATGAAAACATCCCTGACATTTCTCTCACAAACCTTCATGCAGGGCATTGTTGCACGACTTGGAATTGTACTTTTCACAGCTATGGACTTGACGAAGTAAATTAATTAAAAGAAAAATGCTCTACATGCAATAGTTAATTAAAACAGGCTAAACACTCAACTGGCACTTGTCCACGCAGCAGTAAATTACCTTTCTCCCCCAATGGAGCGGGAGCGCAAACATACTCGGGCAGATCGGCTGTTGTTCGGAGGAGGACAGGTCAGAGGTCAACAGCTCACTAATGTTTTGTGAAGACCTGGAGTGCGGCCTGGTCAATGAAAGCAGTTGTTCGCCTCGGCCTGAGCTCGACCTCTGTGGAGTGTAATGACAGTGCGTGAGAAGATGAATGTCTGGAAGGATTGCAAGGGAACGACGCGTCTCTCCCGAGAGCAGAGGAACGCTGTAATAAGAGACTTCTCATGCACTCTCCTCATTGATTTTTAAATGATGCTCGGCCAACACGCTGCCTCATGTCCGAGCTTTGGTTATTGGTGTTGATTTATAGAGGTTCTTCAGCTTAATCCTTCTATGCTGTTTTTAATCACCTTTCGTTTTTAATATTCCTGGGGTTTTTTTTTTTTTAGCTTGGGGTAAAAATAAGGTATAATTAAGCTACTATGTATTTTTTTCCGGTTGTTTGCAGAGGTGTAAAGTACTTGAGTACACTTTAGGAATATTTGTAAATGCTGTAAGTATTTTTTACTTATTAGTATTTTTGGTTACGTTGTCTTTGTACTGAATGTCAGCATCTTTGAAATTCACGCAGTCCCAAATAATTCACGCAATCAATAGAGTAAAAGTACTAATACTTTGGTGTGTGTTCGTCGTACTTTTTTTTTTTTTTAAGAAAGTGAATTATTTTTTGCGTTTTTGACATTAAAGATGAGATGTTTTTTATATGTGACTATACAGAACTCACACACGCACTTTGTTGTCAATTGTCCGTCGACTTTCTGTTGAGCCAAATGGGGAGAAGGTCATAAATGGAAGAAATTTTGCAGTTGGCATTTTGCGTTTGCAGTGTCTCAGGATGTTGGAGGCTGCATGCTCAATAAAAGAACAATGCTTGCGGTGTTAAAATGGATGCTTGTTTCTCCCGTTCAGTGAGGAAAGCGATTTCACTCGACTGTTACTGGTTTTTATTCATGGCTGTGTGTGTGAGTCCACACTCGAAAGTGAGATAGCGAGAGATGGAGAAATTGAAAGCGATTGGAGAGGAGGAGAGATGAATGCATTGTTTTCTCTCAAGAGGAAACCATATATCAATAAAAGGAAGCTAATTAATAGCACCAAACCCTCTGGCACAACAAATCAGAGAGAGAGAGAGAGAGAGAGAGAGAGAGAGAGAGAGAGAGAGAGAGAGAGAGAGAGAGAGAGAGAGAGAGAGAGAGAGAGAGAGAGAGAGAGAGAGAGAGAGAGAGAGAGAGAGAGAGAGATGTAACATGAGATAAAGTACACAGAAGAGATAGAGAGATATGATAGAGAGATGAAAAGAGAGAGAGATAAGAGAGAGAGAGGGAGGGAGATGGAGTGTGTCAAAGAGGGAGTGAGAGGTTACGTGAGAGGTAACATGAGAGAAAGTGCGCGAGAGAAAGAGAGAGAGAGAGATGACAAAAGAGAGAGACGGAGAGAGAGGTAAGGGATAGAGGGAGAAGGGTGAAAAATAAATAGAAGACAAAACAGTGTGTGAAAAAAAAATGAGAGGGGTAATGAGTTTAAGGATAAAAGAGTTAAGAAGAGAAAGAAACGGATTGAGAGACAGGAAGAGAGATACAACAAAAGAGTGAAAGTAAGTGGTAATGAGAAAGAGAGAGAGAGAGAGAGAGAGAGAGAGAGAGAGTGTGTGTGTGTGTGTGTGTGTGTGTGTGTGTGTGTGTGAAAGAAAGAGTAAAAAAGGTAAAAAGAGAGAGCGCAAAAAAAAAAATTGGGGGGTGGAGCCAATAACAGAAAAATTTGCTCTGAAGGCGGAGCACACTTCTGAGAGCAAGAAGCATTATTGAAGTCGAGGTCTTTCTGTATGAAGTTTGTGTCCCCTCCCCCGCAATCGTGGGTTTCCTCCAGGTTTCCTCCGAGTCTCCTATAGTCCAAAAACATGCACAATAACTGCCCACATTAGCGAGTAAAAGAATGAAGACGTGTGTCCCGCTCTATGACTAGTGTCCAGTCCAAGAGTTGCTGCGATTGGCTCCAGCTCTCCGTGACCCAAAAATGCAAAAAGCCTTTGACATTCAAAACCAGTCTTGCACGTATTGCGTCACTTTCCGACCCAAACCAGGCGAAACTGAAATCCTCGGGTGATTCCACTATTAAAACTCCTCATCGTGTTTCATTTCTTAAACCTTTCATCACTCCATATGCTTCACTCTCCCGCACGCCGTCTTGCCCTACAGCGCTCTTGTGTTCACACTCCTTTTGACCTTGTTTCCAAGCTCCTTACCTTCATACAAGGCTCACGGCTTGGGAATCCAAGGCTCCGGGAATCCCAAACACCTCCTCTCGCCGCATCATTGGCATTCTTACACCATCAGTCCTCATAAGTCTGGAGAAACATACAGTGGGAGAGATGAAGGGAGGGGCAGAATACATAAATGTATAAAAGCATCGCCTAAAGCCATGTATAGATTTCTCTTTGGCGGTTACATCTCTTTCCATTTGTTGACTGTAAGTGGTTCTCTCTTGTCTGCTTGAAGAGGTGACGGCACCTTTGGGCTTTCTGACAGTTGTATCATGGAATGAAAGAGGTGAACATCAAAGGTCAAATCATTTCACACCAGACAACCAACCCCCCAAAAACCAAGCTAACTAGTCTCCACGGCGTACAATCAATGTATCTGGTGTCTATCAGGACACACACACACACACACGCACGCACACACACTTTCATTTATATCATAGTGAGATCTGATCTTTACAAAAAAATATTTTCCCTCATTTTAACCCCCTTCTAACCACAGTAATTGGGCAGTTGTGGTCCAGTGGTAGGAAATTTGACTTTGTGTCAGAGATGTTGTCGGTTCAAAAGTGTCATTGGGCAATACACGGACCCCCAAATGGCCCCCAGGCGCCACTCCTTGAGGCTGCCCACTGCTCCGAGTTTGTTTGGATGGGTTAAATGCATAACTTTCACTAAAACTTAGTTGAAACGTTGGATCTAAATTGGCACTTTGGTAAAAAAAATCAAGCAATTGAGGCCCCACTTTGACCTAACTGCCTGTACACACACACACAAACACATAGCCACTACGTTTATAAACAAACACACATAGATATTAAAATAGCATAATCAGTATTGATATGTGTGTGTAGGTGCGTGCGCACACACACACACACACACACACACACACACACACACACATGCACGTCCCAAAATAGACAAACAAACACACATCTACCAATTAGTAAACCAGTCAATATAATGTTGATATGTGTGTGCGCTAATGCAGTCACACGCACAGACACAAAAATGTAGTTTATAAAACACAAGAATAAATAAAAAAACATAAAGAGTGTTGATAAGTGTGTATATACACACACAACTCACCGATGGCTACACACACACACCTACACACACACAAACAGTCTGGAATATTGTGTTACAATTGAAGTAAGTTGAGCCTTCAAATTTACTTACAAACTTAAAACACACTGCAAAAACACATTTTGACAACCTATTGATCATCCTCTACTCTTCATCCACATTTTCAGCACATCAAGATGCTTATAATCAAGTTGTAGCTTTCCCTGGGAACTTTGAAAGTAGCAAAGGGCATGTAGCTAAACTACAAGGAACGTGAAAAAATGAAAACGAGTTTTCCCGTATCAAAGTGGGGAGCTTTAAATAAAAACGCTGTTTGTAGACGCATCGACACAATCATCCGCTCATGATGGAAGCATCATCAGCCTCATCACTTCCCTTTCACAGGCCTTGAGGGAACGTTCTCACCATCATTGAGAAGAGATGCTCCACTTAAGTCAGACTCATGCAACTCATACAATGGAGTGTTTGCTCGGCGCTCACGGCTTAGTGACTTCAAAGACTGGCTGCGAGCCGCTCTTCATTAAGCTCCCATTTGCCTTTGTTGCCTCTGAAATTGACAAACAAGCCATGTGTGTTCTTCTCGCTGTCCGGTGGATGTGTTTAATGACTCCAAGTCAAGCGTAGATGAAGGAACAGGCTGTTGAACAAACCCCCATGGAGGCGTTTTTCCTGTGATTAACTTTGGACGAAAACGAGCTTGAAGGGCGAGTTCTTCAGCCGCCGCGTCCTTGGTGAGGTGTGGAGGTGCATGTGCTTCTCTCCATTAGCATCTCCAACCCAAGCCATCCAGCACACTTCCCTTTTCCCAACGCCATTATTGTCGCTCTCATAGCAGATAGAAGCAGATAGTGTATGTAATCAGACTAGTGCCAAAAAGTTCATTTTTAAGGAACAAAATGAGAATGCTTCTTATATTTATGTTTTGCTTACGATCTTCACATTTTGGTCAAAGTTCTTTACCGCTTCAGATTTTACTGTTAGATGTTACTGTAGCTTCACATGGGGGTGGCCTTCACTCTGATTGGCTGGTGAGAATGTGACCAGGAGGTGGGGGAGGAGTTTAGTGAGTATTTATCCATTTGACAGGATTTCACGATAAATTCAAGTTAACACAGAATCAGATAACACAGATCATTTTTTTAACAAACGAAGCATTTTACCATTATTAAAAAAAATAAAAAAATAATAATACTGCAATGATAATAAAAAGGCTAATAACAACAACTACCACTACAACAACAACAATAAAAATAACAGTACATTTTATTTCCAAAACACTATTCGAGACGTTCTGTTTTCTTCACAGATACAGTTTTATACTATTTATATGTGTAAATACTAAAATGTCTGAAAATAAAACTCTGAAGTAGTCTGCCACAGCAATACATTAGTAAAATTGTGCAAAAATAGAGTAAGTGCCCGCCTAGTGCAAAAAGTCCAAAGGTAAAAAACTAAAAACTAGTTTCGAACTAAAACGAGTGCAAAAATAAAACAACAAACAAAATTGTGAAACGTTTTTAATTTACGTCTGATAGTTTGCATTCTTAAGAGTTAAAGCAGTTGTTTTAAAAGGACACATATATTTTTTTTAGAAATAACTTTTAGGATTGAATTCAAGCACTTTGAGGGTGTTTTAAGTCATGTTTTGGTGTTGCTGTTTTTTTTTAATACTAAAAGTAATTTTATGAATTCATTACTTTTTTTCCGTCGCCATCTCAATTTAATGAAACAAAACCAAAAAATCTGAACCAAAAAAAAAAAAAACAGTTTCCACCGAAAACGTGTGCGAAAAAAAAACTACAAAAACAAACTTTTTTTTTTTTCTCACGTGTGATATTTTTGGCACTAATCTGATTCCATAGTGGCGTGTAATGTAATGTTTGCCTCATTGTCAGTCAGCCTCCCTGAGCTTTGCTGGTGTCAGGCCTGCTGAAAAGAAAAGCACTGCTCTTCTAGAAGCAAGCCAAGTGAGGAAGTCTATTTCTGCCGTGACCAGGCATCCGTAAGCAGGGTAGTGGTGGAGAAACGTGTCCTCGGCTGAAACTCTCTTCCGATTTTATCAGTAAATAGAAAGATCCCCGGGGATGCGGTTAAGCCTGGCGTGGTGCTTCAGGGCCGACGCTGGGCCTAATGCTCCACTGTGGACAGAGCTAATAAACAGAAAATGATTGCGGACGGACAAAGACGAGCGAGTGTTTTTAAATGCTGATAAGGGATGATGTGAACTGAAAGGTCTATTTGTTTGGAGTGTGTGTTTTGCGCCGCTCGGTTCTGTTTGTTTGGCAAAAGTTTAAATGTGCCCTTGTCGGTTGACATCGTTTTGAGGCTTTTCCGGTTTGTTCTTTTACCGTAATGTGCGGTTGAAAAAAATTTGCTCTTAGCCTTTTTATGTTATGGCTTTCAGAAGTGGTAATGCTGTTGCATTTGTTTTGTATTTTAAATCGTTATGTAAAATCATTTGTCCCGGCAAAATATGATTTAGTTACAATTTTATGCATAAAGGTCAGAAATGCTGTTATGGAAATGAAATATGTGTTATTAATATGAAAAGTATACTATGTATACTATTTTTGCTATTATGACCTTTTTTATTTGCTCTCAACCCTAATCCAAATTTATTTAAAATATATGTACAAATTATTTAAGATTTGTATGTGTATATATATATACTTTTTATTATTATTATTTTTTTTATTTTAAACAAATCTCCACCTTTAATAAATCAGGCCTAATTAATCAATTTTGTCTCACTAAAATAAAAAAATAATGTCCATTCATTTATTTTTTTTGAACCATTTTTCCATTTCTGGGGCACAGACAGTTGAACCAATCTCAGCAACACTGAGCTTAAGGGCCGACCAATCACAGAGCAGGACACACAGACCCACCAACTCACACTCTCACTCTTTACACAATTATCCAATTTTCGTCTACAGGTTTGGGAAGAAAATCGGAAAAAACCCACTCAATCTTTTTCAAATCTAATTTTTCCAGCAATTTGATAGTTAAGCGTGAATTTTGCAGGACGCAGATAGATTTAATCTGCTGGTTTCGAGGAGAAAAAGAAGATGTTTTCCATCCTATCCAATGATTTAAAAAAGCCAACATGAAGTGTTTTTCCCCAATCGAACGCTGTTAATATCACTTCAGCCAGATATTTCTCTTTTCCTGGAAAAGTTGAACGAGCTGCTGGGTCCAAATTCAAAAATGGCAACACAGGTTCTCAAGACCAAAACAATTTCTCGTTGCCGTAGAATATTCTGTTCTACGTGAAGGAGATTGGGAAGAATTGCTGCATGCTTCTCGCCGTGCTGGTTATTTGTGCCAGAAATGCGTTTTTCTTGTGAGAAGGCCTTGAAAAATGCCTTTTGTGATTTTCCTTGATTAAAAATCTATAACCAGATTAACTTTTGAGTACAACCCTGCGCATTAATTAAAGCACCCATGTCTATGCAATCTTTCCGCAATTCATTAATGATCACAAGTTCTGTTTAGCCAAAAGTTGAAGAGATCGAGAATCGGACTTTCCTTCAAAATAAGATAGAAGCTGCCTTTAATGACAGAGCCTGGAATCGGAACCTTCTGAAAGCCCGAGAGGAACAAGAGAAACATACCTTGATATGTAGATCTATGAAGTTCAAAAGAACCTTCAGCATTTCCACTTCTAACCAGCCTAATGTGCTGGGATCAGCGCAGCATTTGGCCGATCTGAGGTTACTTCGTTTATGCATATTTCATCTCAAACTACATTTGTTCACCTTTAAGAAAGTATATAAAATGTCTCCTGTGGTAGAAAGCGGGAAAAATATGTCAACTCCACTTTTTTCCCCCTTCCAGTCTCTATAAAAGCCCCCGTAGAGCAATTTTTTTTTCCCGCCCGTGACTCGCATGAATTCCTCTGGATTTGTCTGTATTAAGCCCTGACTGGCGCTTAAATGATTATTACGTATATGTGTTTCAATTTCCATGCGTATTAATATAAGCACATGCTGACTGGAGACTCTCCTGACACGCTAGTTCGTGTTGTTCCATGGAGCCATAATTCGATCTGCCAGCCATGAGAGACGGCCGTGCGGAATTACACGCAGAACAACAGCTGGCGTGATCGGAACATGTTAGCGTCGCCGCTCGCTGGCTCGTGGATTGGCTGACAGGCGCTTAAATATAATACATTTACCTTGGTGAGGCGCTTCCTAACGCACAGTTTCTTCGCTTTCCTCGAGGATTTTTCAGTGTCTGGAATTGCAAAGTTGAAGACAATTTGATTTGGAACCAAAATATTCAGTGATTTATTTCCCAGGGTGTGAAAAACTGGAAGGGAAAAATGATTTATTGACTGAAATAACTAGGAAATGCAGATAAAAAAGTCTCCTGAACTACATTACCCAGGGTTCCCTCTGGTCACCGAACAGTTTGCATCCTTAAGAGCTCAAGCGGTTGTTTTACAAGGACATGCTTTTTTCTTAGAAAAAAACTTTTTCCGAGTTTGTAAACTCGCAAGTAAACTTGCAAGTTAAAAGTCATATTTTGGTTTTGCTGTAATTAGCATTTTTTTCTTCAAAAGTTATTTTTGTTCCAGAAACAATTTAGGGTTTTATGTGTTCACTTCATTAATTTTGTTATAGACAGCATTTAAATTGTCACCATTGTTTTTCAATTCGTAAGGTAAAGAAATGCATACATCTGGTTTAAATCTTTTTATTTAAAACAAGTATACAACCCAGCATACCACTTCCTTTTGTTAGTTAAAAGAGCAACCATGTATAGGATGAGTGGATGATTTTCTTTTCTTATTTTTCTTGAAGATGTACGTATGTATTGCGTAGTAATTTTGCCTTATTCACACTTATTTCAGATTTTTTTTAGATTCGGATTATTTTGCCTTTTTGTGTTGTGTTGTGTTGTGTTAATGTAAATTGTGTAAGGTTTTCTTTCTTGTTCCCTCTCCAGATCAAATAATATGGTTTAGCCTAATTTGTTAATAAAAGCTCAGACATTTTTGATTTTAGGGAAGGTTGGGTGGTTCCTCTGGATGAGCTTATACACTAGAGCCGATTAAACCTTAAGACGCGTAACATGTATGTACGTTTCTTCCTGCACTGAGGAGATCGACACGTTTCAAACGTGAGGTACATTAACGGTCAGATTAACCGCATTGAGGACATTTGTATTTTTTATTAATTTTGTTAAAGTTCTTATTTTTGTCACTTGGCATGTATGTGGCTCCTCCCACTTCCACTTGTCCCAGCTCTGGACGCGTTATTACACTGGCTAACTAACCCTGCTAGGATTAACCCAACTAGTCCAACTTGCCCAACTTACTCCCACAGTCCAAAAGCAGAAAAATCAGATCACCAAAATGTGAGTGCAAATGTGTGTTCTGCTCTGTGATTGGTTGGCCACCAATCCAGGATGTCCTGCCTTCTGGCCCAGAGTTGCATTGATTGGCTCGGGAACTGGCCAATTTTCTTCTTTAGCCGTATTTAAAAACGCCTTACAGATTATTGTTGCTTCATAGAGCAAACAGCTATTGCTAAATCGAACATTTTGCATTGCAATCTCATGTGTAGCCCATGATTTATCCTCTCAGTGCCACAAGGCAACATTTTGAGAATTCCATTTCATGACTGGCTATATCAGAATCCCAACATTATATTTTCATCCCACCATCCCTGATCCACAACACAATGAGCGCTCCATGTGCAGGTGTGTTATAGGCTCGAGATGAAATGACTGATGCAAGGTCTGTCTCCATCTCTGCCGGGCGGTAAGAAGCCGGTGAGCCTGACCTTCTCCACCCGTACTCCACATGCTGTTGTGTAAACCCTATTAACAGCCGCCGCCCGCTGTAATTAGACTTTCAGCTCCACTAAATGTGGGTTCAGCACTATTCTCTCTTTTCCTTTCTTTCTCTCCATTTCCCTTGCTGATCCTGTGTTCGAGTAAAGGTGAAAGCAATTTGCTGCATATCCGATCTAGGGAAATAGGAAACGCATGATTTTTTATTTTTTTTTGCCGGTTTTACGTTTTCACGTCTTGCTTTTGATTGTGATACTGTGATGGTCCTCGCATCAGTATTATGGTCAATGCATTTTTTTATACTTATTTTAATACTGTATTTATATAAATATATAAATCATTTTTTTTCTTAGTTAGAGTGCTTATAACCAATACTTGACTGTCAAATCAAATTAATTCAGTACTATTCTGAAACATTTTGACAAATGTATTGTTATGTAACATTGGGCGGAGCATACATTTACAACAATATCTGACTTATGAAATAAAAACAGGGCTTCTTTAAAAAATAAGCACGCATAAAAATGTTCAAACTTTGAAAAGAAAGAATAAAGAAAGAAAATGCATTTTGAACTTTACTTCCTTTCACATCTTGACTCAAAAGTTTTAACTTATAAATTGTTTATATGTTTTTATCATCATGTTTTCAATCATGTTTTCAATATTTCAATAAAACATAAAATACTTTTTTAATTGCCAATCATAGACTAGAAACATTTGTACTAGTATTATTTGCACAGTTGACTGTAAAGTTTGGCATGTAATTTGTACAATAGGACCAGTAAAGCTAGTCCAGTGTTCCTTTATAAGCAAGTGTGTAAATTTTCCCATGGGGATTCAACTCAATTTGAAGAGATGCTCAAATTTTTTAGTTTTTATCACTATACAACTTGAATAAAAAAGTTATTTTATTCAGCCAACTGTTAAACTTTTTCTTTCAAACTTTACAAATAATCCACTGCAGATATGTAAAATTTCCAAATCAAATTTAGCAAATCTTTGACTTGGCAAATCAAGAAATGTGGGTCACACAACACTATAGTGTATCTTCGGAAGATGTGAAATGGTGTCGATAGATATACAGGTCAAAGAAAACCCGTGTCGAACACTTTTACAGCGCCGTTGGCTTTCTGTTTGAAGCTTCAAAGCCTCAGCTCCCATTCTTAGTAATTGCTTTGAAAAGGAAACCCAGTCCAGTCTTTCAAAACGTGGTCTTTTGTGTTCCACATAAAAATCAAAACACACACATTTTTTGGAGAGTGAGTTTTTCTATCTTCATGAGGACGTAAATGACGTCCTCACAATGTCTCTGGCGCTGGCTAATGGGTTTTATTGCGTGAAGGCCGCTGGACGACAGAGATGCAAGCAGTGAAATGACAGATGAGGAGGTTTAAGAGTGTGTTTAGTGTAGAGGTGCACGGATCAGGCTGTTAAATCATTTACATACACACACACACTGTTTTCTAATGAGAGCGAGTCAGGTGGTGTGAAGCTGTGTTACGCTGACGGAGCTCGGCTGGTGACGGATCACACTGCTTCCCGCAGCCTTACTGAGTTAATTACACACTGGCGTGTCAGCTCACTACCTGCCAGAGACCAGCCGAGGAGGAAGGAAATAACACAATGACAGATGCATTGTACAGTCCATTAGAGACAAATCAGGTCTCGTGATTTAAATCCGGTGATTAATATGCGCGCGAGGGAAGCACAGGGTGTCTGGGAATATGGAAAAGCGGATTCACGTGTGAAGTTCTCCATCACCTGAATGCGTAATGGCCCATCACGCGTTTAATTGCGAGTTGTGGGCAGGATGAGGGTCTCGCGCCGACGCGGCCCTGCGCCGTTTCTCGCAGTTCTGCTGATATATCGTCTCTACCGATCCCCGTGATGGGACACTGGATTGTGCCGAAGAGTTTTAGATTCTAATTGCGTTAAGACGGAATGCTCGATTGCATTTTAAATGCGCTTTGAATGGATTTTATGCTTTGACATACAGAAATGTTCAGATGTTATTGGCATGATATTCTATCTGTTTTGTTTCTCTAAATATATTTGTATTTATTCCATGTTCTATGAAGTCGTTTAAAATACTCTATTTTGAGATAGAGTAGATAGATAGATAGTAAGAGAGTGAGAATGATACTTTTTCTTTATTTGAAACAATTTATTTAAAGAAATCCTGTTAAAAAAATACCAAAATTGTAGTACTAATTGTTAATTGTTGTAGTAACTAATTGTTAGTACCTTAAAGTACCTGAAAACCATACATGAATAGAAATCACCAATTGTAAGAAAACTTGAGTAAAAGTTGTAAAGTATCCCTTACTTACTTCACTATTTTAGACACAAAAAAACGAAGCAATGTGAAAAACAATGAGAAACTCTTTTATCGTTTTATTTCCCAACCGAGCCTCAAACATCACACTCTTTCTTTATTTCAGTTAATCAGGAGTGTAATGCAAGCACACTCGTTTAATCGATAGAGGGATTAAATTGCGTCTGAGCAGATTTCGAGCATCTCACGTGCGTCCGTCGGCTTCTTTGTTACCATGAGAACAGCGTGAAGCATCTCGGAGACTGACGCCATTGATTAGCAACCGAGGATTAGCGTCCGCAAAGCAATTATGCAGCGTAATGGTTTAAAGTGGCTGCGTGTGATTTACAGTTGTGTGTGAACGAGGAACAGACTGAGAAAACATCTTCTGGTTTTGAGAGAAGAACTCGACTCTTCTCGCTGGAGAACAGTCCACCAGTGACTGTTTTGTCATCAAAAGGAAAGAGTCCCGTTATTTTATCTCCTCGAGCAGGTTGTTTTCAGGTCACTTTTCCCAGTGCCGACTGTGAAAGCACTAGCAGGACGTTCTCCCTCTTCCACATTCCTCTTTCTGCTGCAATGGAAGTATTGATTCCATCTTGACATCATTCTTTGTTTTTACTCTGAACCCGAAGAAAACATCCAGGGACTTGAGACTGAAACAGAAATATGCAGAGTCATGGACTCGGACTGTTTTGTGGGAGTTTGGGGCAATGGAGGAAAACACAACTTGAGAATTTATGATATGCTCTCAAACTCTTTTTTTCTGATTTTTGTTGTCAAAGTTTTGATTAAGTTGTCAAAAAGCACTTTAGGTTATCCTTAAGGTTTTATATAGTGTGCGCGCGCGCGTGTGTGTGTGTGTGTGTGCGCTTTGGAATTTTTGGAAGATGCCTTTGTGTATATTATTTCTGTTGTGTTTGCATTCTGCTTTCCAATTTACATTTATTATGCTTGTTTACATTTGTTGAATTATAATGTTTCTAAATTAGTACATTACAACATTTTTTATAGACAGCTACCTTTGCTTCAAATGAAAACATGCGCTTTTTTTTTTACAACATTTATTTTCTGTACAATAGATAAAACTTTTATTCTTCCCATAGATGGGACATTTTTCATATTCGTTTAATTTAATAAATGCTGAATAATTATTTTACGGGTTATTTGTCCTTAATTGTAGTTATATGAAATTATAATACTAATTATAAACTAATAACATAAAATATTAAAATAAAGTTTATAAAAGAATATTATAAACGTTATAAAGTTAGATTTGTATTGTGCACTTGCTTATGTTTTTCTTTTCTGTTTATGATCTGTTTGCGTTTACAACTCTGATCGTTTTGTTTTTTTTAGCACCCTGTAAATTTCACACAAATCCGAACTGAAAGTTTCTTTACTCTGTCCTATATGTATTACAACAGCAGTGTTGACCAAGACCTCATCCGATTTTTTTTTTTTTTGTACTTGTTTTACAGTGAAAATAATGGCTATTCAGTTCAATTCTATTCTAAGCGAGTGTGTGTGTGTGTGTGTGTGTGTGTGTGTGTGTGTGTGTGTGCAGGTGCATCTCTGCATGATTCCATAAGCATTTCTAGCCAAGAAACCCACAGCAGCATCACTGATAAGCAATGATTCAATTACATCAGTGCATGGTGTCCTTCTTTCCACAAGCTTCCGGCCTTCTGTCCAGTCCACAGTCCATTTCCAACACCCCCCAACTCTCCATTTCTGGGAAACAGGTTTGGAGTTGAAGGCCAAGAGCTCCAAAACTACCTCTTCTGCTGCAGTGGTGATTATTTAGGGCATTTTCTCTTTTTTCTGAGAAGAGAATGTTCTCTCCCTCTGGCCAGCGTGGACGTAAACTCCTAAAAGGACACTGTCACCGCTATGGAGACATGGTGAAAGTGTTGCCAAGGAAACAGTAATCAAGTCTGGAACAAGGGGTGAAATGGAAGAGTTTTTGAGGCCGGAAGAGTGTAATCCCCTATACCTTGTTATTAGAGCTGCAGTTGAGTAAAAGATTAGGCAGAGATGGAGGTGAGAGTTCTGACATGCCTGCTTTCACTCCATTTTTATACCTTTTCACTTTTTATGACCTTCTCTTTGACTTCAAACAGTGGTGTTTTTCTTCTCAGTCTGTTCCTGACCATCTTGCTCCCATTTTCTACCATGGTTAATTTTTTTTAATTATAGTTTATTCTTTTTATTATATATTTTTGGTAGCTCAGCAGCAATAATTAGCTATACTTGTTGAATAGAATATTGAAAGTGTTCATCAGTTATTAACACAACAGCCAGATAGTTAATCAATCCATCATCAATAGAAGGGGCGGGGTCATTGTTTTGATCTGAGCCTCATCCAATGAGATTGTAAGGGCGGGGCGTAAATATCCACTTGTGATGGTGGTATCAAAATGTACATGTCTGGGACATATGTCATGTCTAAAGACGAACATGCTGCTTAAAAATAAACCTAATTTTAAAAACCTCATGTACAGTAAGTTATTATGTAAATAAATCTAAGTTTCTATTGTAGTAACAACTGTTAAGGCTGCACTGCTAAAAAAATGCATGACACCGTAAACAATTTTCCAATATAATTGCTCGTATATCAATGTGATTACTTGTACAGTATTTTCCGGTTATATTGATTAATCATGAAAATATGATTTTAATGAATCATCTGCTTTTTTAACTCTTTTTTTACAGTACAATTTATTGGCTTGATGAACGATTAGTGAAGTGTTGGGAACCTTTATGCTTGTAAATATGTATTTAGTAAGCATGATGTCTGACTTATTCTGAAAAAAACATAGCTACAGGCAAATGTGGATTCCTTCATTACTGTGATTCATGACTTCATTACAATTTTTATCAGTGTACCGCATGGTGCTGTTTGATATTATGGTATACTCAAGTTATCTCAAGTATTTGCAAGCATTGTAAAAGAACAGAAATGTGCATTATAAAATATTTTTTTTATTATACAATAAAACTGCATTTTGCTGTAAAACTGCCTTGCAAATGCACTGTGTATGGTTTGGCAGGGGTTTAAAACTCATTTTATCAGCATAATGGCTGTTCTCAAATGGCCGGATGTAACATATAAATGTAACTAAATGTAATCAAATGTCAAATAAATGTAGCTACTACATAATGCAGAGTCAATAAGTCATTTAATGATTCTGTGGTCTTGCCACAAACTGCAATCACTGTCCCCCGTCCTTAAATGACCAGGTGTCTCACTCTACTCATTATTTATCATAACTTAATCAAGTGACAATTGCAGTTGCGTAGAAAATTTATGTTTGCTTGTTGCTCTAACATAATGCTTTTTCAATTTTGTCAGCTTATGAAAACACACATAGCTCCATTAATGAAGGATCAAACTGTCCAAGCGAATTAAGAAAAATAACATTAAAATTGAGGAAACACTGCCGTGGGTACCATAGTCGAAAGGCACTGTGGGAAATATAGCTTTTGATCAGCGGATGCTCTTAATGTATTTTTTTGGTATTTATTTTTAGACACTCAAAACTTTTAAGCTCTCGCAGGCCACATAAACTCACATGGCGGGCCACATCTGGCCCGTGGGTTTAGAGTCTTAATTGGAATATTTATAAGTCTTTATTGCTGATTTGTACTTTATGAAGGTGATTTTCATTTGCTCAACTATTCCAGTGTCAGCAGTGTGTGTCTTTTTTGCCATTGTTTGGATGTAAGTACACTGATTAACTCATCAGGAAAAAGACAGTTAATAATTTAATCCGACTACAGACGTCAGATCTATATTAATGACATGCATGAATCCATTTTTGATCCACGGCGCTTTCACGCGTCCTTGTCGGGGGTCGGATACTTGACGGTTGTCCCCCAGCTGCTCCTTTCACACAACCGAACCCGCATCCGCCTCAGCTGCTCCCACGAGGAAGACAAACACGCTCGACGCCAATAAAACCACACGCCGCCTTACCGTAACCCAGCGGATGAACATCACAGGGCGCCGCAGAAGTCTCACCAGATCCCCGCGGTTCCGGTTGTGGCGCTGGGTAACAGAACACTGTGAGAATTCAATAATCATCGAGTTCTCGTCTGAAAATGCTCCAGTGAACAGGAAAATAATTACATTTCGTTCACTTTTTGTCTCAGATAAATTATGGATTCGCTATCTGGCTCCAAGGATAAACCCATCTGATTCACGGGCCAATTAACACCGGGCGCACGGCTTCGCCATTGCACATTTCATCTCATCTTTCCAGTCATTGTCGGAATCGCTTTTCCATTTCTGGGTCACTGAAGGAAAAGCCTCTAATACAAATATAATATTTTAAAATTCCAACATACAGTTTAGACAAAATTTGCAGCAGATGGTTGTTATGTAGCCATTTTGGGTTATATGTTGAATTTAAAATAATAGTTGTTTGTCACTTTAACGTTGATGACGTAGAATGAGTTTGATTCTTTTAACTGATTCGGAAATGTATTTCCTGAACAGTAAAGTGAACAAATCATTTTGAACATTTCCAGCAGGTGGCGCTGTAAAAGTGACCGCGCTCTAGAACAATATACACAAAAGACAACATGATTTGCTTCAGTGGACAACAAATAATACATAAACTGCCACAGAACTATTCAAATCATGTGAATCCCTAGCAAAACTTGATCTACGTCCTGCATCTGCCCTGCCATCTTTGCTTTAACAAGCTTGATCGCGGTCACGTGACACATGAATGAAATGAATGAAGAACGAGTGATTCGTTTGAAAGAATCACAAACGCTCGCTACAGAGCATGCGTGGCCAGGCTCTCACGTGACAAGTGATCAAAATGATCAATTTGAACGAATCGCGAACGAATTGGAGTAACGCTGCTCGATACTATCGTTCACAAATCCCACATCTGAAAGATTTGTTCACTTTGAATCACTACAAGAAATAAAGAAGTGTGAAACAAGTTGTGTTCCGCGCTTCACTTATGTAAACACAACTGTGGTTTCAAAACATGTAGATCCAGATGAGCTGAGATTTGGTCAAGTAATTATGCAAATCGATGCATACTCAATCGATGCTCTTAGAAAACAGTACATTCTTTAATTATGATAGTTTTACAGGATGCATAAAAGGCTGGCATTAAATGAGAGTGCGTTTGTAAATATGGTGCAAAAAAAAGCAAACCGACTTTACCAAGATTGTAAAATGTGCATTTTCAAATTTAAGAGCACTGGGGATTGTGGGAAATGTAGTAAGCGTAGACCTTTGATCTTTTGATTGAAAAGATCACACACAATACTAGGGGCAACGGTTGGGAAATTGTTTTTGGGAATTCCAAGCAAAATGAAAGCCATAATTTTTTCCCTTCTCGGATTTAGCACATTTTGCAGGTCAGTGAAAACAGGCAAATTAATTCCATTGATCCGTATGCAAATTAGCTCGGATCCAGAATTGTAAATGCATGAGGTATTGGTGTTGTATACATGCTAAACCAAATATTTGATTTCATCTGAATACATCTGACACGCGCACACACACACACACACACACGCACACATTAGGATTATTTCATTATTTACATTCATTGCCAACAGTCCAGACCATCCTTTCCTCCAACATGCGCTGGACTCTTCCTCACCTTTGACCTCTCGCTACATTGTGGCTTTGGATGGAGCGTAATGATGGTCGGGGGGATGCGGGAGGGGGGTCTTGTAAGGGCAGTTTTTTGCCGCATGGCTCTCAGAAGCAGACAGCGTTTGATCTCCTTGAAATGCCACAGGTTATTGTGTTGCTGCTTAAAGTGGCTTTACAGGAGACATCTGGAATGTTGTCAGGATGGAGATATAGAGGCGGAATTCACCAGAAGCTTGAAAACTCCGCCGTGCCGTTTATGTGAAATTTCAGATGTGATTCCGACTGCATCATCTCTCAGCTTTCCCGGGATCATTGAGGGAACCTGAAGAGAAGAATGTATTATTTTCATCTGCGTTTCGCAGTCATTCCCAACGTTAGGTTGGAATAAACAAAAAAGGGGAAAGCAATAAAGGAGAGGAGACAATATTCTCGCACAAATATGTTAAATCGCCTCATAAAAACTCCCAGTGGAGCTCTACTTTCCTTTATTAATCTGCGCTTTAGAATCCCCTGTATATTGTTGTTTTACACAAGTATTGTGTTCTTAGCACAATTTATAATAAGCCCAATTTACAAAGGACATCCAGTGTGTGCGTTCGCCAAAACCTGTTTAATTGCGACCTTAATTGAATTGGAATCACTTGGCTTCAGGTTAAACTGGATTGTGGGTGGTTAGTAAATAAAAGTCCCTTTGTAAATCCCTTCCACACAACTAGCGGAATTGTTTCCGCTACAATGGCGGCTTCACAATCAGCTGGATTGCACACGCCGACTGAAAGGCAGAGGAAATGCGGAGAGTGTTTCGGGTGGTCTGTTGTTTGGCGTGTACGTGTCAGTGTGGATTTGTCCGAGCGCTAAAACACTGAAGTTCACAGCTCTTCCTTTGTCTGGCACAATTCAATGAATCCTAATGCTGTGCATTGTACAGTAAGAATCACTGAGAGCTATTGATCCCAAATCCCTGGAAAATCCCTTCGGTGGAGATGGGAAAACCTGATTCAATGATTCAAGCCTGGAGCGCGTCAATTATTTATCTGACCCTTCCTCGAAGCTGCAACTCCTGGATCTGCGGCCAGGATTCCTTGGGATTTGGATTGATACGCTCACAATGAGTCTTTCTGTCCGGCTTGTTCGGTGGTCTTGTAAACAGATCAATGCTAATCTTAGCGGCGTCATTATAGTAAAAATCGCCTTTTAATCAAAGATGGCCTCTCGGGCGAGGCGTGTCAAGCAGACGTCTGGAGCAACAAAGGGATTGAGAAAATCACGGCTAATGAAACCAAATCCGAACCCGTTCTCGACACTAAGTAGAGACTAAAGGGAAATTTGTACAACGTATGTTCGGTTCGTTTTTTTTCTGGCAGATTAGCCGCGGAGACAATCGCATGATGACTTGTATCGCTCTTTCATCTGGTTGTTAAGGAAGATGGAAGGATTAGAAGCAGCAGCTATAAGAGGATTGTGTTGCTTTTGCTTTCAGACCTTTTGCTCGGCTTTCAGAACAGAAGTACTTCCTTTCTAGATATAATAGCTCACCAATGAACACTTCCTCCTCTTTAGTAGTCTCAACTTGACTTACTTGACGGGGCTGACAGGAAAAAGCCATGAGTCTCAACGCTTCTCTAGAGAAAATCGGTTTGAAATAAGTATTGTAGCCTATTTTAGGTCTTATAATTATAATAATTAT
Organism: Paedocypris sp. Pulau Singkep; assembly: GCA_017309775.1. Taxonomy (NCBI): domain Eukaryota; kingdom Metazoa; phylum Chordata; class Actinopteri; order Cypriniformes; genus Paedocypris; species Paedocypris sp. Pulau Singkep. The sequence continues at coordinate 6,008,648 of MU204205.1, forward strand.
TACCCCTGATACACCCTAGTCTTTAACTATCAATCACTCAGTAGGGTGTTATTGGTCTAATTTGCAGAAGATCTACATTTACAACCCAAATTCCAAGAACTTTGTAAAGTTGTGCTTATTTATTAAACAGTTTATATTAAGGTGTTATTCCCGGCTTCATCACCTGTCCAATCAGATTGCAGAATTTTTGTGTTGCTGTGTCATCTCTGTAGCAGCCATATTTTAATATATTTTATTTTAATATCAGAATTCATTTTTGAGGCAATGCATTTTATAACAGAGTTTGTGGACAAATGTTCTTGACCGAGTTCGCAGCCCAAGTTTAAGACTGGTCTAGTACTTCATTTCTTTTTTTTTTTTTTTATAAATTGCGTGATTTAGTGTGGATCACAACCATGACACTATCCATTCTCAGTTCCTGTAGTTCCCCAAAGCTTAGCATATGCATTTAAATAAAGTCTTCCCACGATTGCCATGGTTTTTAAAATGGTTCCACTAAAAGACTTTAATAGGCCTTGTTTTATAAGCGCCTAAGGCCATTTAAATCAGTATAATCCAAATTAATTATCCCGATAAAGTCATATCAGAAAACCAGAGCTCGACGTCAGCTCCATTAAAGATCATTGTGCTCTTCAGCTCCTTCAGTGGGCCGATCCGGAGAAGACTGCGGCTTTCCACGCTGGTCGTGCAGTATCTGCTGATGATTCATCACTGTCTTACGGGAAGATACTGAAATGACGGATGGCTACATTTAGAGGCAGCAGGCCCGAGCTGTGATTGATTGACTGCGTGACTTCTAGTTGAGTTGGTAGTGTACCTGTCTGCTCACCCAAAGCTACTGGATACTAAACACCGCCGTGCATTTTGCGCCATTAGCACACGAGGCATTTGTTGTGTTTTAGGGAGAAGCCACTTTTAAACAGTGGTGAGTAAAGAGACTTGTTGACTTAAGTATTTCTGGCTACTTTGTACTTGTGCTGAGTATTATAAACATAAGCTACTTTTAATCTCAATGTGACTACATTTGTGATTATCTGTACTCTTTACTCCACTACAGTACATTTGAATGGACACTTATCGTACTGGTTACATTGTGATTGTGTGCGAAAAGTCGGCATCATTTTCTACCGTGGTTCATTTCTTGGGTGATATTGCCATCTGCAGGATGCTGAAGGTACTGGATGCTGTTTGTGAGCTAAATCACCTGAACATGAACTAGCGGTTGCGCTTTTTGAGTTTTACTGAGACTGATTTTTTTTCCATCTATTTTGTTCTGCCGTTTTGAAACATTGAGATGTTAAATTTCATTTCTAATTAGAAAATAAAACCCCATCAAGAGTTTCTTTTCCATTTCTTGGTGTTCTTGGAGCTTAACTTCAGTCTTTTTACAATAGAATACTTTACCACTTTTTGCATACATTTTTACCAAAACTTTTTTTAGGGCCCATGACGATGTTAAATATAAACTGTGTCATTTAATCCACTGGACCAGAGTTTCTCCAAGGCTAATTTTCATATCCAGTCCCTTAAATTGCCATTTGACACTATTACATTTTTCTAGTCCTTCTTTCCACCCAATGCGACTATGCAAAAGTGGGTTTAATCCTCAAGTCAGCACATATTCTCATTAATCAGCGTGTCATTGCTTTGTATCCGAGGATCCGTCAGCGCGGCGCTGGCAGCGTTTAAGCAGTGGAATCATCACTATTGTCTCAGGCCCTGATGGATGCGCCATGTTGAAACGGCGGATTCTGGTAATAAGCTGAATTGGGGATGTGACAGAGCATTTTTCTGAAGTCCCTTGTGGAATAAATATGGCGCTTTGAATTAAGATTAATCAGTGCAGTTTTTATCACAGTGGTTATTAGCAGTGAACTGATAGCTTTTTAATATATATCCCTTCACATGAGGCTCTTTCCTCCTACCGACGTACATTAGTAGCTCTAATTGGTCAGTTAATTAATTTTATCAACTCTGTATAATGAGTCTAATTAACACAGCTTAATATTCCGTCATCTATTTTGTGTCAAAAGCCGCTTGTGGGCGGCACATTTTTTCTGAAATGGTCATTGCGGGAAAGTGAGAACGAGAAGGTTAAGCTTCTTAACTGGCCTTTGTGGAGAACGGCATTGGTGGATGAAGCCACCTAGAGAGCGCAGAAAGAGTTCCGTGGCCATGAATTAGTCATGGTTTGAGTAAACGTCGCTGGGCTGAAGCGTAAGGAGAACATCCATCAATCTCTGTCGTCCAACCATCTCCCTCGGTGGGTTCTGTCAAGGCTGTTTTCTGTTATAAATGGAGAAACATAATCCCCGTTCTTGCTATAATGTGTGTGCTGTGCTCAGCTTTAAAGAGAGGCATATAAAGCCATGTGGCGATGGTCTCAGATGTTGCTTGCTTGAGAATGAATATGTAAGGGAAAGTTGTGAGGAGACAAGTTTGTCCGTTGCATAGAATACACTTGGACTGACATTCCTAAAATGGCATATTTTGGATTTTTTTTTCCACGTTAAACTGCAAAAATCTATTTGGTGATGGTGTGTGTGTTTTGTGTATGACAGGGAATTTTAAAGACAATTGTTGTTTGGCTTTTGCCAACACTTTTTCATTTCTGGGAGCGGCAGCCAATCACAACAGCTTTTGGCCTGAGGTTGGAAAACAACCAATCACAGAGTGGGACACATACGTTTACACTATCACTCACACTTTTGAGCAATTTTAAAAACATATCCTCAATCCATTCATCCTTACATCCATCCATTTTCAACTCACACCTTGAGTGTCGAACGGCTAAAAGCTAAAGCCAAACCCAATATAAACATGTTGTTTCAATGTGAGAAGAAATTGGAGACGCAGTGGAAACTGAAGAAAGCCAAGTGGAGAACAAGCAAACTCGACTCCCGAGAAGATCCCGACTGGGCCCTGAACTTGATTCTTCTTTTATACCAGGTCTTTAATTATGATACAAATCCGCAGTTTAAATGCAAATGTAACATTTTTATGTACATTTGTCATATACATTTTTACAATTGTTTTTGTAATTATACTAAAAACTGCTAAAATATTACATAACAAATTCAACAAATACTATCACTACATCTGGATTATTTTTTAATTAACTGTAAGTTCTCATTTAGGTATTTAAATCCAAGGTGACATGTGCTTGTCAGTTTTTGTTTGCGTTCTTGTTTGTTTGTGTTTGTTGTGATCTTTTATTGACTCTTTTATTGGCAGACAAGCTTGGACGGCACAGTGTGAAGCTAACATAACCCCAGGTCCTCTAGCATGCTAATCAGATAAGCCAGGGATGCTTTATTCTCATCTTTGTTTTTTTTTTTTTTTATCCTAATGATATTTTCTCATCAGGCATCTGTGCATCGGCCCAGTTGCATCACGCCAGTCATCTGCCTCGCTCTAATTAGAACTGTTTAGTGTCTCTCCAGTGCACTACTGAGGGAGGACTCATTTGATCTCTAATACCGGTTGCTGTCTGCCACTATAATATCTGTTGTCTAGATTTGACTCTATCAAGTGCTTCAAGACAAGCAGCCTGACAAAAGAAGGTGTGTAGCTTTGGGTTTAGCATTCAGAGGTGATCACGGAAGGTTTTAAGCTTAGATGTTCAACCCATTCAGGTACCTTGGTCAGGGTCTCTGAAGCCCCATTTAAATCACCTAATTGCGTAGTCACAATCTTCACTGGTTGAAGGACAATTAGGAGTTTCAGTTCAATATTTTGGATACATCTCGTAACATTGATGGAATCATCCTTTGTTATGTGTTTTTGTCATTTTTATCGTTGTCGGCCTAATTCGGTATTTAAGCAAGGGGCGTGGCCACATAGACCTGGGTGGGGAGCGTGTGGGCGGCACAATGATGCTGTCTCAAGGCGTGGGAATGGCGAAGCACTCTTTCTCTCTCTCTCTCTCATCTCTTTCGTTCGTCCCGAGTGTCACAGCGACCGCACAACCCCAGTACCACCTGTGTTCCCGACCGATCCACCATTCTGCCAGTGATTCTGCGGCTGGAACAACAGGGAGCTGGTGGCTGTGTTTCCTTTGATTGGAACCTAACACTTTTGTTTCAGAGGATCAGCAAGCGGAAGACTTGCATTTTTCTTTATTTTTGGAGTTAAACGCAGAGTGCAATTTGGATACGGCCCCTAGTGGACATATAGATAAGCTCACTCACTTTTAAGTTGGCGCCCCAACCAAACTTGCAAAATTGCAGTCTTTAACATTTACAGTATTGTCAACATTGTCAACACAATGTCAACATTGACAGTATTACACACTTAAATAAAACAGAATACATATTCTAAGTATCTCAAATCACTAAATAGAAACTTAAAATATTACAACACCGTCAAAAAAAAAAAAAAAAAAAACACAAACTGAAGATTAAATCTGACGCAATGTGAAATTAAATGAAAGAATTGTGAACTGTTAGAACCCGGGACTACATTTCCCATGTTCCCCTGTTCCCGTGTGTGTAGTCACATGGTTCATCCTGGTCATCTGTTTCACCTGTTGATCGTTTGCATTTTAGTATTTAAGTCTCACCTGTTTCCGTTCTCATTGTCGGTCAATGTCGTTGCACCTGTGTGTGTGTGTGTCTGTATCCTGTTCCTGAGTTTTGTCCCGAGTTTATCCCGAGTTTAGTGTGAGTTTGTCTTTGTTTTATTAGTCCCGTTTCTTGTCACTACGATCTCCGACTCCTCTGAACATATTTGAAATGTCATTTATATGTATTTTTAACATAAATGTGTGTATTAAATATGTATTATACATATTTAGGCTTTATATGAAACATTATAATATGTTTTATAAAAAAACATATTTCCAACATTATATGCACGTATGTTAAACACATATAAAACTCCCCATGTATTGAAAATATGCATTTTTACAATATATATTTACATACATATTAAATATATTTACATTTTTAAAAAGTATATGCAAATATATTTCTTCTGTCATGCATAAAACCATTGGAATGCACTTTACATCAGAATTTGGCTTCCAAAGTTGCTATCTTTGAAGTAAATTGCATTGATAGTGATACTTGTGAAGTCTAGAAACTAGCTGATAGATGTGAGCGGATGTGTGTCTGTGTGTTCTCCTCTGTGATTGGCTGGTCTGCAATCCAAAGTGTGTATTGGCACACAGCTTCTGTGATTGGCTCCAGCTCCCAGTGACCCAGAAATGGAAAAGGGCTCAGAAAATTGACGAATGAACGAATCTACTGAAATAAACCTGCGCATTGTAGACGCTGTATTTTTTCAGTATCACCTAAAGGTGTATTATAACACATTTCAAGACTTATGGAAATCTCATGTCAGGCGTCGGGTAAATGTCAGGGTGGAGGAATATCTTATCTCAGATGTGCAGAAGGCTAAGAACGGTTCACTGAGTGCAATGATTAATATGTTTTCTAACATGTTTTCCCTCAAATAAAACCAAGTTCACCTTTGGAGGTTAGCATGGTAAATGTCTTACACGCAGTAAAGTAAAACACGCTTTGATGGCCATTCATCAGCTCATAATTACACGCTGACCTTGCGCGAGTTTGCGTCCGTCTGCCTTTTGTGTCAATTAAACTTTGCTAATGATCTGCTTCGCCTTTTAGCTTTTTCTTTGCCACTCGCAGTTAGCTAAATCCCTGCTAATTAGATGCTAACCTGGAACAAAAGGGGCGGCACGGTGGTGTAAGGGGCAGCGCTGTTGCCCCGGGTTACGAAAAGACTTGCCCAGTTGAGCTCTTTATGTATAGAGATGCTTCTGCGTGGGTTTCCTCTAGATCTCCCGTTTCCTCTCACAGTCCTAAACCATGCCAAAATAAGTGTGTATTCGAGGTCCAGGCTGCCCACTGCTCCAGGTTTATGTGTGTAACTTCACTGATGGTTAAACAGCAGAACTTATTTTCCTTACAGCCCCTAGTAGCCATATTGAAAAACTCATTCACTTTTCTTTACTTTTGTGTTCTGCTCTGTGATTGGTTGGTCAAATTTAGATGTGCTGGGATTGGCTCCAGCTCCCCATGATCTAGAAATAGGAAAGCGGTTCAGAACCATTAATGAATGGATTAAAATCTCACGCTGTGTTGGTCTTACACACTTTGTCGATATTTAACTGATATAAAAACGTGTTCGTTTAGCCGTCCACTGACAGAGGCAAGTCAGTTAGCATCTTTAATGAAGCCACACACACACACACACACACACACACACACCTTTGCAGAGCTCTACCTGATAGTGACTGTTGAATTAACTAACCGGTAAAACCAATAATGTCTGTGTGACAGCAGAAGAGATGGAAGGGCAGCGGGAAGACCTGCGCGGAGCATAATCAACGCTGACAAGAGGTATCATTTCACTTGGATATCTTGCCCTCCCTCCATTTCTCTCTCTTTCTTTTGTCTGACTCACTCTCTCATACATGCATAATATGGCTTCATAAAAGAATGCTGACATGAAACAGCTCCCATTTGATTGGCAATTCAGGCTGTCAGTTCTCCACCGCGCCAGTTTCCTGTAAAGCAGAGTAAGAGGGAAAAATACTTCCGCAGACACATAACCTTTTTTTTTCATAGCTGATAATATAACATAATTCTATTTACACTTACCGCACAGCGGAGACGGGATGGCATTTTGATGACATGTTGTTTCATCTCTGAATGCAATAATAACTTTTTGTTGCCATCGGCAAATATGAAAACGCACACAGGGTGTCAGTTTTTTTTTTTTGTTTTTAATTGAACCCACATTTACTGGAATTTTTTCGTTTTTGCAGGTTTTTTATTGATGGATTGTGAAAAGAAAAAGTTTTCAGCTTAGTCAGATTTTTGTCTCGCTGTACATGCACAGAACTTTTGAATTTCGAATGCGTGTGTGTGTGTTTAATGAATATAGTAGAAGAGCTGGTCATAAAATTAAAACATCGATTGATTCGATTCTAACTAATTAGTATTTTTTCACATATTCGGTGCAAAAACTAAAACTTGATATTGATTTTATATTCATTTATTACACACCCTCTTTAATTGTAATGATTATAAGCAAAACCCATATTATATTACTCAGAAATGTGATTATTACTTAACACCAATCCAAAATTGCATTTTTATAAAGCTTCCCCAACTAAAAAGCATGTAGATGAAAGGTATAAGCCTGTTTGCTTCGTCTTATTGCTTCGTGCTTAGTCTATAAAAATGTCGCAATATAGAGTTTTATTTAATTACAGTTTATCTAAAATAATAACATCAATTATTTTTTCATGAATTCTATCGAAATTTTGTTCAATTATTTGCTTGCTATAAAAGAGAAACACTCCGTCTTCACTCACTGGATTTTAATAGTCGGCTTTTTTGCCTTTTACAGATCTGTGATTCCTTCCAAGCTTTCAATTAATCTAAGGTTTCTATGAATCATGATAATGTATTTCCTCATAGAAAGCATCAGTGATAAAGGCGGCTGACAATTAGAGAAAGGAGTTCTATACTTTGAAGAACCTTTTCGCTACAAACCGGAGAAATTAACCAAAAAAAAAAAAAAAGAACAATAATGTTCAACCTTGAAAATTCGTGAAAAAGCAAAAGTGCATAATCCAAGCAAGGAAAAACCGTGTGATAAATTTCATTCCATCACCGGCGTCCTGTCTATTGCGTTGGCAGGACACTGACAGTATTGAATTGGGTGAAGCCGGTCAGTCTGCTCCATTTAGCCTGACCAGTGTCCAGAGCCTAAGGTCCGTCTGCGGTGCATGACGGGGTCTTAATTAAAGTGTCATTTGAAAGGCGAGGAACAATGGGCAGGCAGTGATAGGGTCATTCCGAGTGTTAATAGAAATTAGGATCGGAGAATGGCTAAAGGACACATGATGATGAGAAATAGACATTACCAGTCATGTATGCAAAGAAGGAGCTGAAGGACAAGAGATTACAGTTAGGAGGAAGAAGCGAGGGAGAGGGAGTTAAGAGAGGTTAGAGGAGGATTCACACAAGCACACACCGAATCCCTTTGTGTCGTGGAGCTGTGCTGAGATCAGAATGTTCTAATGAGAGATGTGACCACATAATGACGACAAGATGTTAGGAATAAACGGATGTCTACGCTGTCAAACAAAGAGATGTTCTTCAAGGTGGTGAAATGGTGTCGATCTCCAGAAAACAAGGATGGATGGATGGAGGGATGGATGCACTGATAGATGCATTACTGAACTGATGATTAAATGGGATCGGAGGAAAATACAGACAGACAGATGGATGGATGGAAGTATTCATGGATGGATGGGAGGAAGGATGAATGGATGGATGGATGGAAGCAAAATATGTGAATAATTCAATGGATGGATGTAGCAATTGATGAATGACTGAACTAATGATTAAATGGGATCGAGGGAAAAGACAGATAGACAGGCGGATGGATTGTGGTAACCAATGGATGGATGGATCAATGGATGGAAGCAAAATAACTGAATGATTCAATGGATGGATGATAGATAGATGGAGGTATCCATGGATAGATGGATGGATGATGGATGGATGGATGGATGGATAGATAGATAGATAGATGGATGGATGGATGGATGGATGGATAGATGGATGGATGGATGGATGGATAGATAGATGAAAGGCAGACAAATTAATGGGAAAAAGATGAATAGATGTACATGGCATTTTTGATCAAAGCGTAACAGTCTCCCTGTCCTAGCCTTTGTTTTTAACTCTCTAACTTACTCACCACCCGCTGTCTCTGACACACACGCACACACACACACACACACACACACACACACACACACACACATGCGTGCATCAGCAACATTAATCAAGTCCTTGCCCACAGCTCTGCAGGTCCGTTAGAAGAATGTTACACCTATAGCTATTTGACATTAATACTCTTGTATGTTTCCTGAAGGATGAGGGGATGGATGGGAGGAAAGGGTGGAGTATGTGAAACGGTGGCAAATGCCTGGGTGATTAGATGTTCATGGAATTCTCCAGGGCAACAGACACTGTGATTTGCCCAAGGTGGAACCTCTCTGAGTCGGTTGCTTAGCCAGTAGACAAAACCCCTAGGACATGAACAGCAGGACACCTCAGATCTCAGGAAGACATGTGGAGAGAGGCTGCTGCTGGAATGAGACTAGTAGAAAGGGAAAACATGGCATTCCAAAAAGAGGAAAAAACAGACTAACAGACAAAGAATAATATGTGTGAGATTGAATCAGGGCTAGGAGGAAGTTGGATGAGAAAGAGTTAGCATGTTCTTCCCATGGGTTTCTTCTAGTTCTCCAATTTCCTCCCACAGTCCAAAAAGCAGGAGAATGGGATTTGGAAAATTGTCCATTGAGAGTGTGTGTTTCTGCATCCCACTTAGTGATCGGCGGACCATGCTGTGTCAAGCGTGTGTGTGTGCCCCGCCTTCAGGCTCAGAGCTGCTCTGATTGGCTCAAGCTCCCCCTTGACTTAGAAATGGAAAACTGAAAATAAATAGACGATCGGACAAAGATCAATTTAATTTTTCACACTGCTGAGATAAATATATTTTCCCTCTTTCTGAAAAATTTGGCCTTTTTTGAATGAAATCTGTGCTGTTTTTTTAAAGCAATTCAGGTCATATACTTGCAAAGTCGTTTGAGGGTTTGGCATCCCGGGTTGATGCGAAAAATTCAGTAAGAGGAGGAATGTGGCAATCATTTCTTGCCTTTACTCCTGCAGTTGGCCATCAGATGGCCGTCATAGGGAGGTTTCTGAGTCAGCAGATTGGCATTATCGCGCCCGGCTTCTCGGAAGCATATACGATGGATTCTGATTTGATGTGTAAATGTTTGTGTTTACGTGTGGATAGACTCTATCTGCACAGAGCCAGGTGAGCCACACACACACCACTGCTTTGCCAGCTGTCATCTAGCACGAGGAGACGCGTTTCGTTTGATGTGCGTGTGTGTGTGTGTGTGTGTGGTAGTTTGCGTGTTCTGTCCTTTCCTCTGGTCCCATCAAAACAGTCACTTGATGTTCACTGGCTGAATCCAACTACAGTCTTTACACAGTTTCTTCATAGGCCTCGGAACAGACGTGCACACAAACATAAAATGCTTTGAAGACTTGGCAAGCATCAAAGTGTATCGATGATCATCTTTTCGACTATTCTTTTTGAAAAAAAATATGTAAAGTAGTGTTGCAAAAACTCCTGCAAACCAGTGCAGAATGTATTTATGAGAAAAGCATGGTTGTGTTTAAAACTTTCACACGAATAAAATGTAACAGTCGAGAACAAGCAAGGTAAAATGTTACAAATGCACAGTATAAAATGTTTCAGTATAAGTATATTACATTTTTTAGCCATACATAAATGTAAATAAATGAATTAGTCCTTTGAGGCATAGATCTAACAAGATGTAAATTGGAAAGGTCTTTCAGAGATTTTGGTCCATATTGACGTGATATTGACCAGGCAATGTTTTTCCAAAAGTCCAATTTTGATGCCAATTGTGTGAATTGTGTGAATTCACCTGTGTGAATTGTACCTTGAATTGAATACTCCATTCTTGAATGCCACCAAGCATGTCAAGCGTGATGAAACTGAGGAAGCTCTGAAGGCAGCTGGAGATTCTTCTTCTGACCTTAGCCATCCGTGGCATACGAGTGAAAATGGAGCAGGGGTTCCACCATTTCACCATCTCGGTCAGGTAAGTTGACAAAGGAGCTCTTGTTTTTGTTGAGGACCAGTGTCCTCATTTGCATTGCGATCAAAATGAAATTGTAAGAGATAGGAAAGACAAATCATATCTAAGATGCTAATGATAATAATTCGACAATCTGCTCCTCTGTATCTGATTGTTGTATCAGACAAATTGGCTAGAAAGAAATTGTTCCATAATGTAGAGGTAGCAATGCAAAAAAGGCAAAGTATTTTGGCCACACCACTTCTCTAAACCGTCTTCTCTATTGTAATGCTTTATTCGAACAGCAGCACATTTTCCTGACCATTTCTTGCTGCCAAGTGATTGGCCAATTAGTCATTTGCGTTAACGAGCGGTTGACTACTCTACAAAACTACCTTATAATCCCTGTAAAAGGTAAATGCTAAGCTTTTTGTTGTTTTTATTAGTCCATGGCAAGCAGTTTTACAAATTACTTAATGTCAGCCATAAACGCTTCCGATAATTCAGCACTAAGTTTACAGCTCATAATTTATGCACCCAGTTCACAGATGGCTTTTATTTTTAAGCTGTTTTCTTGTCCCTTCAAATTTGGAAGACAGTGCCTTCCGAACATGTGGATATGCTTTTATTAATTGAGTTTCACGGCTCAAGAATGAGCTCAGCCAAGCAGTAAGATCAGCAGCGATATGCAAAGTCTGTCCCTGAAACCAGTGTGACGCTTTCAGCCTCGGGGAACATGCTGGCTCGAGCCATGCTGTGTCCAGGGTTTACCGGTTTGGGCAAGAACACAGAATAAATGTGACGCTAGTGGGATGGAAAATTCAGTTGGAAAAAGTCCAGACGAGAAAATCTCAAATTCAAAATTTAAGACATCTGTGTCACATATGGTTCACCTACACAAATTGGTGGAATGGCTCTGGTCATGACCCAGGCTCAATTTCACATCGAGTTCAATGTAAAACTGGTTAAGCTGGTAGGGTTTTTTTTAAATTTTCTTTATTAACAAAATAAAAAAAATCGACGATCTCTATAAGATCTCTTCTCTATAATTTCCTTCTTTAGTTCAATTTTTTTTCTTCCTGAAAGCCACCGAGGGAGTTCAATACTGCAATCGTTCAAACGGGTTAATTTTTGCGCAAAACAATCCTTGAAAGTGTCTTTACACTATTCGCAGTACAGTTCTTTTTCACTTTTTCCATTTCTGGGTCTGGTGGCTGGAATCATCCCACAACTCTGAGTCTGTAGGCGGAACTCACACCCTGGATTAATGGCCAACCAATCACAGAGCGGGAGGCGCGGACATACATTACACGGACAGTTCTCCAGATTTTATTTGGTACTGTTGGAGACCCGGAGGAAATGAATAGAATCAGATTAGTGCCAAAAATATCAAACGTGAATTTCTATTTTGTGCTTGCAAATCCATCTCTCTATTTTATTTTTCGCTTGCCATCTTTAAGTTTTAGTTTGAAACTTTTTTCAATCATTTATTTTTTGAATTTCCCTTACTATGATTAGCTGGTGAGAACGTGATTGACAGCTGCATTCATGGTGAGAATGTGAAGCGAGCGCTAAACACATTCATAATCAGAACACCTTCATCGTTGGAGTATTTATTTGTTTGTAGTGATCCATTTGTCTGGACCGACATGACACCATCCACATCACTGCACCAGAAAGACAACAACTGCGGTCTGCACTCATTATTTAGTGCGCATGTATACACGGTTTGATGTTAAATTCTAGTTAGCATGGAATTATTGAGTTTTTAAAGCAAGCGGGACATTTTGTCCTTATTTTAATTAACAATAACAATAATAATACATTTTATTTGTAGGGTGCCTATTGGGAGTTGTTTATTTCGATGTAATGAAACAACAGTGTGTATTATTATTCTGAAGTAGTCTGCCACCACAAAAATGGAGCAACATTGTGCAAAAACAACACTTAACTCACAGTTTGCGTATTAATATTAAAAAAGAATGTCACTCATTGAACCCACACTTCCTGTTCAAGCAACTGTCAATCACATTCTCACCAGCCAATTAGAGTAAGGGCCGCCCCCATGTGAAACTTGGGCCAGAAATCCAAACGAAAAAAAGAACAACGAAAACATGAAGATTGCAAGCAAATAATAAAACAACAAACTTAATTGCAAGCAGCAGATGCAATTAAAAAAAAAAAAAAAGTAAAAACAAAATCAATAAAAAATAAATAAATACGGTAAAATGAACATAAACGTGACGCATTTTCATTCGTTTCTTAGACATTTACGTTTGATATTTTTGGCACTAACCTCCGCGATAGCATGTGGAGCACATGCAAACTCTACACAGAAAGACCGGGCCTCAAACTTGTCTGATCGTGTCATCTTCTGTGAAACACCACTGCTTTGATTACATACATATTTGAAGTAAACATTCCAAAGCTTACAGTATATTTTAATCTCATTGACTGGGTGGATGATATTGCTTGTTGAAAACATGTCCTTGGTAATGTATAGTTTGGAGTTTGAAAGGATGGGAAGGGAAGTTCTGCCTGCTTTCGTAAATGAATAAAACATGCACCAGGGCCGAACGCAGCGCAGTGTTTGATTGCTGCGAGCCACAATGTCTATGTTTAAAATGCATGTGAGTGCACAAATGTATGCAGATTTCAGGCTCCCCATCCCACCAGCTCTCTATTCTTTCTTGTAATCATGTTATCAGGGCAGAAAAAAAAGATTGCAGAAGAGTAATAAAGAGAATCAGTGAGTTATCCGGACGCTTGCTGCAGACGCAAATGTGAATGATTTATTCAGAGAAATGTGGATGACGCTCTTCTTACCTTTTAGTCTCAGTTTGTGACTTTTTTCCCCCACTCTTTTGAAATAATCCACTTTACTGTTATGGATCTCTATTACCTTTTGCACACAACAAAGCATATGGTAATTTTCACACCATTGCATCTTTTCCAAAAAGTCTGCAAACAGAATGTATGTTTTTTTAAATTGTGCAAATGAGCGTGTGTAAATAGTTTGTGGAGTAGCAGAGTCTATTGAAAATTGTCTTTGAAAAGCCAATAAAAGTTCTAGAATAGTTTGAGACCTTGACTTTTCAGGGTTCGATTTCTAGGTAAAGCAGTTTACAGTCAAAACAAGAATATGGTTAATTTAGTCCAAACATCTATGCATTTTCTAAACCCCTTTTCCATTTCCCAGACACAAAGAGTTGTAGCCAATCACAGCAATTCTTGACCTGATGGAGGCACACACACACTGGCCAGTGGCCAAGTAATGACAGAGCGAGACACACACATTCACACTCTCACTCACACCTATAAGCAAATTTCAAACAAGTTTTTGGAATATGGGAGGAAAACGGAGACCCAGAAGAGCATGCAGAGAACTTTCAAACCTCACCAAACTTGGCTCTCAATGGGTTCTCCTCACTGTGAGTGCACTGATCTACCCACTACTCCAACATTTCGCCCCAAAATAGTCATTTAATAGAACACACTTTGCCTATGGAAATGTGTGTAACGGAACGACTCATGTTTTATTCCACAAACGAATGGTAGATTCAGAGTTTTACCCACAGCTTACTCGTGTAAAGCAGCAATAATTGGTGTTTGTATTGAACCTACAATTAACCTTATTGTGTCGCAACCAAAAGACGACAAACCCGGCTCTATACGTCTATGACAACATTACACTAAACAAAGATCGATTTGGCCATCAGGAGCCGTTCAATAAGAAATTCATCACCGGTCACTCCAGTGACCAGTATGACAGGTTGATGGCGTGTCAAGGAACGTGTCCTCATCCAGGAAATGCGTTTATGGCGGGTTAACGGTGGAAATTGGTGGTAATTAGTAGGGTTGTAATTGGCTTTACCTTCTGGTTGTCACTTAGAGTCCCGTTCTCCTCCCCTTTGTGGAAAAACAACCCTCTGTGTTCAAGGCAATGTCACGCGGTCCAGGCAAAAGTGGTTATTGATTTCAAATAGCATCATGAGAGATTCTGTCATGGGTGTCGATATGGTGAAAAACGCCGTATTTGTCCTTCAGCGTTGACCTGCTAGTCCGTGTCCACAAGCGTCACCTTTTCATCTCAATTCTGTGAAGAGACAGTAATTCCGGGAATCGTTCTCGGTGGCCACTCTACCCACAAAGAGAGATAGAAAGAGTAATGAACGAGACACATGGAGAGAAAGAAAGAGAGTTTGATGGATCAAGTGTCCTTTGTTAAAATGTAGCGACCCCACCTGCCAACTCCACCGTTCCAGTGATCCATCAGCGGAACCCCCTCTTATCAGCAAGATCCTGCCTCTCTTTCGCTTTCTTTCATCAGCCACTTACAAACCTTCACTCCATCCGGAAGCTTGGAGATGGAGACACTATTACTAACTGTCGGCAGGTACTTGTTTCTCGGGAGACAGGAGCGCGAACACGGAAACGGTCGTAGTGTGGATGTTAGGCCACAGGGTCATTGGCTGCAGTGTTATTCTCGTTTATCTGGATAAAGTGTCCTGCTTTTCCCTTCCTCCTTTGTTTTACTCTCATTCTGTCCACTTCTCCATGGGGACCGCCTGACTGAAGGCTAGAAACGCTTGTCTGTTTAACTCACAGGCTGGAAAACTAGGAAGCTACTGGCGTCGCATGTACAAAACTATTTTTGTTTAACGCCCTGCCATAAAAATCTATATATAAACATGTCTTTCTTCAGAGAAAAGAAAGAAAGTGAGTGATATTGTCAAAGGTGTCAATGAGATTACGATGATGTCAAAATGCTTCATTGGTATGTTGTAGTTCATCGCTATGCGATTCAAGCACACCATAAAACAATAAACAACTAGCATGATTTTGTCTTCTGAAAAATATCCCGTTTTCGCTTTTGAAAGATGTCACATTCCCACCATTGGGCTCTTTATAGTCAGTGACCAATCACAGCTCATATTAAATAAACAGAGTATTGGATTGGCTATCATCCACCAAAACTTATTTTTCACAAAATACACACACACACACGCGCGCGTTGGACAATTTTCTAGAATTGAATTCCAGCTGAACCCTGACTTTGAAATGTTATTTACGGATTTGTTTTAAAAAGATTTCATTTTTTTCACTGGAGTGTTTTCTGCGGGAATAAACCGAGACTCAGAGGAAACCCACGCAATGTTATTATTATTCGACAATTCAAAATTGATTTATGTTTTCTCTTTTCAATTTAGCCATCCACTTTATCTGTCTCTTGTTTGAAAACTTTGTAACATTATAATACTAAAACTATAACAAAACATCTATAATATTATAATAAACATTCTAGTCATCAAACCAATATCAAGAATCCTGTTTCACTTCTTTCACAAAAAAATTACCGTGTTAGCCTGTGCTACTTTCATTATTTATAGGCTTTCTGTTCCTAGTGAACTACCTCGTGCGACTTGGGAAGAACCGAATGCAACAGAGATGGTGGGATTTTGTGTAATTCATTCCCTGGGTAGTTTATCTGTCAGAGAAAGCTGAATGCTTCCTTTAGACCGTAAATTTAATCTGCTGAAGCTATCCTGGTGAGACTTTGTGGCGTGCTTGAATCTATCTGATAAAATAGTACATAAACTCTCATATCTATTCCAAACTCTTATTTTTTTTCCCTCCGTAGAACATTTCGAGGAGTCTGTCAGGAAGTGGAGAGAGTTTCAGGCCTCCCGCGAGAGCCAGTCGTCTGCCAACACGGGTCAACTCCATTATGCATTATCTCAGATGTGTGTGTCAGATATGCATGTACCAGGCATTATAGCGTCCTGCCGAATAATCATCCAACCTTTAGTATTGTGATTCACTCCATCAGATTTCTGAGAAAATCCCCAACTCTAAGCATGTTGGATCAAGACGGCACATCCAACCCCTCCGAGATAAAAAAAAAACGCCAATGCGATCATGCGGTGTGAGTTTTCTACCGCTTGCCTTCCCTCATTTCTG
The DNA here is from genome assembly GCA_017309775.1 of Paedocypris sp. Pulau Singkep. Taxonomy (NCBI): domain Eukaryota; kingdom Metazoa; phylum Chordata; class Actinopteri; order Cypriniformes; genus Paedocypris; species Paedocypris sp. Pulau Singkep. The sequence continues at coordinate 6,025,278 of MU204205.1, forward strand.
ATTCAGTGTCTGTGCTGATCACACACTCCATGACCAGCAGAAAAAAATAAATAAAGCCCCAGGGATTAAACCCAATCTAGCCTGAAGTCATACGGAGCAAAATTTACCCAAAGAATTACCCAGCATGCCCCGCTCTCCATTCCCGACTGCCTCTTTGTTTAACGGTGTTATTAAAGATGGCATACGGGGGGCGGTAATGAGGTTCCACGAGGCTGGAAAAGCTTTAAATATGTAGTCAAATGTATAGACGGATTGCGCAGATTGAAGATCGGATCATTCCCCACGCACTACCGACTTCATTTTCCCTGCATATTTCGTTTAGGCATTCATCTCTGCGGATTGGCTGCTTCATCTCGGCCTCCTCGATCTGTCAAAATGAGAAAAGTGGTTTTGTGCCACCGTGGAGTTCCGTGGAATAACTCTGTTCTGGATTTCAGATCTGCTGGCTTGTGATGGTTATTCCATTCCTCTCTAATTTGAGACATTCTTTGGGAATATGGGTAAAGTAGTATTGACTTTCGAGTCACTCTGAATAAATTTAAGCATCGTTGATGAACATTTCATATGTTTTTAAATGATTGATCGGCCAACAATGCAGTGTGTTGTCCCGCCTTCAGGTCCTGAGTTGCTGTGATTGGCTCCAGCTCCCCATAACCCAGAAATGTAAAAACAGGTTTTAACCAGGTTAAAACACTGTCAAAGCCGTGTCCGTCGGGCATCTTGTTTGAACTCAATAACCCAAAAAAATTGAATTTATACTAATTGCATTGAGTTACAACAATGGGGCTAGAATCGAAGCGTTCCAGCCTTCCGTGGAGAATGGTCTAAACTTGGATTGGTTAAATGATTGATTAAAGAAATCATGAAAACTAATTAGTCAATGGCTTTTCCAGTGATTGGGCCATTGTTATAATGAAGGCCAGATCATGTAATGAGTGTAATTCAGCTCTTTACTGCCCATTCAGACCTCCGCTTTCCAAAGACATAAAGAGTAGCTGAAAAACATACTTTCGTAAAAGTACGGATACTTTACTGCAAAAATGACTCCATTAACAAGACAAGTCACCAATTCCAAGAAGACTCGAGTAAAGTCTATGTGATTTAGCTCATAACTAGCATACAGATGAGCATCCTGCAGATGGCGATATCACTTCGTCCACCCGAGAAAATGACCGCAGTAGAAACTGCGACCATTCAACTATAGTGGAATAAGAAGAACAGATTTTGATACTATTTTGATTTTTGATACTCAGTACAAGTAGAACGTAGCCAAAAATGCTCAAGTAAAGTAACAAAGTCCATTTACACAAGTACTTTACACCACTGCCATTTCATAAATGTTACTGCACATCACTGATTAAGGCTTAAAATATTTCCAGTTCAGAGATGTTTTCACTAGGTTTCCCCCAAGTATCTGAGCCCATTTGTTCTGAATGTCCTATTGTGTACACAGGCCTTGACAGAATGTGGCACAAGTGGCCCGCACTTTTTTAACTTTACCGATTTCTTATTTGAAAGCGGCACAATTTCTGGTTTGAAACACAAGGTCAATTAAATTCCCAGGGAAGGCTGTTGGGAGAAAAAAACGGCTGTAGTGCTATGTAAGTCGCTTCGGTTAAAAGAGTTTGTAAAAATGCCGGGAAGTAACATTTTGACTAGTGTTATGACTGTAAGCTAAAATTGGAACAACTATTAATTACACCTAGAGAAACTGTAAGGGCTGTAATTGTGGCCGGCTGAGATGTTCTTATTGTATAGATAATCCAGTTGGTCCAGGCCTGAGGTAGCGAGAAAACTTTCCTGAAAGATTCAGAAAAAAAAATTCTTTGAGCAACGCACACACACACACACACACACACACACACACACACACACACACACACACACCCAATGCAAGCGGCAGTCGATGAAGGTCAGGGGTTATTGTAGCTGCAGTTCTCGCTCTTTTTCTGTCTGTGTGTGTGTGTGTGTGTGTGCGTGTGTGTGTGTGAGCAAGCACAAGAACATGAAGACAGGGACCAATCGACAGTGAAAAATGGTCCCTATACGTTATTCTCTGGGGTCTTATTACCTTTGTGTGAACCTCGACTAAGAGGGTGGACGGAGGTGCGCGGAGCAGTTATAGAGCACTTCGCCTCACTCTTTGTCTTCGTAAGTTTACCCCAGTGTGGCCAAAAAGCATACGAACACAATGCCATGTATATAAATCTGCGAGAGAGTTAGAGCTTGGCAGCCAGGTAGCTTTTATTCCTAAAAACCCATTTAGCCAAGCTATAAAAACAAATAGAATGGAGGCGAAGAAAAATTGTAGGAAAAATACTTAATGCAGTACAGCTCAGAATGTCAGGATTGCTGGAACCAAGCGGGAGATGAATACCACACACATCGCACAGACGCACACATACAATACAGTAGGAAGTTGCGGCCTATTTGTAAAAAAGTTGTGACCAAAGGGTTGTAGGTTTGAATCCTTGTACCACAACTGAGTAAGACGAAAAACCTGATCTGTTAGTAGATAGAATGAGAGAGAGAAAAAGAGAGAGTGCATGGAAGAGACAGGGAAGGGCAAGAGAGAGGGGTGGGGTGGGTTAAAGAGATAGATAGATAGATAGATAGATAGATAGATAGACAGACAGACAGACAGACAGACAGACAGACAGTCAGATAGAATGATGAATGTGAGAGAAAAAGAAAGAGAGAGAGAGACAAAGAGACTAATGAGAGAGAGAGAGAGAGAGAGAGAGAAAGAGAGACAGAGAGTCTATGAGAGACAAAGTGCCTAAGAAAGAGTGAGAGATAAAGAGACTAATGATAGAGAGAGAGAGAGAGAGTAAGAGAGAAAGAGGGAGGCAGTCTATGTGAGACAAAAAGCCTAAGAAAGATGAGAGATAAAGAGACTAATGATAGAGAGAAAGTGAGTGCGAGCGAGTGAGAGAGAGAAAGAGAGAGGGAGAGAGAGAGAGAGAGAGAGAGAGAGAGAGAGAGAGAGAATGACTGACTGACTCCTCGGGCGCCATAGCTTAATGCTGCCCACTCCTTCTGGTGTGTGTGTGTGTGTGTGTGTGTGCGTGTGTAGGTGTGTGTGTGTGTGTGTGTGTGTGTGTGTGTGTGTGTGTGTGTGTGTGTGTGTGTGTGTGTGTGTGTGTCTGTACGCTTCACTTAATATATTTACAATGTAACACTGGAAAAATAGCAAAGATTGTTTTGGACCAGACCATGAGCCACAATCTGCAGAGCCACAGATCGATACCAGCCCGCTGTGCCCGCAGCTCAACCATGAGCACTGGGTCACTAGACTATGCATATGTGCGTTATAAATAAGAATGTGCATCCCTGACCCGCATCACTCGCCGCAGGTGTGAATGAAGCGCGATGCCCTCTGTGTCCTTCCCTCCTGCATTACTCTTCCAGATGTTGTTTATCTCCTAGTCTTCAGATGCCACACATGCAGTGGAGCTGCATTGGGTTACCATAATGAATTCAAGTTTTTAATGAACCTGAAATGGTTTTGGCATAGGTAAATGGATGGATGAATAGAGGGATAGATAGATAGATAGATGGATGGATAGATGGAGGAATGGACAGACAGGTTGACAGTAGAGAGATTAATGGAGACGGACAAAGATACATTTAATTTCAACTTCTAAAGTTTGTAATTTCTTAATAGTTTTACTTCTCAAACGTTACTTACTATTATGCATTTTCTTTGTTTTAACTGATTATTGACATAGCGACTCCATATATTCATGTCAAACTAGTTTATTTTTATGTAAACCAAAGCCCAATTGCAATTTTAAAGTTCTGGTCACACAGGATTATTGCTTTACTTAAAATGGATAAATATAAAATTTGTGACTGTACAACGCAGGGTTTAGGAGCTTGAAGGGTAAACTTTTTTCTTTTATTTTTTTCACTAATGAAGACAAAAGACATGAGATTGAAACTGACTTACTGATGGAATGTTACGCTATGCATTATTGTACACCTTACTATTATTATTATTGTTGTTGAATTGAATTGAATTGAATTGAAAAATCCTTTATTAGTCCCACAGCGGGGAAATTTCATGTCACAACAGCAACAACAAATCCAAACAAATAAACAAGCAAACATCACCATAACATAATAACATAATGTTGTAATTAACATTAGCACAAAAAGTTGAGTTGGTTCTGAGATCGTCTGAACGCTGTTGTTTTATCGGTTGTCACCACGTCTAGATTTGCATTATTGTGATCTTCGGGTTTGTGATTGCAGAGTTATGAGGGAAAACGCTTTACTGTTGTTGGAAGCTGGTTTATGCATATGTCTGTCATAGCATGATTCATTATATTAATATTCTGAGTGCTGGAAACAGCCACACAAATGGCTAACAACCCCAGCGCTATTATCTGTTGACATAAGTGCATGTGAATTGATGTCACGTTGATGCTGATGTCACACTCTTTCATGCGTTGCAGTGATGGGACTTGACACTCTCCCATGCTGAAGTATGACAGCGACACAGCAGCATGTGATTGGAGAGAGAGAGAGAGAAAGAGAGAGAGAGAGAGAGAGAGAGAGAGAGATAGATAGAGTTATATATAAGCGAGAGTTATATTTATGACTATAAGAGAGATACAAGTCGAGAGAGCAATATATAGAGACTGAATAAGAGATAGAGAATCTCTTCTTCAGATTCTCTATCTCTAAAAGTTGAGAGAGACACAATCAAAAAGAGATTGAAGAGCTTGAAGATAGACATTTGGAGAGGAAAAAACTGAGAGAAAAAGACGGAGATGGGAGAAAGAGAGAAGGACAAAGAAAGATAGACTGAGAAAGACACAAACAGAGAGACTGAAAAAATATAGTGAGAATAAAAGTGAGACAGAGACTAAAGAATTGAGAGCAATAAACAGAAAAAAGAAAACCTGTTGGAGAGATAAAGAGAGATGGAGAGAGAAAGCTTAATCGATGTACAGAGAGAGATCGAGAAGATACTTGCTTATAACACCAAGAGAGAAAATGAAAGAAAGATAAAGAGAGGTTAAGTACTGGTATACAAAATGTAATATTTTGGTACTTATAATCTATAATCTTGAAAAAAAAAAAATATATATATATATATATATAATAATTTTTTGTGTGTGTGTTTGTCACGCTTTCACACACAAGATCGAGAAAGAGAGAGAACGAATAAAAAGAAATCAAGCGGCTCTGCAATTGAATCATCAGCAATAGATGAAAAAATATAAAGGAGGAGACGGAGGTGAGAAGAAAAGGAGGGCGAGCGAAAAATACAACTCATTTTACTTTGCAAAAATGTAATCTATCTGTCCTTTGTTTACCTGTGTGATTTTCCTCTCGGGTCCTTTTATGTCGTTCAACCCCATATTGTCTTTTATTAATCTATTGCTTTGGCGTAGCGAGATATTGGTTTGTGATGATGTTATTATACGGCTGGGTTTGTGTGTTTAAGTCAGGGGACGTGTGTGTGCCGCTTCTTCATGTGCGAGGACTGGTGGTTTTACTTCCATGTGTTTGGAGGCGATAAATCGATATAGTCTACAGGAAATAAGAAAACGTGCACTCGGAGAACTTTAATGATTGTCACAGGCTTATTTATACATGCAATGTTCTTAGAAAACATCGCTGACAAGAGCTTTGCATTGGGCTTGAGTGATTACAGTGCTTCCACAGATGAGTGGTTACTCAAGAGTAGTCTGGGTGTACATTGTGTGTGTGTGTGTGTGTGTGTGTGTGTGTGTGTGTGTGTGTGGGTGGAAGAGTAGGTGTGTATGAATGCATCAATATGCAATACACTTCCAACAGATGAAGAGTTTACAGGGTTTCATTCAAACATAAAGGAGAACATGTGTAACTTGAGATTAAGTCATATCTACTGTATGAAATATCGTAACTATAGACTAACGTCCAGGTTTCAATTGAATGGATTGAATGGACACATTGATTGTGTGTGTGTGTGTGTGTGTGTGTGAGAGAGAGAGAAAGAGAGAGAGAGATAAGGAGAGAGAGAGAGAGAGAGAGAGAGAGAGAGAGAGAGAGAGATGCTATATAAACTCCAAGTTGGCATTTATGATACGTTAGTTTGCTAGCTATTTAAATTGTGAAAACGATTTTTCGTCTGAGAAATGACAAGATATTTTTCTGCTTTCAATTTATTTTGCTTCTGAAAGTCTATTTTTTTTCTCCAGCAAATTGTTTTTATTTGCTGATGAATGCTTACAGAACAAGCGGTTGTTGGAAACTAGGCGTTAATTTGTTTTTTGTGCTTCGTAACTCGACAACAACATTCTTCACATATCAAACCGTGCCAGAAATTGAAGTATTGTTGCTTATCAGAACTCTGCTCCAAAACAACACTTTTGACATTGCCATTTTACAAGTTCCAGTAACAATCCAAAATCTGAAAATTCCATGATGACTAGAAATCGAATGTTCCTGTTGTGAAATGTGCTGTGTCATTGACTATATTCAAGATAAAGATACCTGTTTTATTTTATTTTTTTTTTTTACAGTAATTGATTTTTTTGTGTTTAGATAAATTAAATAAGTTGCACTGTGTGTATTGGGGTGGAGTGTAGTAGTGACTCAAAGATGAAGTGGTGATGAAGATGTAGGGAGAGAGGGGACTTGGTGGTGTAGTGGGCACTCAGGAGTGTATTGAGGACTCAGTGGTGTAGTGGGGACTTGTAGGTGTAGTGGGATCTCAGAGATGTAGTGAGGGATCGGAGGTGTAGTGAGGACTGAGATGTAGTGAGGACTTGGTGGTGTAGTGGGGACTCAGTGATGTAGTAGTGACTCTGCGGTTTAGTGGGGACTTGGAGTTGTAGTTGGGACTCGGAGGTGTAGTGGGGGCTCAGAGGTGTAGTGTGAACTTGGAGGTGCAGTGGGGACTCAAAGGTGTTTGGTGAACTTGCAGGTGTAGCGGGGACTATGTGTAGTGTGAACTTGCAGGTGTAGCGGGGATTCGGGGTGTAGTGTGAACTTGCAGGTGTTTATGATTGTTCTGAGCTTTTGTGATATTATATAGCTTTTGTGTTCATGTTATATTTAAAGTTTGGTTGTAATCATTATCATTCTGATTAGTTTGTTTTACACTTTCAGTGACTTGATCAGATCTTTTTCAGCATTATTGAACCATGTTTTGTATTTTATGAGATTCTGAATGATTGTTATCCCAATACAAAGCCACCCACAGTCTGAAGAACCAAGTTTTGCAAGCGCACACTTAAACCAGCTGTGCTTGTTAGAAAGTCAAGCAGTCTCAAGCACTGAGCAATTCAAGACTGTAGGCAGCCAAAAATAGCAAAGGAACATGTACACATACCACCTAGGCAAAGCCAGGTTGAAGATCTGTCTTATAAAGGTGGTAAGTGGCCTATTTTTTTGAAGTGATTAACTGTCTTGGTGTATAACTGGTATTGACTTCCCATCATACTTTCCCTAGTCTCATTTAGCACCAATACTAAATATAAACGCCTTCTCATTCAATCTTAATTAACAATGTATTTGTTGTCATATATTAGAAACATTGTATGCCTTGAATGTAATGCAGTGTGAGCAGGAAATATTTTTCAATTGGTAATTTTATGACGCATCCGTTGAGTTAAAACCAAAAAAGAACTCTCAAAGAACAGTCAAGGAGAGTCAAGGACAAAAAAAAGACTGAATCGCATGGCAAAATTAAGCAAATCACAGCCAAAAATTAACCATGTTACTCTAAATTGTTTTAAAGATGAACAATCAATTGTTTGCAATTGCCGCTTTAACTTGACCACTGAAATGCTTTCCTGGGAATCGAACTCAGGAGTTCTAGATTAATTAAGAGCAACAGAAAATTCACCAGCTTTTCCAACCAACAAATTCCTGATATATATTAGGATTTGGGGACCTTGCATGGACAATTAAGCGTGTAAACCAAGACACAAACTCAATGCAGACCCCCAAACAAAGACCCCTACTGTGCTCCACATGGATCACTTAACTCCCAAGCTTTCCATCCCAATTTTCTCCAACCTTCCAGTTAAACTCATAGTGAAAGTTAACATTCCAGTTATGACCACTCTGCCCAACTCGTTATTGGATTTTGTAACTTTGTAACATTCTCCATCTCATACGGTTCCCATCCACCTCAGCGTGAGAAAGGTTTGAGTTGCGTAAATGTTTCTATTGTGTCTTCAGCATAATTGCTTTGTGTTTACAAGGACACAGCGGTCAGAGATAACCCGCCCCAGCCTGCGTGTGCGAGCCCGAACGCCCTCCTGCCTCAATATAATGGATTTGGCCTTTTCCTCTGTCTTGCCTTGTACATTCATGTATACAACTTCACACGTATTAGAGGACAACACACAGAGGATTTTATCAGCCTGGCTCCAGAAAGCCTTCTAATCTTAACTTGTGTCCATATCTTTATTTTTTTTTTCGGCTGGGCCTTTTGCGATTGTGCGTCCTTTCTTGCTATACACAACATCTGCATTTGTCAGCATTCTGGCTATCTCTGTTTCGATAGCTCATTGATTCGCTCCGGGTTGGTTTTAGAGGTGGTGTGTATTTTTATTGCGATCATTACTAAGCACATCGGCGGCTCAGAGGTCTGGTTGATGCCTTTTAATGAAGTCAAACGAGCTGGTGAAGCCCTACAAATGAATAGCAATGGAGTCAATGTCATCGCCGACGTCTCTTCCAAGCTCAAAACGCATTTCAGATGCGGGCAAAAATAGAATCAATATAGAGCTCTATCTATAAACGAATCACCCGTCCTCTCTCAACTGATCTCCCTTTATTAAATAAGGGTTTATGAGGAGGAGCGTTTGAAGACTGAGCGATTCGAGGTTATGTCTTTTAACAGAAATAGCTCGCTGTTTAATCTGCCGTGCTGTTGAGATCGACTGTACTTTGTAAGAATAATTGTCATCTGAAACGAACTCTCTGGCCCCGTTTAAACCTAGTTTTCCTCAGGCAGGTATTTTAAAGTTTCCAACTGTTTGTTGTGTTGGAGGGAAGTTTTTTTTTTATGTGAAAGTTTGCAGCGTCTCAGCACTGTTTCTGTTGACCTCTGAGAAAAGTCCATCTCGGGCAGCTGTGTAGGTCGCACCAGCTCAGCTCCTGCCGTTTTGATTAATGGTGAATCAGTATGTTGAGGATTCTTTGCTTTTTCGTATCAGTTATTCCGCAACTGGTTTGAGCATTCTAAGGTGGTTGTGCCCACGATCTCCTGCAGCTTTACTGGACACAAGAAATTCTCCCCTGGTATTATCAGTAGGGAGCTTGACACATCAAAGGTTCTGGGTTCCCTAGAAAAACGTACAGAGTGAAATCTATATGATGAAAATCAACGTTTGACCTTAATGGAGTACAACTTGCTGTTTTTTTTCTTCATGTTCTAAACTGCATTTTCCATTTCTGGGTCACAAGGAGATGTAGTTTCAATAATTGTGGTGGGCCATTATAATTATAACAAATGGGATATTTAATGGTTTTGTTTTTGGATAATGAAAATAAACCTTTAAAAAATCCACAAAACCCATGTTTTAAGATAAGTTAAATAAAATAAATTAATTAATTCACATTTTTTTTTTTTTAATAATTTACATTACAAATGTGGTTCTCAAACTGGTTCTTGATAACACTATGCCATTTTCCATGAAAATAAATGTTTTGCTAAAAGGAATAATAGGAAACTATTACCACATTTCAAATGTTTTCCCAACATAATGAAGTGTTTCTCATTGAAAGTTTAGCAGTTTAGCAGTGATAATGAAGTTGTGATTTATAAGCATGTTTTCTTATAAATATGGATTTTAAATAACAGCAGCTTCCAGATGTGAAACCCGTGTGTTATAGTATTTTTGCTTAAGATTTGAATAATATTGCTATATAAGTGACCTCAGTTTAGCTTTGTTATACCCAGTCGGTCTAACAGATAATAATTTAAAATAAAATGCAAGTTATTTACAGTCTTTTCATGTTTCACACAAAACCTGAGAAGTATATGAAAGTTTATAAAAAGCGTTTTATTCACCATTAATTGTATGAATTTTGCTGGCATCTTTAAATATCCTTTTTTACTTTCTTTTCTCCTTGTTTAGAATCCCGTGGCTCTGAGTTGGCTCTCAATGTGGATGAGGAAAGGTGTGATTGTGTTAATGGCACTTACACCGATGCCTTTTCTGTAGCCGTAGGCTATCGATAACAAGACATGTCCCAGAATTCATTTCAATGAATAAAAGCATCTGGCAAATACATACATCTCAACTTTTCTGTGCATACATTTTCTTTCTGCGCAGTGGAACATTTAATTTCAAATTTTAGAATGCCAATGTAAGTATGTATGTTAATATTAGGCAGGTTGCTGTATTTGTTTTAGGAAATAAATACCTATAATTAGAATTTACTGTAATTTGCTGGACTAAAAAGCTAAATTGCAAGAAAAAGTGAATATTTTAAAGAGATAAAAAAATGAATATCTGACAAAAACATTCATTACTGTATATCTAAAGTTTGTTATAGCAAAGAATGAAAGTTTCTAAATACGGGATTTTACCGTTTTTTTTTTGTTTTTGTTTTTTTGTTGTTGTTGTTTGTTCTATTCTACATTCATTTGTTTTAGCAGACAAATACAAATGAGCACGCCACTGTTTGTTTTGGCAAACAAGCTAAGATTCTAATATTCTAAGATTGTTGTTTTATTTATTTATTTATTATAATACATATTTGTTTATCAGAAGCATGCATGTTTGGAATATCAAAGACCGTCTCACTGTTTGTTAAAAAAAGGATTTTATAACAAACAGTACATATAGGGTTTACATTTCTAATTACAAGACATTACTGTTTTTTTTGTTTTAGTCCACAAGTAGCTTCAGATTTCACATTTTGAATTGGTATCTTACATCATTTAATTAAATATTTAGTTTTTTTATGCATTTTTCAAAGATTTTTGAGTGCGTTTTAGCTTCTTTCCCATTGGTTTTGGGCACATGAGCAGCTTATTAACGGAAACCTTCAGTGTTCACAGTGCTGCAGACGAAGGTGACGGGGTCCATCTGAGTTTGGTGCAGAGATATCTATTCCTCTAATGGCTTTTATTCCGTGTTCGGTCCTTCGGGAGATGCAGGGAAACAAGCCGAGTCTGAGGTCTGGAGTCATCTCCACAGGTCTGTCGTCCTCCTCTCTCTCCTCCCGCATCTTTGCAGACCTCAGTTTGTATCAGCAACCCATTTAAATTAAGTTCACTTTCTCAAACCCGTTTCCTGGTTAGAGAGAAATGAAGGATAAACTCAAAAGAAACGTTTTGAGGAGTTTCCTGCATGGCTTTAATGTGTTTGCTTGCTTTTTACACCTTATGTTGTACCAGCATCTTTTCAGCTTTTTTGATACTAGTGAAAGACCAATATTGGATGACATTTCATATGAAACAGCAAATATACAGTAGAATGCGTTTGGTTGAAATGGTTTGTTTAAGGTTTTGTTGATCCATAGTTTAGTGTAATATGCCAGTTTTTTGGAGGCTCCTCATGTTCTTCCTGACCTTTCAAAGGCTTCTGGTAATCTGAGATTGACCTTTCAGATCTCCAGCCGTCCTTCCCAATGTCTGACCCTCTGTTTTTTCTTTTACCTTTCAAACACCCCGTCTGTCTGAAAGTCCCGACACTTAAATAAGCCTTTATGTTGTAGTCAAAAACCTGGCTGAACTGCAGAACTTCCTCCCCGATCTCTAACTAACCTTGTTCTTCATCTCTCCACACAGCCACAGAGAAGCAGAACGCTCTCCCCTTCAGTGCTTAATTGGAATAGAATGGACGCTGTGCGCTCATTGGAAAGAAAAATGAAGGACAGTTTGACCAGCACTATAAGTGTGTCAAGTAATTTTAGATATTTCCTCTCAACGAAATGATTAAAGAGAAAAAGAACCATGAAGCCTTTGGGAAATAGAAGACCTGGCTGCACGGTGAGTGTTTTCTTTCCTCTAATTCACTCGTTTGGAATTGGTTTTTGCCGGGTTTTAAATTATTTCATCGTTCAGAATCAAAGTTTCTCTTTGTATGAGCAAGAAATAATGGAAAAATCAAACATGGACAAGCGTTTAACAAACAATGTGTGCAGCTTACGGTCTTTCAAACTGCAAAATGGAGCAAATTTTGGCCTGTTTTGAAGAATAGGAATATTTATATAGTCCAATCATATTTATTTTGGGATTCTTATATCATTTAATTAAAGCAAACACTGAAATTGGGTTCTGATCCCAACTATGCTTTATCTGATCTTCAAAATCAGAATTTGATCTTGATATTTGTTTTTTAAATATTTTTTCATTTTTATCGTTGTTAATCGTTCTAATGTTATGTAAAATATGGATTTAATCTTGACGCTACGCTGCACTGTATTATCACCACCTGACTTTTAGCTTTTACCTGCTCCATCAATCTGTAGAGTTTAAAACGGCCTTGAAGGTTCCTTCACTCCACTTGTGGTTTTATGATCAGCGGCACTCATGAATATTCATTGAATTCTAAATACCAGAGGAAGTAATTAAGGGATGTTTGGTTCTTTAGTGTCAGAATTACAACAGCACAATTCTGGTCGCGGAAAAAATTAAAGCTATAAAAAACATTTTATATTATTTAAAGCAGAGTGACAAATGTTCCTTTTTACCTCCTTTTTTGTGTGGACGTTTAAAGCACAATTTGTCAATGTCGACCCCAACTGGTGCATTTATAATGGCCATCTTTTAATCTTTAGCTAGAGATACTGTTCTTTTATCCTTTTATGCTTTATAAAGCTTTTATATTTCAAAGCAAGTAAATGCATGGTTCTCTCCATCAAACCAGAACTCACACAGAACATGGTGAATTACAAGAAGTTTACGTTGTTTAAATCCCACTGTGTTCAAACACCTTGATCGAAAAGTATCCAAAAGAACAGAAATGAGAGAAATCTTTCTATCCCGGTCTTCAGCTGATAAGACAGAGTCAGATAAAAGACGCCGAAAAACAGCAGAAAACAAAACATGTCCAGAATTCTGCAGTAACAACCCGAGAAGAGAAAATCAAAGACTTTTGTTTTAAATCATTACGACTGTAGTCGCGACACCCTCTGCATTTTTAACTCACTGCCGCGAGAATCCAGTTAACACAGAACTTCTTTTTAAGATCGGTCCGGTTGGCATGAATGTGTGAGCCACAGATCCTTGGGCTTGAGTTTTCTCTGTCTTCTACTGAGAAAAAGAACGTGTTTAGTGATTCTTTTTTTGGGGGGCATGAACTGAGTGAACTTGTGGATTGTTAAGCCGCTTCATGCATGTGAATATACAGTACTATTATGGTTTCATGGATCTGTTCATGATGATTTTTTCCCCCCAGCAAATTCATTATAAATAACATAAATTTAACCCTAAAACTTTCAATAGTCTGACAATTATGCCATGAACATCTGATGAGCAAATCGGGTTCACGCTCAATGACACTCCATGGTGGAACCTGCTGGACCGGGATTCAAACCTATAACATTTTGGTTGCAAACCTACTTTCCTAACCACTTGGCCAGAGCTGTCCTGTCATATTGTTCCTATAGCTACCGGATTCCCATTTCCCCTCCACTCTCGTCTTTTAATGTCAGACCTTGTCAGATCTCACTCGTCACTTCTACTCTTCTGAGGGTCTTTAGACATTTTTCCCACGTCCGAGGGCAGAAATAGGCGTTTATCTTGACGGGGTGAATGCATTAAGGAGAGCTAAACAGCTTTGACATGCCTGTGTCAGTGACTTTCAAACTGCTTTCTGGGGTTGTGCTGCTTGCCTTAAGTGAATTTTGCTTTCGTGTTGCAAGACTCGTCGTATAAATGTTGTTCGTGAGTGGTTTACTGGATGCTGACTTGTTTTCTCTATTTCAGCTTTTCTGTGCCTAGTGATTTTTAAAATGTGGTGGGTAGAGCTGTCGCCTCACAGCATGGAGAACTCTTGTGAGACTCAAGTTCAAGACCTGGTCGGGGACTTTTTCTTGCATTGCATGTTCTTCTCGTGCTCGCCTGTGTTTTTGTCTGGTTTTCTCTAACAATCCTAAGGCTGACTACATTACTCATAGACTTGAGTGAAAGAGTGTATATGACTATGTATTCAACTCTGCAATTGGCTGGTCACAAATCCGGGAGTCCAATTCAGGAGACAATAATCCACCATGACAGAACACTGGAATCCATCAATCCTGGAACAGGGAATCCACCAATTTAAGAGCCTGGAATCCACCAACCCTGGAGAGTGGAATCCACCATTTCTGGAGACTGGATTCCACCAATACTGGAGGGTGGAATCCACCAATCCTGGAGACTGGATTCCACCAATCCAATAAGCCTGGAATCGTCCAATTTGAGAGCCTGGAATCCACCAACCCTTGTGAGAAATCCACCAATTTACTAGGCTAGAATCCACCAATTTAGGGTTTTGGAATACATCAATCCATGAGACTGTAATCCACCAATCCAAGAGACCTGGTTTCAAATGTCCAGGAGCCTAGAATACACCAATCCAGAAGATTGGCTCCAGCTCCTTGGACACAAAAATGGAAGAACCTGAAAAATCCATCCATTTTCAAAACCACTTATCTGTTTCCAGGTCACATGGACCTGGAGACAATCACTGGAGCACAGACCTGTATTCTTCATCCTGAATTTGTGGCCAACCAGTCACAGAGTGTGACACACAGATACACACATTCACACTCTTACAATGCGAAAGCGAAGACCCTGAAGAATCCCAGACAAGCACAAAACAAACATACACTTTTTATTTGCCCAAAATAGTCAACTTTAAGAACCGTTTGACAGATACGAACAAATGTAATAGAAGGTTTTTGTTTCAGCAATCGTCCAGTTTGACCGTGAATATAAATCACAAAATCACAGTAACATTAAAGAGTGTGAGATGTTTCCCCGTTTGATTTTTAGAGGGCAGCTAATGGACCATACAAATATTCACTGCGGTTCCCTGGGATGGAGTTCTCCATAGACGCCGGCCATTAAAAGGACAACTGTGACTTTTTCCTTTCTGTCCTGAGGGAAGTCTGCAGTGGTTTGGCTTTTAAAGAGCTGGGAGATATTTAAAGCATCATCATGTCTGTTTAGCAAAGCCTGTTAAACATTTAACCCGCATCAGGCAAGGTCAGATGCACAAACACACACGTGCTTTCACAGGACTAATCAGGCCACACGGGCACAAATCATATCCAAAACGAAGAAGAACGCGTGTCCTCTGATGCTAATGCTGCTTCTCGGAGGGTTTGGGGAGAGAAGCTGTAGGAATTCTGTCCTTTACTTTCCAGCCAATGCCATTCCATCTCGGGTCCATTGAATATCATGCCCCGGTTTCTTTGCTTTGGGGAGTCATGTTTAATCACCATCCTTATTGGACTCCAATACGGACTTTATGACTTGAAGGACAGGCCATTTTCTTCTCCTCTTTTAATTTAATGTTAATCTTGTCCGTTTTATCAGTGGGTGGTTAAATGGCACGGTGGGACTACAGGTTCAGATGGCTGAAATTTGCACAGGGGCTCAGAGGAAAAAATTGAATAAAATTGGTGTAAGAACGAAAAATGCAACGTGAGACTGTGTTAGATGCTTCAAATACTTTATTGTTCTAATTCATGAGGCAGAATTTGAAAGAATTAGGATATTCTTTATATTTGGTATTTTTGAGGTGCATGGTCATGTGATGTAGTCATCTGATTTGATTAAAATAAGCAGCTGTTAATTTGTTGCTACTACAATACATCAATTTAAATGTAAAAAGAGTATTTCATAATACAGTTTGTTTTTGCTGTGAAATTCACTGTAAATGTAAATGCATTTATAATTAGTCTATTTGAGAAAAATAAACATGGACAATGAATGCTGATTTTATCAGTGCAACATCTGCGGTTGTTTTCCAGAATCCAGATTTCGAATCTTTAGGTCAAGATTTGTCATAATAATTTCCTGTAATTCAGAAATGTGATTCATGTTTTGCTCTTTCATTATGAAGAAAATGTTCACTTATGTAAGCGCTTGCCAATGTCATGGTAATTTTCAGTCATCATTTTAGAAAATTAACTGGTGACAGTAAATATATGAGTCTCGCTCTGCTTTCCAGCTCCTCAAGCCATAACAGACGTAAATAAGTGAGGTACAGGGTGGTTATGGCCCACGGGCCATAAGTTAAGCATCTCTGACATATTGAAAAGCAGACTCTCAGTTCAGGGTCAACTGAGTCGAGTTCAGTTCGGGACTTCGGGTCACTGTGCTCAGGGTCAGATTGAGTTCAGGCTTGCGATTGTGGTTGGGTGGGCCTTATTTATTTATTTATTTTAATTGTTCGGAAATTTGGTCAAAATAGTTATCTAAAGCTCTAATTTAACTTTCGAAATCTAAATAATGTTGTTGAAAAAGACATTGCTCCTTCTTGGGTCTTTTATTACTTCATAAGATCTGTACAATTTAATGCCAATTAAGCAGCAATAATGCTATTTAGAATACTGTATGTATTAGAAAGCAGTTATGTTTTCCCACACTTGTATTTTGACTGAAAATATATATTTTTTCGTATATAAATCAAACTAAATAATAAGATGTACTAACACTAAAATTTTATTTTTAAAACGAATTCTTATTTTAACCTAAAGTAAACCGTGTATTTTTGTGCGTTTCTGTCAATGTGCTAATTATTCTCACGCTTTGTTCAAAATTTATGAAATGTAAAAATGTGTGCACATGCATGCTTGCTGTATATTGTAGAAATTGCACTTTGCTTCTTTAACCATATAAATCAATACAACCCATTTAAAATGTAAATTTCAGCTGCACCTTTATTCACTGAAAAGTCCAACACATAACGGTCCTAATTATGTCGGAGGCAGCGCATAACGGTCCTAATTATGCCCGAGAATAATTCAACCGCCTCGGATCCGAAGCAGACCCCATGCGCCCGACACGAACATTAAATCAGTGCAGCGCAAACAGCTGTTCAAAAATCTCCCGACTTAAATGCTCGCGCGTGTCTTTCCTCGAACACATCTGGCCATTCGCATCCGAGCATCGGGGAGGAATACGGCCGCCGCGCTCGCGCTCACTCACTCCGCCCTCCGCTATTGGCCAGCACGCGCCGGCTTCGGCTCTTCATTCCCACGGATGCCACAGACCCCCACTCACCGCGAGCGAGAGGGAGGCTCGCGCAGAACTTCGGCTTTATCTCAACGGGAGGGACCTGTTACTGAAGCCGCGGGAATGAGCACGAGCACGACACATGCCACGGGCTCACCGGCGTAGTAGTTGGGGACGCGGGCGAGAAGCGCAACGATGGCGGGACGCTTTGGAAAGAAGGGCTTTGGCGTTCTGGTTGCCCTGGTGGTCTTTCTTCCCTGCGCGATGGCTAGAGGTGAGAATCTACGCGTTTGAAATACCACATGATGTGTTCAATGTCTTCTGGAGAGTTCGCTCGCCATCTGAATGCATCGAGAAGTGCGTATTCTTGGTTTTGCCATTGCTGTTGTGGTTTTAGTTTTTACCTTGAGAAGCGGCACGAGAACTTAGAAAGCCGAACGCTGTATGGGATGGATGCTGCGCGCGCAGTTTAGCGGACGGTCGGATGCAGGCGAGCATCTTTGCCTCGGATTGCTAAGTGTCAGTCGTCACAGGGAACTGTCGCGCACTTTTCTCTCAACAGGACTTGCTGTCATCACTTGAGACCCTGTAATCGATTTTCTTTGCACGGAGTCTTTATTTATCGGAGTGAGAATGTGTCGGAGCGGTCGCGTGAACAAGCCGCGCCGCGCAACAGGCATGAACGCGCTTTTCCAATGGATTCGGTTGGCTTTTCAAAACCGATTGAAAACCATGATAACACTTTACGTTGCAGCACCCGTTATGAATATAAATAAAAGGCAAAAAATTGAAACAATAAAGCCTTTTAATTTAGCATTTTAATTTATTAAATGTGTTTAGGACCATGACATATAAGTTTGACCTCCCAATCATTTTTTTGATTTGTTAGTTTTATTCTATCTAATGAGAATAATCATGTGCTTTTGCATGTGCACAAAATGTCTTTCAGCCAAACAAAAATAAAAAGAAATGTTTAAAAGATAATGAGAATAATTTTCTGACTTGGTTCCAGCAGCTTGCAGCACCAAAGTTGTGGGTTCAACTCCTAAAAAGGAAAAAAAAAATTGGCATTGATTCAGTATTTGCCTCTAATGCATTGCACTTTGCCTTAAATAAAATGCGACAGATAAACGTGCCCACATAGAAGCACAAGTCACACAGTTAAGAGAGCACAATAAAGTTCATCAAATGAACACAATTAGATGTTTACCAATATGGGTTTAATCTTGATGCTAGCTGCACTGTATTATCACCACCTGACTTTTTCAATTGTGTCAATTGTGCTTCTTTTTCTCCTACATAGCTCACATGTTTTTTTTTGTCTTTTTTGGTGCTTCTCATTAGATCTGGTCACTGATGTCGTCTTGTGGTCTGCGTGAGACGTCTGCAATTTGAAGCCAAGCACTTAAAAAGAGACCTGATGCTATAGAGTGGGCAATTTGAGGTTGATGGTCTTGTTATCGGTCAGGAGTGCTGTTATTACCGGAGACACCCCGAGGGCCACTTTGGAGATCCGGTTTGTGCGGGTAAAAAGTCTGGAGGAGAAATTGTTGCTCTTGGGGTTCGTTTTTGTTTGACAGTAATTTCGTAATGTGCCATCCACTAAAATAGTGACTCCATGGCTTATCTAGCTATTTTTAAGGTGAAATATTAAATCCTGTAGTAAAGATGTTGATAACTGCGATGCTGGAGAGCAAACTCTCCTCCCCGGGTTTCCTCGCTGAGCTTCATCTGAACTTCTGAATCCGGCGAAGAACTATTTGCAAGTCTATTGGCAAATTTGCCCTCAGGATTTGATCTTGCTTTTCTAAATCTATGGAAATCAGCTTGAACTGGCCTAACATTTATAATTAATGAGTTCCTCTCATCAGCAAATTCAACGACATCGCCCAAGATGTATCGCTACGCATTTTTGGGACGTTTTTCCCTGTGCCGCTCCATTCAGAGAATTCATTATTATGCAAATTAAAGCATGTCATTAAAATATCCAATCATCTGTCATGTTCACTTACACCGCCTCCAGCTCTGACATCATCCATTGTTTGGTACCCAACCTGTCAGAAACTACCTGTTATTGAAAACCATAAACAAACCCAAACTATTTGCTGCATAGCCTGTGGTCAGAATGCTAAATGTCGTTTTCCTTTAATTTATGATGGGTCTTTTTTTTTTGTGTTCTGAAAGTTGATGCGAGGCATAGAGCATAACAGTAGCCCTGGGCGTCAGTAGACGGAGACATAACTGTGCCCGATTCGGTGACAGAGGAGCACATGGTAATGAGTCGGAGTGGCTTTTGATGTCTCCGGAGAGGTTCTCTGATGGCATGAGTTATGGATAAAAGCGGTGGGTTCCATCACCACATGAGCAATGTTTAATTTATCACCTCGGATGGTTCGTATGACTCTCTCTGTGCTTTTTTTTTCGTGACATATACCCACTGTTGGGCTCCTTTTATTGGCGTGCATATGTATGTGGGATATGACTTAAGCAATGTGAAATTGATGTGCACCTTGAGACTGCGCATCAATATATCATTAGGTTCATGAGATCACCTCCAGATACATCTGTAATGCGGCACAACACTGCATCCCACTGCCCACGAGCGTTTTGTACCGCCTGGGCCTACGTTTCCCAGAATGCTCTAGCCGTATCTCTGGAGGAATGCTGTGTGCTTGTCATGTTGTCGTCAATTTATGAGCGTGGAGGAGAGAGAAGGGGCAGGTCTTCACATCCTTGGAGACCAAGATCAGAAGACGCTTGTTAGGACGATGGATTCCGCTTGTCGTTTGTCATAGCTGAAGCAGCGCCAGCCCTTTCCCTGTAGCTGCTCGGAGCTTTTCGTGATGTGCCGGGCAGGTGTTTGTGTGATGCTCCTTGGAGGTTTGTGATGTGGAGAGCGATCTGTATGTGTGACGTTGCCCAAGTGCTAATCCTAAAGGTGTCCTTACGTTTGTCAGAACAATGGAGGATTTGCACAGCCTCATTTCGGGGTCAATCGGGATCCTCGGGGACGGTGTTGATGCTTTTCTGTTTCTTTAAGCTTCTCGCTTGACTCTTTTGGGACCGTAATCAATTATACACTTATGAAATGGCTACTCGTCAAAGCAGCTTTTAGTTTTACTTTTAGTGATCTTAGTGGTTTAGAGAAGACGTGGTCACGTTTAAAACTCCAGCCACTTTTAAGCTCTCGATTGTTCAGGAATTTACGGTAATGTCAGCGAAATTTGCGGTAAAAGGATATACCTACATAAAAATGGTAAGAAACGCTACTATCAAGAAATCCACATCTGAGAATCGGTTCTATATTTTAACTCTAACTTCAATACTGTTTAAATGAACAATAAATATATTATTGTGTAAAGTTGCTTTGGTCAAATAAATTACAGTAGGCTACCGCTTCAGTCTGAGAATGCAGCTTGCAAATATTCAAGTACTAATCTGGGAGGTGCATATACTTTTTTGTATACTTACTAGTTTGTCTACTTACAAGAGTCTCAAATCATCTCAAAGTTAAACGAAACGTCTTGATGTTTACGAACACCGAATCAAAACAATTTGGGAGAACCATGAATCGCTTTAAGAGCCTACTGCCATTTTAGAGTGCGGTTCAATTGTTTTAATTGGTTCATGAATCGGGCGTCTTCCTGAAAGCCAAACGCAAGAATGACACGTTTGAACTCAACGTGTCAAACGTACTAACAGTAATTGCAATCTAAACTGAGTAGTCCAACTTCGACGTTGAACACTAAACAACACCGCATGCTATTTATTTTATCCGTATGGATATTTGCAAAGCCACTTTCCTCGCCACCCACCTGAACCACTTTTTTTTTTACTTAAGTGGCCTTGTTTTCCATTTCTCCATCTTCATTTGTTTCTCCTCGGAGTGCTTTTGAGAGAGTGCTGAATGAAGAGCCTTGAAAATTGCTGTCCTTCGTCCACTGACCCTGGGTTTCACCACAAAGGCATAACGTGCACCATTAACCATGAACCCGTGAGAATAAGTGCTTTTCTTTCTCTTCCCTTCTCTCGCTCTATTTGCCTTTTCACCGTGCACACGGACCTCTCCAGGTGCTCTAAATGTTCTGGAGGATCCTCTTTAATAATAATAATCCTCTTAATGCTCCCTGTTTTCTCTTTGCGGAGACCTTCTCATTTTGTTTTTTTCATTATTTAAACGAGGTTTCAGGTCAGGGAGACGCTCAAGCCTAAAAGATTTGTGATTCCACGTCTTGGAGCGAAACAAAGTTTGTGGTTTTTAAATTTATTGACACTTTAAAGTAATTATAAATAGCTTTTGTAATTTTTTTTTTACTTAAAACCCATTAAATTATTCTTTACTGATTTTGCAGCATGTTCATACTTCTACCTTGTACAATTTACAAGTTAAAGTTCAAGTTTATTTGTAATACGCTTTTCTCAGCTCAACTCAAAGTCGCTATGGGGAGATTTGACATAATTTTGACAGAATATATTTTTATAAGATGTTTAACTTAAAAATCTTGCCGTTGTTATTCATATGTACGAAAAAACTTTTTGTGATTTTGCAGCATCCGAAAGTTGGTTTATATTTCCAACTTGTATAATTGACAAATATTTTTAAACTATTTTTATTGTTTAAATGTTTTTAGTCTTGAATACTATTTCTGTCTGTTTCCATCCCTACGTTCAAAATATATTTCGTTTAGTGTGTCTTATAAATGTTTTGACCCCCGATAGTGGGCTTGAAATTTCAATTTAACACCTCAATGTCGTTTCTGCCTCCTTTAAATGTCATTGGCTGCTGATATTCTGTCAGTTTCACTCTGTCTTCTCTTGCAAAGATGGCAAAGTGTTAGTAAAACATTATATGTCGAAGGATTTATGTGGAAAACCAAGTTTTTGGGGAGGTTTCCACACATCATGGACATTGTTTATTGCAGGATGCTTTAGAATAAACCAACGCCGATAAACCGGCTTATAAGACTTATTTTCTATTTACATCACAACCAACGTTTCTTTTACTTCTATTTACGGACGTAGTGGTAGAACGTGATGCATTGCTTGGTATTCAAGTTTGACAGGGTTTTTTTTATAGGCAGGAAAGTCTTTTGATGCATTTGCTGTGCTCTTGGATAGCGACAGACTTGCTGATTCGCAGTTTTACAGTCGGTGATACAATAATGACAAATGAACAGCCATTGTAATGACCGTTTGATGGATAACATGAATCAACCCCTTTGCAATAATTACACAAATGTAAAGCAGTTCAATGTGTTCGCCCCTCATTACCGGACCCTGACAGACGCCCGCTATTGGTTGTTGCTACTGAAAAATGATCTGACGAGGCCGGTTGGTGTAAATCAATATGCCCTTCCAAATATAAATATTTAATGTTTTAATAATCAATTGCAGCATTGACAGAGATGTAATAGATTGTCTGTAATAAAATATAATGGAATTTAATCTCAAGGCTTGCGATGGCTGCTGTCACCGAACAAAAGCGTGGTTGGGTCATTGGCGTTATTGATAACCGAAGACAGTGAACAAACAAACCCCTGACGCGAGAGACTTTTATTCTAGCTGGTATAAATTGTACTTTTTTGGAATTGCGAAAGAAGGCTTCTCAAAAAACTAATTTTTCCAGTGGGATTTTGGTGTTTTATTAGCAAAGCTTGGTTTTCAATTTATACCTATATTATATATTTTTTCCAGGTGAGATACAGTCTCCTATCGATCTAGGATTATTTTGTGTTGATCAGTCTAAATTTGTTTGCTTTTTCTCAATCTTGGATTTGTGGTCCATGATTTATCGTGTACAGTAAATTTAAACGTTCTTTACAAAATCCTTTGGTTTTCAAGACTTTGTCTTGGTCTTTAAATCTAGACCACATCGGTCAACCTCAAGGCCCCGCCCGTTGTAAACTTAAATTCTAAATGTAAAGATTATATAAAGTTGTTATTATTAGTAATGGCCCAGCAATTGTATTAAAATATCAAAAATGACAATTTGCAGCATTTACTTACAAGCTTATTTTTATGTTATAAGCTTATATTTAGGTTATATGTTATATATTTTTTATTTTCTATAAAATTGTATATATTTTGCATAAACGTGAAATTGTAAGTGAATTATAAAAATGTATAATTGTCCTTTTAAATAAGACCGTTATGCTGTACTGTATTTACGCAAACATAAGCACCCTGGGAAAATAAGCACCCCCCTGATTTTTCTGGCATAAAATAATAAAAAAAAAAGTGATGATGTTCTCCTATACGTACAATTTTTTTCTTTATTTAACAAAGCTAACTTGTGACTCATATCATTTTGATATTGTTTTACATGAATAAGAACAAGAAAATGCTTATATTTGCGTAAACATGGTATATAAATATAATTCTGGTTATGTTCCGGCTTGTCTGCTCCGACACTCACTCATATCCCGTCGTACGTTTTCATTATACGGCGTCGTAATCTTTGTTTACACATAATGTGCATATGACACGAGGCTCGGCGTGTTTAGTGAACGCCTCTCTGGTTTACACAGACGCGTAGGCCGTGCTCAGGGAAGGCCTGCTGCACTGACGTATGGTCCGGGGTGTTTGTGTGGATCTGCTGGTGCTTCACGCTTCTGTGACTCACGGCTTGTGAAAGAGGCTGAGATCTGCTCAAAGCAGGTGTTTAGCTGCGAATAACGCTTACAGTGCGGCGGCGAGAAGAAATAGACCGGCTCCTATTCTGCAGCTTTCCACTAGAAGATAATTGCTCATTTTTTCAGAGCTCTTTGAAGGTCTGGATTTATGGATGGGATTTAATATATATATATATATATATATATATATATATATATATATATATATATATATATATATATATATATATATATATAACTGCATATTTTCCCCCTACAGTTTCTATTAGCACGTTTCTTTTCTTATAAAATCTTTCTGAACTTCAAAAAGTCACTATTGATGATTGTTGGTTTTAAAACAGCCATTTGGATTTTAATCTACTGTATCCCGTTGTAATCCTGCCGTAAACCACCAGTCCCAGTGAAACGCTCCGCCGGTGTCTTTAGACGTGAGTTGCCATGACAGTTGTCTTTTACCTCTCCTCCTGTGCATGACTATTAATAATCGAATTCTGAGAATAGAAAGCACTGTTATTCTGCTGTTGTGCTTCTTTATTGTCTCTCATGCTTCTTAAGGCCTAAAACCCAATTTATGGGGATATTTGACTTTTATTGTGACAAAACCTGCTAAGGAGCATCTACATTTTGCTCTGCTATTTGTGACGTTGCAGGGGTTAAAAGGAAAGTCATTGCTTTTAATATTTCAGATGATATTCTATACAGTTTGACACACACACACACACACACACACACACACACACTTTATCTCTTTCTTTTTTTCTCGTCCTGTGCGTCCATCTCTCCACGCTTATTCATTTTTAATGTGAAACTTTGAAAAACTTCTCCTTTATCCTGCTCATTTGATTTGTCTCTCTCTCTCTCTCTCTCTCTCTCTCTCTCTCTCTAGCTTGACCTGTATGAAATATTTCATGTACGAATATTCAGAAAACAAAATCTCTCTTTTTTGTATCTTTTTGCAGCTAATGGAGGTGATATGGTAATTCGGATAAAAGCGTCTACCAAATGACTGTAAAGTAATTCGTCTTTAAGAAATGAAAGTGATGACCCTAAGAAAGGGCAACTCGTGATGGCCAAACGGCCCAAGGTCATCACAGTCTGTTATTTTCCAATTATCGGAAGAAAGGTGGGTCTCGGCCCGCCAGCATCTGTTTGCTAAAATATCCCGCGCTGTTCTTTCCACGCTTTCCTATAATTCCATTTCGTTCTGCGATTTACATGCAAATGAGGGCAAATTACTATTCATTCAGAAGCGAAATTGGGAATGTTCGTGCTAATGCTAAAAGGCGGCGTCGCCCGCGTCACCTGACCGCTTGCGTTTCGATGACACACCAGGCAAATGAAAATCTGCAATAAGATTCATTCTCAGCAACAATAAAATCTGGTCTAATTACTCACAAGCCCCAGCTCTGCTTCTGCAGTGCGTCAGGTAGAGCGGAAGAATCACATGAGTGATTGTGGAGACCATAAGGTGGTCTTCCAGGTTTGGGGTCCATACAGCTGGTCTGCTGCTGGTTTACGGGATGCGCTCCCAGGGAACGCGTGAATATTGGACTGAGGCTTCTGTGCATTTTAACCTCGTTTTTTGGAGCAGATCCTTAAAGTTTTTAGGACACACTCACACTTTTCTATCCTTCCATCCATCCATCCAACGATGTAGATCTGTCTGTCTGTCTGTCTCTCTCTCTCTCTCTCTCTCTCTCTCTATGTCTGTTTGTCTATGAGCAGCATCTATCAGTTTGTCTGTTTGTCTTTCTACCATATTTATCTTTAATGTCTACAGCATTTATCAGGTTGTCTATCTGTCTGTCTGCCTATCTGTTTATCTACAGCATGTATCTGTCAGTGTGTCTACATGTCTGTCCATCTACAGTATCTCTGTGTCAATCTGTCGGTCTGTGTCTATCTTTCAATCTATCTAGCATTCTTTCTTTCTTTCTTTCTTTTCTTTTTTTTCGTCCGTCCGACTGTCCACAGAATATGTCTGTCTATGTAAAGTAATAATATACTGACAGTCTGTCTGTCTACAGTAATATGCATATAAATAAAAAGGTAAACTAATGAAAATAGTTTTCTGCAAGCTGAATTTCCGTTGATCTGGGCTCACACACACACACACACACACACAGTATTGTGCCCATGTCTATTCTCTTTACGGCAGCGGTGTGTTGTACTGGAGCTACCTGGCCGTATCACCGCAGTGCTCGCCATGCATATTTTATAAGAGTTTTTACAACTGAGTGATGAGGTTGCCTTCGATGTCAAATAGCCATCGGTAGAAGCACTCCGTGTTCTGAGCGGCTGTCAGATTGCTAAGAGGTTTCAGACGGCGTGCGTGCGAAAGCGAGGGGTTTCATCAGTAGTCTGCTTCAAAGCAGCTGAGAGGAGGAAGAGACCTTCGTGTTTAGATCACTCCTTTACATTCCTAAACAGCACACCTGCATCTCCAGGGCCAGCGTGACCTTGGCGGGTTTCTACCCCGGTCTGAGACGTGTTTGAAGCGTGTCATGTTTACCATCCGTCTGGTCCGTTTAATGGACCGCTAAGTTTAGTTTGCAAAGTTCTCGTCACCCGACTTGTGAGATTCAGGGTTCAAGTTTGTGGTTCAAGGCTTCTTGAAGGTTTGAGATTTAGAAGTTTGGAAGATTTTCCTGGCAAGTCAAAGCAAAAAGAATTCAAACATGACTGCAAACTGCATAAATCAAAAATGGCGTTCATGCCTCGTATTTTTTTTAGTTAGACAGTCAGCAATAAATCGTTACAATGTTCATGTCATGCTTTCCAACTTTTGTTTCAAGAGTGTGTATGTTTTTTTAATGGAGCTAAGATACTTTAACTTTGAGTAAATTGACTTTGTTACTTTACTTAAGCATTACTTTAGCTACTGTACTTGGACTTCTGCTTTGTACTTGACTACATTTTTGATTTAGTATATGTAGTCTTTACATGAGTAACGTAATTTTTTGTACGGTATCCGTACTTCTACTCAAGTATGGTTTTCAGGTACTTAAGACAATATGAGACCTGTCTTAACATGATCTGATTGGCTGATGAATAAATGAATGATATGGAATATTAACCAGCTGTGAAACTAAGTTTTACAACTTACCCATCAAAACGTATAGACCGATGACCAAAACCATAACATTTGGTAAACGTATTTTGGTCTATAATTAGCACTTTTATCAAGTTTTAACTGAACTTTGATAAGAGACTATTGATTCACCTGAACCTGGATTTGTTTTGCACAGATGTAAAGCCACGGACTAGTTAATATTGTTCAAGTGAATTTTATGAAAGTGTAAATTTTGGCCATATTGTTCAAAACCACACTAGGATTTAGCTCAAGAATTAGGGCCCTTTAGGCTTGAAACCTTAACTATTAAAAGCAAGAACGCTTTAATCAATCCAAAGCAAGAACAGTTAAAACTAAAAAGAACACTTGATAAGTCCTTGTTCAATGAAAATCACATGTTTTGAGAAGACAAATACCATAAACGTTGGGATTAGACAATGACCTTCAAGATGTTTCCAGATGATGCACAACAATCGAATCTGTGTGGCATGGTTTTCTCTGGTCGCTTTTGTCTCTACCTCTCAGGCACTTCTCTCAAAAGAAGCCAGACAATTGTGATCTTTATAAACAAAAAGGAGAGAACTGAAAGAAAACAGAAATGTGACAGAGCGAGGGAGAGTGAATTGAAAGCAATAGACTGGAAGAATCGATTGCGGGAGCAGAAGACGTTGGAGAGAAATCGTGCAGCTCGCACTCTTCCCTCTGGCCTCTTTTTGTTTTCCACTCATTTTGAGAACCTTCTCCCTCTTTTCGTTTTTTTATTCCCTTCAGCTTTCTTCTTTCATTTCACTCTACTAAAGTTTGTTTGCAGCAGGGACCAATTAAAGGCAGGCGTTCGTCTCTCGGCTCGGAGCATCCGCCGCACACTTCCTGTCCAAGCTGAATCTATAATCGGGCTATAATTTGACTTCACGGACCCGTCCTCCAATAAGCGTCTTCATTGCAGCCATTAATTCACAACAATCTAATGATGCTCCTCACAGTCACGCTGAACACATCAGCTCTTCCCGTTGTTTATTCCAGCCGCGGACGCCAGAATGTCTCGCCTTGTAATGACTAAAAGCCAATCACTTTCCTCTAACTATGACTTTATTTACGTTGAGGGTCATTGTGAGATAAAAGCTCTGCGAGGAAGGCCATGTCGCTCTAAAGATGGCCGAGTTAGGTAAGTAAATGTTTAGATGTGAAATTATTTTTTTTATGGAGACAATTTTTATAATGTCGCTCTGTCTAACCATCACGCTCTGTCTTATCAGAACAACAGTTTCCAGCTCTTGCAGGAACTAATAGAACTGATCGGTATGAATTAGACATAAGTCCAATTCTTTACCACAACTTACCCAACAACTGTAGTCAGGAATTAGACTGTATCCAAGGTTCGTTACATATCTACCTCTTTGAGTAGTTCTGAATGTCCTTAAGCAAGACACTGACCTCCACATGCCCACCATTGAGGCTGCCCACTGCTCCGGGTTAATGAAATTTCAATTACATTATTAGTTGTAGTAAAGTACATTGGCCCAGCAGTTGTCTGTGGTGTAAAGTGCTTGGGTAAATGGTCTTTGTTACTTTACTTAAGTAATTTTTTGGCAACTTTGTACTAAGCATGAAAAAATATGCAATCTCTATTTGACTACATTTTTGGTTGAGTATCTGTACACTTCACTCTACTACACTTGAATAGACACTTACCGTTAATCGTTAATTTAGTTCTCTCTCTTTTTTTAAATCTATTTTGTTCTGCCGTTTTGAAACATTGAGAAAAATAAAACACATTTACACATTTCTTGGTATTTTTGAGCCTACATTTAGTACAAGTAAAATAGTTAAGGTCTTTTAATATTGAGTACTTTATGACTTTTATTCAGGTCTTCTTGGAATTGGTGACTTGTAAGGGAGTCATTTTTACAGTAAGGTATCTATGCTTTTACTCTAGTATCAATTCCAGTAAAATTAAAGTCTCATTGTGAGGCAACATTGCTTACTACTATGCCACCGTACCTTGAATGTTATTTTAGTCTCTTAGAGTTGAATACTTTCCATAGTAAGAGTTCCAGTGAACAGAAAATAAGCTCCAAATGTTATGTAGTCCCAAAAATTCCATGTTAATCGCGAAAAACACACATGCACCATGAGGTGGACTGTAGTGTTGGATCTAAGGAAGGTTTGTTGGTGTCAGTCACACCAGCGTGATCCAGCAGGGCTTTCCTCACCATTACAGCCGAGTTTAGCTGTAAGTGCTGTAAATCTCTTAAGACCGTAACTGTAAGATAATGCATGTCTGCTTAATGATGACGAGAGTGTTGCTGATGCAACCGAGCTGCGCAGAGCTCCGCCGCCACTGCTAAAGGGTCATTTAGTATAGCCTATAAATATTATGTTGAGTCATGTTTTCTAAATTGGCTTGACATGAATGATCCGAGTCCTGGCGGAATAAGCAGCGCAGCAGGAAGCTGGCGCGAGGTGTGTGTGTGTGTGTGCGCTTTTCTCCAGGTTTCACTGCATTGTGTTCCGTTTTTCCGAGCGATTTGTTGTGCAACCTACACGCAGATATGCTAAACCGACACGAAGGCATGAAAACACCCACTCGGAGACACAATTTCCTTCTCGCTTCTCATTTGATCACTGCGAATTTCAAATTGGTGTCACTCTCACACTCCAAGCACCGTTTAAAGAGAGAAATATGGGAATGTGTGTGCGCATGGCCTATCCGTACCGCTCCTCTTAATTCCACATTACGTTAATGGCGTCTTTTTCTTGCTTGGTAGTGCAGGGCAATCTTGGGAAGAGAGGAGGCCAGCTAATGAAAAGGTAATAACATGCCGTCCACTGTCATAATGGCCAATTATCTCCCTCTCAGATTCCAGCAACACATAGAGTGCCGAGTTCTACTGTCTCTCACCCCATAGATACTTTAATGAGCACTTAACGTCCTTTTTTCCTTTATGCTCATCATTCAAGTGTTTTTATCTGATTGTCATAGATACGGCTCTGGAATGGCGTGTTTCTCGCTCGGTTTGCTTTTGTGTTCCTCATCCACTTCCGATAAATGTGTTCTTGAGGTTTGTTTTGTCACTTATATTTGCACATCGGTACATTACAGATCTACAGTTAAAGTAACTGAAGGGACTGATGCTCTTCTGAACTTGTTTTTTACATATTATATCAGCAAATTCTGAAGGTCATGTATATATTTTCCAAAACATGTAATATATAACAACATATAACATAACAATATTTCCAAAACAAAAATATATTTGACAGGTTTAATTGTGAATGTACTTTAAGACATTTATGACTACAAATTGCCTGTGCGCGCGTGTGTGAGTGCGTGTGTCTGTGTCTGTGTGTGTGTGTGTGTGTGTGTGTGTGTGCAACTGATGATGAGCCTGTGCAGAAAAACTCTCATTGAGCAATTCAATTAAACATTTTTACAAAAGAAGAACCCGGCAAAGTCACACGTAAAGAAAGAAAAAATTAGAATAAACTGAACATAAATGAACATAACCTATAAATAGGGGGGGGAAACGTGATAGATTAGAAGGAACTAGCCAACTCATGCATAAAGAAGTACACATAGAATAGAATAGTTTATTAATATAATATACGTATAAATACAAATCATTCCATTAATTACATTTCATACTTTGCCAGCCCTGTTTTGTCCTCAATTCAGGCATATTTCACACACACACACACACACACACACACACACACACACACACACACACACACACAC
>MU204205.1:6062862-6164704 GCA_017309775.1 Paedocypris sp. Pulau Singkep
GCTAACATGATTTCAAAATGATGCTAAAAAGTTTATTTAATAAACAAGAAAAAACATCTCTATTATATTTGTCTAAAATTGACCATTTTATACTATAATCTATTATCTTATGCTGCAGCTTTATTTATGTGATTTCCTTCAAATGTTACGCCGACAGCTTTATTTATATGACACACACGTGCAAACAGGTGCAAATAAACCCACTTTCATTGTCATGGAAACTCCCAAACCAGCCTCTTCTTAACACTCCGCCCACCTTGCCACTGGGTAAATTCTGATAGGCTGGAATAACTTCCTCCTTCTTTCACGCTTCTTTTATAGGCCACTCCCTTCACAAACCCAAGCCCACGGTGGAATAAATAAAGTTTAACTTTATGCTGGTGTCCATTTTGGAAAAAGTCTTCTCACCTGTGATTTATTCTTGGCTGGTTTTCCGTGTCTTTCTGTTTGCTAGTTACCCACAAGAGCAGGGAAGCCTTTGTTTAGACCGTAATTTGACAGCTCAGTGGTGTATGCATGCTATTTATTTTTGCCATTGTGCTATTTATTTTTTTCCCCAAGCAAGTTCGACTAGCGCTCACCGACATGTCAGAATGATTTTTCGTGTGTTTTTTTTCTTTGATTAATCACAGCGCTGTCATTTTTCTGTCTCTCTGTCTGTTTGTCGTACATTTACAGTTCGCTTTGTTGCTTTCTCTTTCATCCACCAGCAGCGACTCGTCATTTCACGGCATTTTCGCTCACGATCTGAATGGCTTTCTGGCTCGGCGCTGGGAACAGCTTTCCGCAAACAAGCCGGAATTGTTGCTGTTGGCCCTCCTCCGTTCTGTCTGGGAAATATGAAAATATTCTCGGCTGTCCTTTCCTCACAGTCTCACTCAAAGAGAGAATGCTGATTCATTTGTCAAGTGATGTTATAGGTTATTCTCTGAGGACACCATCAGGCTGAAAACATGGAGAGACATGTGCCCGAGTCCTCGCCCGCAGTCATTTCCCGGATCGAACTACGTATGGTGCGTTTGAAAACGAGGAAAAACGAGACATACCATTTTACATTATTTTAAATAGTGCCTTCCGATCTTCACAATTTTCCTCTCATTTACGTGTTCGTTCAGTCGGCCACACTTTTAACTCTGCTGCTTTTATTTTTATATCGATCCTTTTCAGATCAAGCAGGTACGAAGTGAACCGGAATCTGAAACAGCCTCGTTGCCAAGTACGTTCGCACTTGGAATGAGATTTGGTGGCAAAAGCTTTCAAAGGCGATTAACAGCTCACGCAGAAAACGCGAACAACAAACAAGTTAGAAGTGGGGATTTGCCTATTTCCACGACAAATTGAAATGGATTTTATGCATTTATGTTTGAAACTGGTTTACTGTACAGAAAGCAAACAACTTTTTGCATAAATCCAATGATGTTGTTTTTTTATGCAATTCGAGCAACAATTTCAGATTGCATACTTGTCATTTTAGTCATAGCTTTGAATTTTGTTGTCATAGGAGCCGAGATCTTTGTAATTTTTGACCAGATAAAGTTCAAAGCTTGCTTTTAAAGTCAGGCTTGACCCGAGAGTAAAAAAAAAAACTGATAAAAGATGTGTGTCTTTTTTTTTCTCTTTCATTTTTGAACTTACTAAAGACATTTTGACATTAAAAGAATGGCCTTATGTCAGTGGCCATACCGAGTGACCTGCGGCCCGTGGGCCACATCCGGCCCATGAAGGTGTTACATGTGGCCCGCTGTTTTATTTTGATTTTCAAACTAGTGATTTAGTCGAACAGGAAAAGGTTATAGCTGTACACTAATAATAGACTAGACTCATTTTTACAATCCATTTTTATTTGTAATGCTGTGGCTCGATTCACAGCAAACTACAATTTATCTGGTCCCCAATTTAGGTGACATAAAAAAAATCAGGGTGGGAAAGTCATGCTCCAAGATGTCACACAAAATCCCATGACTGTTGGTTTGTCTGTATCAATGGTCTTGGGTCACCTCGTTTATCTCCTTGTCCTTGAAACCATCTTCAGTATTCGTTCTGAAGAAAACCCTATTGAACCCTATTGATCCTGATGGATCAGCGCTGATGGATTGAGGCCATTTGTAACAACAGTTCTTGTCTCTAACCACAGGTGGAATTTCAGGTTTCCAGAGATAAGCTTTAAATCACCATTGTTATTTTTGAAGATGCTGGCGCCATGTCGGTTACGTAATGGAGCCAGTAAATAAAAGCACCACGTGAAACATCATGGTAGGACTTATGGTACATAATATTAATCAATACCGTACAAGCAGTGCTGAGATTAGATAGTATTGAACTCAAAATCTTTTCCTTCCACTGAAAACAGAAAATCAGAATGAGCATCACAGTGACTCAGATTATAACAGATTAGATTAGATTTTCTTTCAATCTATAAATTTAATTCACAAATCAAATAGTACACAAATTGTAGCTGATTGTAGTCTTGCTAAGTTCGCTAATTCTACAAACGTTTTCCAACGCTGCTGATACAGTTTCACCTACAACACAACGTTCTTGCTTTTACTGTGATTTACGGCTTCAATTTAGCTGCATTTGAATGTGCTCGTCTGAAGCTTGTCTCCAATCTTCCCGAAGATCTGAAATAACTCAAGGCGATGCATTTACTTACGTAGATGAAAGATATTTGTCTATCGATTGCAGCGTTTCATCTTTGTTTGTAAAGCAAAGTCAATAATCCACTCTTCTTGGATCATTATTACATCATTATCGCTTCAAAATAAATTGAAGGCGGAGTGGGTGGCGGGATAGGGGGGTGTAGGATCTCTAGGCACTGTTCAGATTTAATTATATGTCAAGACTTTTGAACTTCAAGGTGCCTTTCGATTGAGTGTAAATGATTTGCGACCCTGGCGTTTGGCTCAAAGTGAAGACAAAGTTCAGGGAAGTTTGTTGATCAGGAGTCTTTCCGCAATCACGCTATTGTCTATTGATCAGAGATGTAAATACCTGAAAACCCAATTTGGGTAAAAGTACAGATATCTTACAGTAAAAATTACTCCACTGCAAGTCATCAATTCCAAAAAGACTTCATAATTTACTCGTACTGAATTTTCAAAGAAGCACCAAGAATAATGAAAAAAGAGAAACTATTTATGACTTTTATTTCTTAATATTGAAATAAAGTTTAACACCTCAATGTTTCAAAATAGCAGAACAGAAAAGATTAAAAAAATAACAAAAAGTCAGTCTCAGTCAAACTCAAATGCGCAAAAGTGCAAACATCTTGAAGTATCATCGGCATCCTGTAGATGGCAATATCACCTTGTCGCCAAGAAATTACTTGAACAGATACTTGAAATTACTTGAACAGACAAAAAGAAAACAGTTCAATCTGTTTCTCTGAAAGAGTATTCTCTGAAAAGAATACTCAATCACAAATGTAGTCAAGTAGAGAGTAAAAGTTGCGTATGTTTCTCAAAAACGTAACTTAATTAATTTACTTGAGTACATTTCACAACTGCTGTTGATTGAGTCGTCTAGTTGTTCGCTGGTTCTAAATAAGGTGTGTTTTCCTCAGCGTCTCTTGGGCCAGTCTGTCATAGACGACACATCTGCATATGATAGCGCGGAGCTCTGGAGACTTCTCTGTTCAATTATTGATGCGTATTTTGTCCTTTATCTTCCCCGTGTCGCTTGCGACTGTTAATTTGGCATGTCATTTCAGCAATCAAGGGCAGGAATAATACAAGATCAACGTGACACTGTTACGAAAGGACGTTACTTTTGTCATTCCTAGTTCTTCGGCTTTTTCCCAACTAGTGTTTTTGCACTTAAGATCTTTTTAGTTCAAGAACACTTTTACGCCTGTAAGGCAAACACGCCCGTAGTTTTTCTTGCGACAATTTGGAAACTGAACAGATGGGTTTCTGAACTCAATTCACAACAGCAAATTGTTTTGGAAGAGTTACTTTGCGATATTGTGAATGCTATTAAGTTGTGTAACCTACTGGTTCGGGATTCGAACCTGTAACCTTGGTCATACTGTAAGTTCAACTCTCTTTTGCTACTTCTACTTATTTGTCTCTATTTTTCTCTTTATATTGTGTTACTTAAGTTTTTCTTATTACTTGTAGAATTTTTATATAAAAACTTCTAAAATCATTGTTTGCCATAAACAACCTCCAGGTGCCTCCATTATTGGAATTTACACAAATCCGATGATTTTGTAGCTTTTCTCCATCTTCTCCTCTTCATGTCTCTCCCAAATTCAATTGAAACGCTCTCCTCAATACTCCAATATTGAAAGCACTTTCTCATTTTCATCCGTCCTCGACCTCATTGGCGCATTCACTCTCGTTCCCACCCTGTAATATCAGGAGCTCTTACTCCGCGGATCATTAGTCTGCCATAAAGAGGAAGTGTCATTGTTTCCCCAACATGCTTTATCAATTATTCACACGTGATTAATAGAGTCTGCAAAGTGTCACGGAAATATATCAATATGTCGCGCTTCAGGGATTTGGGGGGCCAACAATGTGAATGCGGAACAAAAAATCGGAATATGATGTTTGTCTTGTGTCGTCCCTTTCATGAGGCTTTTTGAAAGCGCATGGTGTTGGCTTGGAAGACCCCGCGTGAAAGACGGCACAACCACAATTGTATAATTGCAAGCCAAACCAAAAAAAAAAAAAAATGGCAGCGCATTAACGGCGGGAAAAATGGTAACTTGCGGTTTTCTCTCTCTCTTCAGGCTCGGCCGACTGCGGCTGGGTCTCTGTTCGGAATGCAAGCAAAGAGGAAATTAAAGATGGTCTTAAGATAAGAGGACCGGCTGATAGTCTTAATGTTATTAGTATTGCTGGAAGCAGCCGTAGCAAATCCTGCTGGCTTTCGCATGGTCGCCGCGACAACGCTGTGGGTTTCTAAGTGGTTGTAGGTGCGGTGGTTGGAACAACCAAACGTTTAAAATTCAAAACACAGCACAGTGTGTCATATCTTACCTTGGGCAAAGCTACCATGGCTATATCAGTTAAATATTCCACTATGGAAGTTCTATCAGTTTATAGAAGTTTTATTTCAACTTATCATTTTGAATTTGTGTCGCTGGGATGAAGGCCATAGGCACTTTTCCTGCCTGTCTCTCTCTCTCAGTCTCCATCTCTCTCTTTCTGTTTGTCTGTTTCTCTTGCTTTCCTCAGTCCATATTTTTATCTTTTTATCTCTTTTTCTGCATTTTAATGTGTGTGTTTGTGTATGTACTTGTTTTATTTCTCTATTGTAACTTCTTTTGTCTATTTTGAACAAAAGAGTGCAGTGTTTTCACATACGCAAATGATGAAAGAGTATAATAATTTTGTCAGTGAACGCACATATTAAGATTACGAAGTATAATTAAGTAAATGACAAAATTCTCTGTTTGTTTTGCACATATAATGCATATATGTGTTTCTGGACCATTGGCACACAGTTAATTTATTTTCTCTTTATGATGTTGGTGCACCTTATAGTCTTATCTTAAAGCTTTTAAATATCTTATCTTAAAGATTTTGAATGGATGTATGGACAGAGAGACAGACAGACAGATCAGGTGGGCAGGTGGACAGACACCCCTTCTTTGTCCCACGTTTACATTGTGACAGCAGCAACCACAAAAGAAAAAAAAAGAGTACATGTTTGTAAACAATAAATAAATATAAATAAAGAAGAAAAAACACTATCAAACAGTATTAATGACTGTACACCAGTAGGCGCAGAACTATTTCCTTTATAGTGAATACAGTTGATTCAGTAATTAACTAAGTAGCTAATATTTTAGTTTGGCAAAGTTCTCTGCTTTTCCCATTCTTCCCGGAAGCAATCCTTCCCTCGCAGTAAATATTTCCGCGTCGTGAAGGGAGGAGCGCTGATCTTTATGCCCCGCTCCTCCTGTCCCCGCGTGTAAATCAGACGCTCTCCTCCGTCGGCCCGAAAGCAGCCACGCTCTAGTTCAATTCATTAGTGCTGCTCTGTTGCCTTTTACACCTTCAGACTCCGCTGACACAGCCATAGATCAGGCCAAAGGGAGAGGAGCCAGCCACGGAGCAGAATTGATCATACCTGTCCAGGAACTTCTGCTGGAGTGAGGGGCTAAAAAATGGAAGGTGGGGAAGAGGAGAGAGGGATGAGAAGGACGGTCTTCAGAAGTGAAAGGGAAAGGACGAGTCGGAGAAACTCTGTTTGATTTATCCGTCCTGGCTGACAAAAATAACCGTGAAGGTCATAAACCGCTTTCGTGGCCCACGGTCTGACGCAGTTGGATCGTCTGCGCCGTTGTATTTGCCTTTGCTCATCCGGCTAATTAATTTTTTACTAATCTGAGCAAATTCATTTAACATCAAATTAGTAGTTTTGCACTCGTCAGAACTATTGTAATGCTTTGCTTTGTCGTCTTTTCAGAGTAAAAAGTCATTAACTTTCCAACGAAGGCACTTTTTTAACGTATAGGCTGGGCTAAGGAACTTTTGTCATTGTTGTACGGATCATTTTGAGAAGTACACTGCAAAAAATATATTCAAAACCAAAATCTTGAAATTACACAAGTAATCTAGTTTTTTATGCAAGACAAATTAACTAGCTTGGAATTAAGAGTGAAAGATTAACTTTCTTGTTTCAAGAAAAAAGGACTTGTTTCAAGCATCTTACCAAGTAAAATTTTCTCACCGCGTTTGCAGTAAATTTGACTTGATTTACTGTAAGTCTTTATTTACTCTGTTTTGAGATTCTCATAAGTTTTGAGTAATACTAATTTTGGTTTTGAAGACGTTCCTATGGCTTTATTTATAAATATAATAAAGATAAATGTGTATTTAAGCTTTGTAATAGTCTGCAAGTTTAGCGTAAAATTTGTGTTTTATTTTGTTTGTGAATTTGTTGGAAATTGGTAGATTTATGTGTGCTTTGTTTTTTTACCACTGCACGTCGTTTAATGTATAAATTGTTTATGTGCACGTGCAAATTATGCACATTTGTCAACATATTTTAGTATAAAAGTCTAAATGTAGCTCTTTGTCCCTATGACCTCGAGTGAGTCATTTTCTGCAACTCATTTCCAGTTATTCTGTCCATTGTTTGAGAGAGAGAGAGAGAGAGAGAGAGAGAGAGAGAGAAAGAAAGAACATGTGAGAGACTAAAAAGACTAAAGAGAAAGATAGAGTAAGAATGTAAGAAAGTAAGACAAATGGAGAGAGAGAGAATGTTGCTATTTTTGGAGAAACCCCCAGTCAAGGTTTTAGTATGGCACCTGACAAGGGACCGACGGAGCTTTTTAAAAAGCCTCATGCTTTATTCAGAGTTGTGTTTTTGTTGTTCCACTGTCAGTCATCCATAAGTACAAAACATATGTGTGTGTTTTTGGATATTATCATCTGCATATCTTGACACTTGTGATGCCACATGAGACGAAACCAACACACCAAAAGCACCTGACATTTTAGTGCATTTGCAAAAGCAACGTTTCAGAAATAGAACGGTTTTAGAAAATATCACAAATGTGTGTCTGTGTGTGTTTTCTTTTGTTTGTATTTTTTTTTTATATATATATATATAAATACAGTTAATTAAAATCCCAAAGTTCTTCTTTTTTTCTTTTTTCTTTTAAAACTATACACAAATATAAATGTATACATTTTAATAATAAATAAATACATAAAAACGTATACATAAATAAATAAGGATAGACAGATGAATGGATGGATGGATGGATGACTGGATGGACAGACAGACAGACAGACAGACAGACAGACAGACAGATAGATAGATAGATAGATTTACAGTGAAAAAGTTTTACTTTACATGACAGTTTTGACCACATCAAACTGAGTAGACTGATAAAAAGATTTTTGAAGTTTCTCTGTTCTGAAAAAAAAAAGTGTTTACGTGTTTGAAAACATGACACGTAGACACGTGCCACGCCCATTGACTGGAGCTGTGTATATCCACCAAGTGACTTTATTACAGAGCTAAAATCCTGCAGTCAAGGCCCAGATTACACATTCTGCATGCCCTTCAAGTCGTTATAAACATTTAAATTCGCCATAGACGTACGAGTAGGTGATGTTTAGCGTGCGTCACGTTTATTTGCCATCGCCCATCAGCCGCTCCGACAGATGTTTTCAGGAAACCCTCACTCTAATTATTGCTTTTTCATTACATTCAATCTTTTATTCTCGCTCTGAGCTTGTCAGAAGCCATCGCAGGACTGAATAAACGTAAGACGCTTATGCAATCCAGTGCAATTACGCGCATTTTTAGGCGAGTCTGGTTCAAACCGGTTTTCAGTTGATTAGTTTGAGGATTTCTCCAACCGCTCCTGGTTGTCAACCGCAGACGAGCTGAAGATGAAGATGAGAACACACACCTACACGTTTTTCCCGCCGCCGCCGAGAGCAGATCGCAACTTTTTTCAAACTTCCCATCGCTGTGTTTTGCCCTGCGGCGACGTACGGCGAAGTTATTCTGTTTGTTTTCTGTGTGAAATGAGGACGTGTGTGATTGGTTTCAGAAAAATTATTCGTATTGTGTGTTTTTCGGATAAGGGTCTTCGGGGTCTTTTGCATGTGCGCTCATCACCGTGGCGTTTGGACCAGTGGCTTTAGTGATTTAGCCGAGTGTGTGTGTGTGTGTGTGTGTGTTTACAATAACTAGCTTTGTTTTTCTTCCAGTCATTTTTAATTGGATCATTTACATAAGAAGAGTTTCATAGAGTTCCTGAGCAATTCATTCTGTATCGGAATGATACTTCAAATAAGCCTCAATAATTAGCACAACTTTGTTAATTTTTGCATGCTTTGGTAGGAAAATAAGACTAATGACATTTTACGCCTAATTTAAATGAGATAATTGTGTTTAGTGTGAGTGCGCGCAAACACACATGACACACATACACGCAAATCAGGCAAAAATATATAATGACAATTAAGTTCATTAATCAGTTTTATTGATTACAAAAAAAATTAGGTTTTAAAGTATTTCAATTTTTTTTTAAATAAAACTGTTGGCCCAAGGTCCCAGAAATGTATTAAGAGATAGAAAACTAATGGTGTGGCACATCTATTTCAATATGGTTAAAAATATTTAAAAGCTCACTCACTTTACTGGTTTACTTTACAGTGTCAAAGAGGCAATTTACATTAGAGACATGTTTTAGACCCAATTTCAAGTCCCGTTTGGAGTCTTACTGGATCTCATGGGTTTCCTCTGGGTCTCCGGTTCTCTCCCTCAGTCCCAAAATATGCAATATGTGTGTCCCGCCCTCACTTCCAGCTCCCTGTGACCCAAAATGGAAAAAGCACTTTCAGGATTTGGATGGATGAATAAAACAAATAGATGCATTTCAATATGGAATAAGGATGGAATTGTACGGTCTTATTTATTTCTGTTGGCTGAGGTTGACTTTAGTGTTTTATCCCTGAATGTGTCCTGCACTTCAGCATCTCCAGAAGTCTGGTTTATGTACACGATGGCTGCTGATGTTCACTAGAAGGTGCGAGAGAACATGTCTTTTTCCTAATAGGGGAATTTATTAGCGTGAATCTCCAGGTCTCTTTTAAAAGGCCTCTGAAATTGAAGTGTCAGCTCTGGAGTCGAGCACATCAAAAGTGTGTGTGCGTAAGTGTGTGTGTGTGTGTGTGTGTGTGTGTGTGTGTGTCATGTTCTCTCAAATTCTGCTTTTTGCTTGGTGATTCCATGTCTGTCTGCTGTGCAAAGGCTGTTTTTAAGGGTAATTGCCTGCGTTTACAATCTATGTTTATATGCTGGGTCTTTCTTACATACTGAAGTGTTATTAGACTTATAATTAATGTATTAATTCATAACAGTTTACGCCTCATTTTGGCCCCTCAAGGATACTGTACATTAAACTGAAGACTAATGAAACAGAACTAAAAATTGTATTTTTAAACATTTAGCTGTTCAAGTAAAAATGTCAAGGACGTTTTTTCATCTGACATTTATGTCAAATAAATAATCAGACAAATTATCACACTTTTTAAATCTAACCTAAGGTCTAACCTCCAGAAAGTTGCAGGAGAATTGGAGTCTGGAAATT
This sequence comes from Paedocypris sp. Pulau Singkep, assembly GCA_017309775.1. Classification (NCBI taxonomy): domain Eukaryota; kingdom Metazoa; phylum Chordata; class Actinopteri; order Cypriniformes; genus Paedocypris; species Paedocypris sp. Pulau Singkep. Next base: position 6,072,932 of record MU204205.1, read on the forward strand.
GTGAATGGGAGTGTGCTTCGCTCAGTGATTGGTTGGACACTAATCTAGAGTGTCCTGCCTTCAACTCCAGAGTTATAGTGATTGGCTCCAGCTCCCTGTGACCCAGAATAAAATAAAATAAAAGACATTTAGTAACGGATAGATGTTTTAAATTTGTTTATAGCACATTTTTGAAAGTTGAGCGTAAAAATGTCATTCCTGTCAGCGGTTTATCTGGATTACATTTGATTCTAATACATGGTCTTCTCAATCAAAATATTTTCTAGCTTAAACATGCCGGACAGATGAAGCTAAATTGAAACGACAGAGACTTAACTCGTGTTTGGTGATTGTTGGATTAGTGAAGTTGTGAGATCACACACACACACACACACACACACACATCAAATTGTGCTAAAAGACGGTATGCAATTGATTAGTTGGCAACAGGAACCATAAAAAAAAAACGTGGCTGTAAATCAACATATAAAAACTTTTCTATGCTAACATGCTATTTGCTTTAGCTTTTTTTTTAGCTGTGTGTTTACCTGTGTTTTTAAAAAATAAATGTAACAACTTGAGTTTATGATAAAAAGAGTTTTGACTCTTTTCGATAAAGTCGTTGCGTTTATCGTAGTTAGCTAGCTTTAGCGCCAATAAATGCTAGTTTATGGCGCATATTGTCTTTGATTGCGTGCAGACAGAAAATGAACTTCTCCTGCTCGATTTATTAAGCTCTATAAACCGATCTGTGAAAACAACCCGAGCATCGTGTCAAATTTACACATCAGCTAAAGACTCGGCACCAGGGATCAGTTAGAGTTTAGAAGCCGCCACAGTGACGGATATCTGTTTACCCGCTGTTACGCTGGAGAATCCTTGTGTTTTCCTGTCAAGGTCAAGGGTAATTCTCTTAAGGTTCGCTGTTTGCAATGGCCTTTGCATGTAATGGGGAAGTAGATCATAATTTGTGTCCGGTAGGGGAGCGAGAAGCAGCCATCGAGGACGAAGGAGTGACCTTCAGTCCAGGCCCCCGTGGTCCGTCTGAAAGTGTGCCAGCAATAATCAGAGACTATTTTTGACTCTCTATCATGTAGATAAAATAGGTCACTGAGAACTGGCCGGGTCCAGGATGAACACAAACACACACACACGCTCACACACACTTGTCCTGGCTAATCTCTTAAATCAAATTCGCCCTGTGTGGGTTCTTCGCTAATATATGAAGCATCAGGGATGATGGCGGCACATGCTCTTAATAGTTCACCTCGTATCCCACATCTCTAAAACAAGAAGTACACTCCATCACGGCAGGATGGAGGAGCGATGAGCAGACGAATGGAGTCAGAGAGGGCCATATCTCCTAACAGCGCAGATAAAACCTGATAGACCTCTCTTTCTCATCCCCACGGGAGTCTCACGGTTCTCAGCACAATCTCTTTCGGCAGACCTTCCAGTGTTTTGCAATTCTGCAATGGTCAATTTCCATGCGAAATCAATTAAATAATGTATTTGTGGCGAGCTAGAAAAATTTGTCACAACACCAACACGTTTCTGAAAAATAAAAGTGTAATTGTAATTATCTAATCAAGTGATCTGTTCCAGTTGTAAAAAGTACTTGAGTAAATTGACTTTGTTACTTCACTTCTTAACTATTTTTAGCTACTTTGTACTTGTGCTGAGTGTCAAACATATAAGCATATGTTACTCTCTACTTACATATATTTCTGATTGAGTACCTGTACTTTTTATTCCACTACATTTGAATGGACACGATTGTGTGTAACAAGTCTACCGCGGTTTTAGTTTCAACTGAGAATGACTGTTATTTTTTATTATCTTTTTTGTTCTGCCATTTTTTCTGCCAGATCAGGTGTTAAATTTCATTTTTATATCGAGAAATAAAACCTCAAAGATGAATATTTTCTTTGAGTCTGTTTATTGAGCCTAAATTCAGTAAGATTAAAATCTTTAAAATTGGATACTTTACTAGTAATTAAGTAATTTTTACAGTAAGGTATTCATACTTTTACTCAAGCATGGTTTTTAGGTACTCTTTACAAAATGTAAAAATTTTAATCATTTAGGCATTCATCAAATATACGTCATTTAGATGCTTGGCATGCAACGTTATGACCGAATTGTCGCAAAAAATGGCAAAACACATTTTTCCCAAAATGGTGTCTAACAAAACTATAAGAAACGGCAAAGCAAAACCCAATAATACTTGAGGTGGGTGAATTGTTTTTTAGCCTGTGTAAAAAGGTTTTGGATTAGCACTGGATGAGTTAAAGGCAGAACACAATCTCAATATGGCCCCTTATGGCCATATTGGCAAAAATGTGACCTCACTATTTATTGAGAAATCCAACATTTAAAAAAAAAATTCCACAAATTTCTAGAAATTACAGCCACAAAAAAACTTTCTTCAAAATCACAAAAAAGTTCAATCCTTCCTTTCCGGTTCGGGAGCGATTGCCTTTTTCTCAATCATGTCACCCTATTGTGCCCAAAAGCCTCACGTTCCCGATGCGTGTGGTTTTGAAGAAATTGTGGTAAATAATAAATGAAATAAAAGCTTGTTTCTTAATATTTCATGAATGACGCTCTCCCCCGGCTCGGCTTAATGAGAACAGGATCCGGCTCACTCTGAAAACCACACGTTTGCGCACCTTAACCGAAAAAAGAGTTCTTCCCAACTTCTGCCTGAGCGATTTAGCGCTCGGCTAATTAGCATTCGCCCGCTTCTCTCCTTTTCTGCTTCCTTGCCCTCTCTCTCTCTTTCTCGATATATGAGTTAATTTAGCATGCTGTATTCATGAAGAAAAGCGTGAATGACTGGTGCCACGTCTGGTTTGTGTAGATAAACACGGCATCGCTGGGCGAACACCAAACCGCTCCCATGCGATTCGCAAAATCTTGGTGTGAAATATGTGGGTCTGAGCCAGTGTGTACAGCCTGTTCCACCGACCCCGGGAAACCTCCTGCTGCGACGCCGCCAGCCACAGACGGATATTATTCCGCCGGCCAAGGCGTTCGCACGATATTGCTGAAACCGAGGTGTCTTCGCACAAGGTTGACTTGTGGAACACCGCCATCTTACCACAAACTATATTTGGCTTTGATGTTTAACGCTCTTCTTGGTTGAACCAAAGGCTGAGCAGATTATTTTATTAATCCCCGTGAGTCGGGTTTTCTTTTGAGTTTGAACGCCGGTTTGGACCATTTTGTCAAAGGGTTCAACCTGCTATAAATCGTTTCGTTTTCAAACAGCGGCCATCTTTTGTCTGGCTGTCCATATTCAGAGCACATCACAGTCTTAGATGTGTAAAGGCCGCCGGTTTTTTTTCGTATTTAAGAGCCTTTCTCTTCCTGATGTGAGGCAGATTGTCTGTTTGCTTCACTTTATTGCCTGCCCTTCTCTTCTCCCTCTTCCGCTGCCTTTGTGAGGAAAGCGAAGCGTTTATGAGGTGCCGGTATTGAGTGTGCACTCGTAAAACCCAGGGTTATGTTTTAGTCGTCCTGCCCTTTGGACTCGGACTCAAAAGCTGGAGCGTTTCTGAAGTAAACTCACACAGTTGGAGCGTTTGCTTTTTGGCTTGCAATTATTCTGCCAGGCAGAGGCCGGAGTTTGGCGTCGTTCGTGTCAGTGGTGACAAGTCGGGTTGCTTCTCCAATCAGGAGAGAGACGACGTTCATTCAGCTTATAGAACCACACAAAAGACTTTCTAGAAATTCTAGAGGAGACCAGAAAGTTATTTTTCTCTTGTTCCCTCTCAGAGTTTTGTTTTCCTAGTCACTGTTTCCTTTCTGCTTGCTCATAGTAATATTTCATATGTCATAGTTGTTGTTGAATTATACTAATTGTTAAAACCAGATTTTATTTATTGAAAATGAATTGAATATAAAAAATGTGAAACATTTGAAAAGAAAAGCAAAAAATACATGTACAAAATGAAATAAAAATTAAATTCACTTGAATAGATTTATCGACACAAATAATTTAAATACCTAGATAGTATTGATTTGCAAAAGTTACATACGTTTAGTCAACAGCTTCAAAAATAGTTTGCTTGGTTTTATACCACGATAAACATAAAAAAACTATTGACATTATTATAGACTTATTTACATTGTCGCAATAAAGTACTAGGTTATCTGAGTTGTTTTGTCACTGTACAAAAATATCACTGCTCATTAAAAAAAAATCTTTTTTTTTTAAGATTTCTATCTATCTTAGATTTATATTCTTCTATCTATTTTCTGAACAACTTTTCCATTGCTGGTTCACAAGGAACATGAAGCCAATCGCAGCAGTTCTGATTTGTTGGCTAACCAATCACAGAGTGATACACACATTCACACACACACACACGCGACCACACACACACACACACACACACACACACACACACACACACACGCGCGCGCGCGCGCACACACACACACACACTCTTTCACTCCTGGTCAATTTCACGACTCCAATTCTGCATGTTTTTGGACTGTGGGATGAAGATGGAGACCCAGAGGAAACCCACATTTTTTCCTATACTTATTATTTTTAAAAATATATATATTGTAACTGATTTTTTTATCAGTTGAAAGTAAATCATATTCTTTGTTAAAATATATAGGAGAAAGTTCTAAGAGGCTTTTTATGTGTTTCAGTGTTTGCAAGATTAAGATAAACAGTTTTTTGCAAAGTCGCGCATCTTAAAACTCCTTTGCTCTTTTTATTTTACTGAATTTTGCAAATACTGAATGTTGAGTTGTGGAAGCTGGCAGGATTTGTACAGACGTCATAAGCAGATGTTTATCGTTTTTTTTTGCTGCTTTTTCCTCATCCCTGTCTATTGTTTTCAGTCTATTGTCTCTTTCCGAATTGTTCCATGATTCACATCTCCTGCCTGTGTCTTGACTTTTGCACTTTCTGTCTTAAAGGCAAAATCCCAAGACAATAACAGAGACATAAATAAATTAGGCTTATCTCCTGCAGAGCTCCAGCACCATCTTCATCACACAGCTCTGAAATGTTTGCGTGTGTGTCAGTCCAAATCCCATAATTCATAGCAGCGGTTTGTGCAGGAGGGCGGAAAACGCGAGGCTGCGACTCTCCTTGCATTTCTTGCGCTTCCACACCTGACTTTATTTTTCAAGCCGACTCAAAGGCCGTGATTAGATGTTTGAGGTGTGTTTGATTAGCGCTGGATCTAATCTGTGCTGTAGGGAAGAGGTTTAGAAAGGGACGAGCTGAGCCGCTATAATTCTGCCTTGGAGCGCTTTTCAAATGATCAGTTTTCCGAGATGAGAATGCGTGAATGTCACTCGAGTGTTGTAATTAGCGGTGGGAAACTGTAAGATACCGTGTTTTTTTAAGGGCCTGCTGTACTTTTGGGTAAAAGCTAATTGGGATTGGCCATTTTCATGTTTTCTCAGCGAGCATTGACAGTGGAGTATAGCTTTCTTTAGTACTTTGTGTGCTGTAATGAAGAAGAATAGCTATTAAAATGTGCCTGGAAATATTACCCAATTAGCTGCTTCACGAGGCCTACAGGCCCGAGTATCTGAAGTGCATTTTCCATCATGTTCCATCTCACTGAGAGTAGTAGAATTATAATGTAAATAGTGACACGGTAATATTAACTGATATGGTTTGCCATAGGCCTAATGTTCTTTGACTCTGTAAACATATAATTTTACCAAGACACAAGTATGAGGGAAAGAAAAATATTATTTTTTTCAAACTAAAAATGTAAACACATGCAATTAAAAAACCTAAAACAAATTGAAATTACGCCCACCCTCCTACACACACAGCCAATCACACGGACATACCTCAAATGTTTACACTACTTTAACTCTAAAAAATCACACTATTCAAACAAATCATATAGTCTGTAAACAGTAATAGTATGATTTAATAGTGAATTCATTAGCATTCACTAAAACCTTTTCATCTCTCCATTTTCTGAATGACAATTTCTGGGTCATGGGAATCTTTAGCCAATCCCAGAGTTTGATTTGAATGTGGCCAGCCAGTCACAGAGCGGGGAACTCACAGTCTTCATGATATAGAAAAGGTTCCAGAGATATCTGAAATATATCATTGGTCCATGTCTACTGCAATGACTCAGAGGATGTAGTGGATTCAGTGATTTCACATGCTTTAATTTACTTCGTTAATGTGATGCAGAGAAGATAGTCGCCAGTGCAAGTGAAGTCAGGTTCTTGAATTTCCTGAACAAAAGTGCCAGAGTCGTCTCATTAGTTTGCAGTGCGGCTGGTATGTTGCTTTTTAGTTGGCAAAGAAAACAAGAAATGTATTCCCGAGTTGATGATTCAAGCTTAGTTTTTGATGCTACAATTCAAGCCACAATAAAGAAAAGGGTCATTGGCACTACCTGTAAAAAATGGGAAATAACAGGAAATTGTACCTTCATACTCTAGATTCTGTCAACCTCAGAAAAAATATGCCATAAATATACTATGACAAATATAGTTTATTGGACCTCCGGTTAATCGAACTAAACCCAAAAGAACCAAAACAAATCATATTTCACAAGCCAAATCATGTACGAATCAAGCAAAAAAACATTCTGGAAACAACATGATTCGGTAAATGTAACATGATTATTTTTTATGCTTTATATTAAAATCAAAAGTGCAAAAACCTCATACAATTCCTGCAACGTACAGTAAAACATGTGTAAGAATGGAGGTACTTAGTCAGTCAGAGCTTGTGACGGTGGATGTTCTTGCGCAGCAGGCTGGTGTTTGTGGCACCAGGAGATGTGAAGTTGGCGAGCACAAGACAAGCAGGAGGAGATGAAAGCAAAAGGGTGGATGGAAAGATCTAGAGAGGGAGTTCAGCTGCTGTTCTGCGCCTTTGGGCATGATGAAACATGGATGTCTGAGGCAAAGGGAGGGATTTAAGGGTCGTCAAGCAGGGCCAGGAAAGATAGACCGGGTCCAGTGGAAGAGCACAGCTCTGGAGGGAGATTGATGGAAAGACCTTCTGTCGTCCAATTCATTTCTCGTTGGCGTATTTTCCCCCCTCATCATCTCATCAAACAACCCCAAAGGGCATCTCCGCTTCAGCTGTGTGAAGGTCAGGCCATCATCCAGTGGTCCAGCACATCTGCTCCGGAGATGCTTATCCATGCACCCACTCGCCCTCACCCAAGTCCGAACTCTCTCTGTCCCAAAGCCCGAAGCAGTGCCGCTCAAATTCGCCTGTCAAAACACAACCGAGGTCACTCCGTTAAGATTTCGCCCAGTTGGGGCTTTAGCATCATCACAGTAAAATCACATATCCAGACGAGGAGGTTGGTATCACTGATGCGCCATTAATAATTCATCGCTCTCTCTGCAGGCTTGTCAGTTGCGCTTCTGTCCGCATCATATGCGATGAAGCAACATGTCCCAAAATATTTGTGGCAGCGTCTAATACATCAAAAGTGAGATGTTTTTTGCACTTATATGCATCTTTCATACCCCCCTCTTTCCTTTCCCCGCCGCCCAGTGGATTCATTTAACAATCTGTCGAATCCTGGATCTTTGAGGTTCTTGTTAACACTGTCATGTAGAATCTCTTCTTGACTGTTGGCTGCCATGGCTAATTGACTTATTCTGCTGGCCTAAGCGATGCTGAAGGCTCTCATTTTTCATCGGGCCCTATTTATTCGCCCTCGTTCATATTTTGGGAGGGGGATAAAGTGTCGCTGATCCATCTGATAAGATCGAGCGATCTGCCCTTGAGGAGCGGGAGGTGAGGGCATCGGGATGTCAGGATGGTGACATCATGTCCTGGATGCCTTTGCCGTTAATATTCCAGCATCTCGTGTTGCAGGATCTCTTCTCTGGATTGAGAGCTCTCGTGTTCTCTTTATCTTTAAGTTTATTATCTTTCATCAAGATTAAAGCCCTGTGCCGGTTCCCTTTCCTCTGCCCTGATGCGCTCACGTTTGCGGTGAGAATTAGTTCACTGCAATGACTGCATCCGTCTGAGTTAGCCGAAGGTACTTCGAGATCGCACTCCGGGCTTGTTTGCAAGAGCCTTTGTTGTTTAGGTTGCAAATGCTGGGATTTGTTTTAGGGCATTAAGCGCAGCATTTTATAGTTATAAATGGTGCTTGGGATTGTTTTTAGTGTTTTTTTACAGGACTTGGAGAGTGTAGGCTTGATTTGGCTTTGGTCTTTCTGTAGGGTTCAAACTTAGTGTTGCAGCAGAGCTTGAAATAGCCAAGCACCTTACTGAAGAACACAGGGATGTAAAAGCACAGGAAATATCCACCTGCAGTCAGACAGACAAGACAACTCAAGACCAGACAGATACATGAAGGGATGAATGGGTGGTATGGATGGTCAGAAAAAAAAACAAATATGACAAGAGATTGAGATATTAACATTTTTAAAAGATTTCAAAATCCTTATAAAAAATTACAACACTTTGTTATTGTTGATTAATAAATCCATATCCTATAAATAGATAAAAAAAAATACAGACAGATTGACAGAGATTGAGTTCCAGCACAAAGAACTGATTACATTATTATATTTTTTAAAAAAATTATGTTCTTTATGTGCATTCATTTTTTTTTTTCTTTTTTCAAACTTACAGCTGAAAATCAGCTAGTTCGGCAGATTTGGATAGAAAACATAAAGAAAAAATATTGCAAATAGGAACAGTGTATTTGTGTGATACTTATAGTAATTTGCATCACAGCCACATAGCACTTCGAAAAAGTGCAAATGTGAATTGCCAAATTGTTTGATTCTACTAACAAATGACATATTTTTACCACAAAATACTTTCTTTTGTTTTGCTGTGTGCCATGCTGCGATTTTTGATGTTTCCTCAAAGTCGTGTCATTACAGTGACAGGTTTCCAGAGAATAGATGTCTTTTCACTTCTATCAGAAAATAAAAAAAAGATTATTTGTTCGTACAGACAGTATTCGTGTAATTCGTACTTCTCCTGTAAGGCATTGACAATTCATCCTGTAAACTAGCAAAACACGTCAGCAGCAATGCCATGGGTTTAAAATGTGCTGCCGCGTAAGATGCTACGCATAAATGCATCCGGCAAGTGCGTGAGAGTGATGTGTTTCGCGCCGGTGTAGATGGATCTGTCGGTTTGATTTTCTTTTGTCTATTTCCCCTCATATTTCCTGTCTGTCTGTTCCTCACACCCTGTCATTGCTTATGCTTTAAGCAGCATTATTGACTGCTGAGTTCTTTGATTTAGTTCAGTGCTCTGGGCTTCAGCTGCCAAGTTCTCGCCTCGTCCTTCTTGTCTCATAGCAAGAGAACAGAAAGATCCTCTCAGCAAGGCCCAATCAGCATCAAACTCAATTTTCTCGGGCAAGCTGAGACACGGCTGACCCTGCCAAGACCGGAGGGAGAGAGAGAGCAAGAGAAAAAGAGAGAGAGAAAGAGATGGACTTAGTTATAGTGAGAGAGAGATAAAGAGAGAGGCACACATTAAACAATGCCAGGCGTTTTTTTGGGAAAGTGTGAAACGTCAGCCTTAGTTGCGTACTTCGACTAGGCACTCTGAAAAATAATTGGTGCAATCCACAGCAAGTGTGAAAAGGCCTGGTTGAGATGTCCTTTGGTTACTAAAAACGGAAAAAAAAAAATTCAAAAAACAAATTGCGGGATTCGATAAAAGCAAAAAACCGAAAGGTTAGTTCTTTTTCGACGTCTACAGATTTCTGGCTACATGCTTCACGCTTCTCTGTGACCATTTTTAACGTTTTACCTAATGTACCAACCCTTGCTGGTTTGAATCAAGGTGTTTGATACACTCTGCCAATTCATTTTTCAAACATTGTATAGAATGACTAGGGAATGTGTGCAATCTGACATGTTTCATGTATCAAATCATGTTCAATGCAGAACACTGTTTTGATAAGTATTATATATATATTTATTAAGTACTGTACAGTATCTGAATTGACGCATGACTCTTATTCGCACACGCACAATGCTGAAATTGCAACCAACGCATCTCTTTTTTCATGTTTTCACTCATTTTTAGACTCTGTGTTGTTAGGTTGCAGTTCTGACTATAACAGAGAATTATGACAGCCTGCATTGTGGAGAAATCAATAAGACATGTACGAGGACTTCTTTCTGTTTTTATTTTCCCCTGTATCTAATATATAAGTATAAAGGCATCAGTCATGCGTAGTGGACAACCAACAACCTCTTATTTTTGCTCACTGTTGTTTGACAGTAAACATCTACTATCCACCATATCTGCTTTATTTCCCACCTTGGACGAAAATAGCTGCTTATTTTCTCTGCGATATCACAGTTTATGGCTTTCAGGAAGTGAGATTATCTCAGCACTTAACACAGTCAATCCTGTTTGATCATGGCAAAACTTCCTTTTTTCACCTACTTTACGTGTCTTGAAAGTCGTTTCGTTTTCACGGCTGTCTTGAAAATAGCTTTATTCTTTACTGAGCTACGTGAAAGTCGATTTGTTGGCAGATCTTGTTGTATTTTTCTATTGGTAGAAGTCCTACGGTCCTGAAATGTATTTTAATTGGCAGTTGTGTTGTTTTCTTGAAGGGATAACGAATAAACCTTCTCGCTCTTGATCTTTGTTTTAGCTAAACAAAACTGGCAAACTGTTTCGGTTTTCCTGCAGCCATGAGCAAAACAATAAAAAAAAAATGAAAAGAAAACAATTCCCCTTTGTTCATCAAGCCTTTCCCAGTAAAGTTTTGGATTAGAAATTCTTTTGAAGCCTACAGAAGCAGAAGGTCAAGAGAATGTCGCGAAAAGAGGATTCAGCGAGGGCAGACAGGACAAATGAACTTCCTTCATCTCTCCAGCGCATTTATTCATTGTATCGCTTCGCAGACATCCATCTTTCATTTTCCTAATCCTCCTCTTCCTAGATTACCACAGAAATCTGGTGTGTTGGGATCAATGGCGAGTGAAGGATGGAACATCCATTGCGAATCCCGCGGGCGTGTGTTTCCTACTAGACACGGGGGAGGAAAACGAAGCAGTATATACGGATATAGATATTTATACGCTGTCATTGCATCATTGATTCTATATGCTGATCTCAGACCTCGACGGCTGGAAAAAAATTGGCATTTTTCAACATAGTTGCAGGCTTATGCCATAGTGCCAACAGGGGTGAAAGGAGTACCTGAAAAAAACACTTGAGTAAAAATTGCTCAATTTCAAATTACAGGCCACCAAAAAGACAGCATTCCAAGAAGACTGGAGTAAAAGTCATAATTCATCCAATTTTTTAAAGAAATTAAGTAAACTCATAATTTATGAGGTTTTATTTCCTAATATAGAAATGAAATGAAACACCTCAATGTGTCACAATAGCAGAACAAAATAGATAAAAAAGAACAAAGTTTGTCATTCTCTCAAATAAAATGTGCTAAAAAGCACAAACCGCCAATTCACATTCACGTGATTTAGCTCATAAACAGCTTCCAGTACCTTCAGAATCCTGAAGATGACAATGACAATATCGCCTCGTCCACCCAAACTAACCACAGTAGGGAAAAAAAGAACAACTTGTCGCGCACAATCACAATGTATTGAGTAACATTAAGTGTCGATCCAAATGTAGTGGTAAAGAGTACACATACACAATCACAAATAGTAGATAAGTAGAGAGTAAAAGTTGCTCAAATTTTTTATATTCAGTACAAGAACAAAGTAGCCAAAAAATTCTTAAGTAACAAAGTATGTTACACCACTGATAGCTAGTACACTAAGTAGTGCAAACGTCCTGTAATGGTTAGATCCGCGACTCGAAGGTTATAGATATGAGTCCCAGACTTCTAGGCACCACTACTAAAGAGTCTTTGAGCAAACTCGATTTTGAAATACTGCTTTTTAGATGCAATAATTTTCCAGATGCTTCCTTGTTAACCAGCGTTTGGTTATATGATCATAAGAATATGGCTTTTAATGCTCAGAATTATGGCTCCAGACTTTGTGTATGCCCAAAGCAATATTATTTATTCTTTATGGTGCTCCAGTGGAAATTTGACTGTCCAATTGCTTCACAAATAATGGCCTGGCAGACTTTAACAAGACATGATTTTGAGATTCGGTTATGCCTGCGCAGCATGAAAGGTTTGACTCCAAGGCTGACGAATGAGATTTTTGAATAGTGATGCTTTGATTTTACATCCTGAGATGAAGCCCATAACGTGAACAGGGACGGAAGGTTAGGATGATTCTGAGGATCCATGAACCTTGGGGCAGCCAGTTTTAATAATAATAAATATTACTGATTAGCAGAAATCACAAATGTGTCTATGAAAAGATTTTGAATAACAAAAAATTGCCGGAACTGCTGAAAATCTGTTGTCGGTGTAATGATTCCTTCAACAGGACAGAATTAAATAATAACATAAAGCGTGAGGCAGTGAAGTTTTTGTGATTAGTGAAACACAAAGCCAACGAAAACAAAAGACTTATTAGCAAAGCAGAGAAAGAGAGAAGTTCGTCAGCTACTTACAGATTTAAAAAAAAAAAATCAACAAGCATCTGTTGTTACCATTTATAGCCATTTCCTTGTTTCCTGGCAATGCTAACAATGTTAGCTAACTAGCACTTGCGTATCAGGACCTCACATCGAATGATATAAAGCTTAATTTCATTCTGTCTTATTCTCAATAAACAGTAAGGATTTTGTTTTTGTTCTTTTGTTCTTAAATGTTATCAAACATTAATCAAATGTATGTATGCAGAAAGCAGAAAGTCACAGACACACTAACTGGTGTTTTGCAGGAACATTTATTGCTAATTCTTAAGCTAAATGCCCAATGAGACGTTTCTCACGCCTAGCTCTGGAAAATGTATGGCGTGAGTTTTACAAACAGTTGTGTTTTCATATCTAGCTTGATTTAAATGTGCAGAAAATGCGACATACAGGGACTTCGCATTTTCCACAGTCCCCACAAACCCAAAAGAGTGTTTGTTTAGACGAGCGAGCGTTGGGTTTCCAGACATGAGTGTGTTTGGGATTTGAAAGCCTCCACATTTGATGGTAGAGGTGTGGAAGTTTGCGAGATTTCAGACGGCGGTCCGCATTCAAAGCCGCGGCGTGTATTCAGTGTTTCGCGGCAGCATGGGGACGTCTGCCGAGCCTTTTGAGCCGGAAAGACACAGACACAAAGAGCGAGAGGGATCTGTCGCCTCCTTTAGCTGAATGTAAAAACCTATCTCTGGTTTAAACGCGCCGTGCATTGGAAGGGCTGGCGTCATTGTTGGGATGCCTCCATTCAGTCCGTATGTTAGACGAGCGAGCGTGTGTGTGTGTGTGTGTGTGTGTGTGTGTGGGCTGACGGACAGATGCAGTATTCTCGTGCCGGGTAAAGGATTGCTCTCTCCCGCGTGTTGACAGTAAACCTGGCAGTTCATTAATCCTCCCAAATCCCCCTCAAACTTACTGAAGTGTGGATTCTATTTCCACATTTCCCATTAGCCTCTCTTTGTGGATTAAACACGGCCCTTTCAGAAGCGCCGGCACAGGCCCGGCCCGAAACGGCCGCGTATAATTGGGTTGTAATGGAATGTGTACTGTTGTAGCATCTGCAATTTGGTCAGATCCATAGAAAACTAAATAAAAACATTTTCTCTGATACTTTCAAGAACAGTTTGTACACGCTCCCACACACACACACACACGCACACACACTCTTACATTTAGCCTTTTGCGTGCATGCATTTTAGTTGTTGTTGTCTTTTTTTCTTTCAGGCAAGTTTTTCCCATCTTTTTCATTCACATAGTTTCTCTCTCAAACACACCTATTCCCTCTTCCAGTCTTTCTCTCAATCACACAATTTCTCTATTTCTCTCTCAATCAAGTTTTTCCCTGTCACACGATGTAAAGCTTATTCTTTTTCTCTCTCGTCTCTCACTTTGACACATCTTACACTCAAACACATTCTTTCTCTTAGTGTTTCAGTTTTCCCTCACCCACATTCTTTCTATTTCTTTCTTTCTGTTTCTCTCATTCTCACATTATCACCAATGATTTATTCACTTACATTTCATTATAACCTTTACACAATTCAAAAAAAAAAAAAACAAAACTTTGAATTTCCTTTTTTTTTTTGGCCTTCTAAAAAAATAAACCCACTGCAAAACCTTTCTGTTCTGTTTTCGGCCTCTGTGTGATTTTTATTCTTTTGCTGCAAGTCACTACAAGAGGAAGGTGACAAGGTGCTAGATGAAACATGTCAGGTGCCACGCAGCCTTTAGGCATAGCCGTGCATGTGTGTGTGTGTGTGTGTGTGTGTGTGTGTGTGTGTGTGTGTGTGTGTGTGTGCAGGCATTTCATGGGCACGTGTGTGTCCTTCATTGATATTCTGGTCCTGTCTGAAGGCTAGACTCTTTCAGAACATATGCCAGAACACATGTATTCACAAGAAATGCTCACACCTCTGCTACTCGGTGGCAGTGTAGTCTCACTTGCTTTCAGCGATTGCTTTTTAAATCCCATCTCGGGCTCTGACACCTAAAACAGTGTGTATGTTGACCTCAGATGGAGGAACCTGCCCCTCTGCCTTGACAAGATGAGCATCCAGGTCAAGATCAGCTCCAGCATCCAGTCTCTGGGTTTAATGGTGGTGAACCCTCATGAGGAACAAGCTGTCCGGTCTGGTCAGCTTCATCTAGTGTTGGAAGGATCAGAAAGTTGTTCATTGGTTCTATCCTCTATGGGTAGAAAACACAGGTTTAGAATTGTTTTTAAGACATATTTGACTTCTGACTTTCTTAGACCTGGATGGGCATAAAACTAAAGCCTTTTTTTTTTTGCATTTTTAAATGCCTTAGACTTGAAGATACAGTGGGATCAACAACAAAAATGTAGAAATATAGAGAGCTCTATTTCCCTCATTGCCCGGCTTATTGTAAAATTAAGTCTAATTTTTGCAGTTAAGTGTATTTTCTAGTGTAATTAAGTGCTTGTTTTTCTTGCTGCTATGCAATTTTGGCTGCTTGACGAAAGGTCTTGGCTATTTCGTGGAAGTTTTCCTGCCTGAAAAAAGTATGAAAAAAAGGTTTGAAAGTGTGATTTATGATTCATTACCAGGTTATTTTTGCGTAATTTTAATGTGAAGACTTGACATTCAAAATTTGAATTTCTTTACACATATTTGTCCAAAATGTCCTTCCATTTTTGTCCTTTAAATTGAAATCAAACCTGCAACATTGTTGTTGCACCAATTCTACGCATTGATCTACAAATAACCTCTGCTTCATTGTAATTATTTGTGTTTTATTAGTTTACCCCCATTTTGATCACTAGCCTCATTCTGTCACTTTTAAATTCGCCTCATGTGTTGCCTGTATTTTTGCATCACCCTTGTGAACAACATTCAGTAAATCATTTCCGATATCTCCCTGGGCTCTGATAGGTTCCTGGCCTAACGAGTCTGCCAAATATCACCTCGTTAACACTCCTGAGGGTGATGGGCCATGGCTAATAAGCTCGTAAAGTAACGAGCTGCTAAATCGTGTATGCTTGTTTGTGTTCATTTACCAGTCGGCATTAAAGAGACCCACGTGTGCATATTGAGCGACGGAGGTGAAATCACAAGCGTGTGTGTGTGTGTGTGTGTGTGTGTGTGTGTGTAATGGCGACAAGAGAGGGTTTGTACAGAAACCAAATATGTTGTTCTGATCAGGCCTGAGTGTTTGCCAAATGTCTTTTGCTTACGGGATGCATTTCAGCGCACTGATGGATGCTTTGGTATCATGGGTGTCTGGTTGAGTGTGAATGTTTGGACCGGTCGGCATGGCAGACTGTAAGTAGATCTCTTGTTTGTGGTCATTACCTGCCTGAATGCCACTCAGTCATCCCTGACTATACATTCGGTGACTATTTGAGCACGCGTCCATTTTTACGCGATTAGTTCTTCGGTTATTGAATCTTATTATGTGTAAATTTAAGATAGTGTACAGTAATACCTAATGTGTGCACATTTCTTGTGTTTTTCACATTCTGTTTTTCTGTATTAAGTGTCAAAACAGTTTTGAGTGGTCTGGTATGGGATTTGATCCTGTCGCCTTCAAATCACAAATCGCAGTCATAGGTTCAAATCCCGGATCTGACTAGGCCACCTCAATGGACATGATTAGGTCGACTAATTCGGTTCAGGATTTGAACCTGTAACCTTTAAATTACAAATGCACCAAGTATGGTTTGGGAATTGAACATGTGACTTGCATATCAAAGTTCCAACTTCTAATTTGAAGCTCACAGTTATAAAATCCCAGAACGGGCCACTAATTTGAAATTGGATATGAACCTGTGACCTTCAAATTAAACCCAGTGCTTTGGTTTGGGAATTGAACATGTGCATCAAAGAGCCAACTTTCGCCAGCAAGCTTGATTTTATATTCCAGAACGGGGCACTAATTAGAAATGGGATTTGAACCTGTGACCTTCAAATTACAAGTGCACCCATTGGTTGGGTTTGGGAATTGAATATGTGTAACACTATACTCACATAGTGTGTGTATACACTTTCAAACCCCTTTCAAATCTCTTATTTTACAATAGAACAGTAATTGAATTGTTATTGAACAGTCCATATCTACCTCCCTCCAAATTCTCCCTCTCTTTGGTTGGCGGAGCAAAATCCAGATTTTCTCTCACAGAGAGATGCTTTTTTTGTTATGAGGAGAATGAGACTCTCTCAGTGCAAAGTCATTAATTTTGCCTTTCTGCTTTCGGATTAAATCAATTTAGGTCCAATTTTTGCTATCCCTCTGTCCCAGAGAACAGGAGGCCCAGAGCTGCTGGTAATTCACTCGAGCTGTACTCGGAGGCCCGTGCAAATGAAGTGAGAACATTATGATGAACGATCCCTCTGATGGCAGCCACATTAAAGCTGCATTAACCAGCACAAACCTCAGAACGCCGAATCGGCCAACCACCTTCCTCCGGTATTTATTTGTTCTGCATCTTGTTTTGAGACCCTGTTTTTATTAAATGTAAATGTTAGGAGTGGCGTAAGGTCTCTCTCTTCATTTTCTGTGCTTGTTCTATCCCGCCCCTTTGTTTTCTTTGCCCTTTTCCTTTTGGTGAGATTAAGCGTGTTAAAGGAGGCAGAGCTTTGAAGGATAGACATGTGCTCTTCTCTGTTGGGCTCCACGATGGTGAACTGGTCATTACCATATGATTATTAGTAATGGTCTATTGGCCTCCCAGATTTTCCATTATGAATCAGCTCTCTGGGAGCTCATTAGAGGCTTGCAATGGGCACCGGTGCTCAGACCCTTTCCGACTTGGGGGTCTGCACTGGCAGACCCGAGCATGGGGTTTTAATAAGAGTCCTGAACCTCACGTAGGACCTGAAGCCACAGGATGCATAAATAAAGGAAAGTCAAGTTATTATAAAAGTTTCACACAGTCTGACAAGATAGAATTTCTTCACTCGTTTTGCTGCAATTCAAGACGTGTAAGAGATTTTGTTGATTAAGCTGTTTGACGTAGAGTGGGTGGGTGTTTGCCGAAGCGCTTCCGTTTTTTTTTCGCTTGATCTGTACTAAAAAGTACCAACTACTACTACTACTAATAATAATAATGATAATAATAATTATACTAATAATGCAGAGAGTTATAATTTACTTTTTTATGATACAATTATTTGGCTGACGTGTTTATCGGAATATACAAAATGAGTACACCGTAGATTTGGTTTAGCTCAAGGACCGTTGTCGATCATATCGGTACAAAAAATTGAAAAGGGGAAACATCTAAATCAAACTTCATGTTCACTAAAGGTGGGAATAAAACCAAGTCACTGTCAAATCAATGAAATATTTTACTCATTGTAAAAATAAACACCCTCAACATTAAAGCTTTGCATAAATAGTTGTTTTGTATAAGAAAAACAATACATATCTAGAAATCAATGCAAAAATATTTTCCATATAATGTAAATTATACTTAATACAAGTACAACAAAATTCCAATTAAAAACCAGGAAATAAACAATTTAGGTGCATAAACAATTTTAAACAACTTCAAATTTGCATCTACTACACCAAAATGGAAATTTCAAAATAAAGTTTCCAACAACTTACCTTGTTAACATGTTTGCTCAGATCTTCACATTATGATACATGTTCACATTATTTATTGATTGTATGTAAACACAACAAAGACATTTAAATTTTTAATGAAGACATAAAACAATAAAATGACTGAATGATATTATTGTATAAAGTACTACACAGTATGAATACAGTTTGCCAATGTGTCGAAAACGTGTCAAGACGCCTCATCGACCCGTCACTACAGACAAGTACTCATACAAAAATTGAGGAACATGAAGATACAGACCCAGAGAACAATGGCACAGGTGATGACTTAAATACACTGATGAGGAACAGGTGGCAACAATCAAACTGATGATTACACAGAACAATGGCTCACAGAAAATGTAGTCCTACTAATCCATGAACATAACATTAGTAAAACAGGCAATATCCCTGTTAGAAATAAAATAATAAAATAAACATTCAATTATAATGAAAATATTACTTTATAATATCTTACTTTTTGGACTGTAAGTGCACCGGATTACAAAGAACACTATAAGTAAACACCTTATTCCGAAAATCTTTTCTTATACTAGACACAAATTTCTTGCGAACAACAGGGCACAGTTATTTTTAGGATTTTCAAACTTATAGTCTGAAAAATACGCTAAAGCTTTTAACAGTGACAAGAAGTATTCTCACACCTTCTCGATTTAAAGCTCTGGTGTAGAGCTCCCTCCCCGGGCTGTTGTGTTTCTTATTCAAAGACAAGTGCATCCATCAACATGCAGTTTAATTTTTCTGCTGCACAGATTTTCCCTCCGTCCTCTGTGATGTTGATAAAGTTGCTGACTTCTGCCTATCCTCCAGATGAGATCGATACCCGTTTGTTTATGGTTATAATAACAGAGATGGCACAGTGCCTCGCTGCTTTTATCAGGAGTTTTGCGAGCAGGTCTGTGTTTGCGGACAGTGTGGTGTGGATGAGGCATTCTTCAATGTTTGTTGGGATTTTAATAGACTTTGACAGACACTTTCATCCTGCGAAGCTCGGGTTAAAAGAACAAATCATGTCAGAGGATTGAACCCATGATTAGGATGTTGCTAGCAGCATGTCCTCAAGCGGAATCAAAAGCCAGACTGAAACTGTGGTTTGCAAAACTGGGCAGTAATGACTTCCTTGCCATCGGTGGTTCGGTGTTTGTTCAGCTTGGACCAGCGAGTGGAATCCGCTCAAAGGCTGACCTTGTAATCACAGATAAGCAGAATTCGTCAATGCCGTCAGCCAATTGTGAAAAAGCCTGGCAACTTGGCAGAAACTTGGAGTGACTCCGGTGTCAAAGTCAATAGGCTGCACGTTCAGCTCGAAATGTCTTTAAGGGACCAAACACGTGTTACTGTCGTAAAAAGCCATTTTGAGAAACGAATTTGCCAATACGGCCAAAGTGAAAGGTACAGTAGGAAGAGGAAATGGAGAGAATACGAACGGGAGGAATAAATAAACCATGACTTTGACACCTCTCGCAGATTTCCCAACACTTAAAACCAGTCATCCATGTTTAAGAGGCATGGGGGCTCGTGTCACCGGCCCGTCCTTCATTCCATCCTCCCTGGTTATATAGTTCTTCCTCCATGCCGGCTCTCCATCGATTTCCCTCGCAGCTGACGTGTTTATTGTCTCAGGGCAGCAGGACTGTCAATAAACCGTAAAAGATTGAAAAAAAGAGGCAGACATCAGGGAAATTGTAAAATAAAAACATCGAGATGGAGCGGCGAAATGGCCTGTACCGACTGCGGCCTCGCCTTGGTTTGTTTTCCGAAAGGCAAAGAAGCGAATATTAGCGGTTGAGAAATGGGGCCAGACTTCATCACCTCTCCCCGTGAAGGCGGGCACTACATCACGCTCCTATTGCATGCGCGGCCAGTCCGAGCCGGCCTACTAAAATCATGTTTACCCAGCAGAAAATGACACTCGCATCGGTAAACAACCTTTTTGTCACCGGCATACGGCTGTAACCGGAGCACGGGGCAGCGCTTGCCATACATTTTTCGTAATTGTCCTCGGAATGACGGCTGTTGGCCATTCCCCCGTTGCAGTGACAATCCGGGAAAAGGCGAAACGTGGAAATTTTCCCCGCCGTTTGATTACAGCCATCCCTTATTAAAGTGCCAACCTGTGAGCAGTGGAAATACATCAGCGCCACGGATCTGTGTTTTGTTTTTGTCCGTTGGCCACCCTTCGTCCCGCGATGAAGGCAGAGCAGATGAATCAGCAGCATGGGCTCTTAAGAGACGCCAGGCAGAGACTAGTACCAGCGAGACTGGTGACAGAGGAATCTGCAACACCATTAATTACACTAATGGTGATGCAGCAGGCGGGAAAAATAGCACACTGCATAATGAGGTCCGTGAATAAAAGCCGCTGTCTGTGCCCAATAAACACCGATTAAACGACACCGGCCTGAGGTTTGTAAGGACTCTCCACTCTGGATTCCCAGTTACCGATCTGGGCCGGGTGGGCTTGGCAGACATTTTGTAGTGAGACCCTCCAAACTTGTTCTCATTCAGAAGTATCACGCACCCTTGGTAATTGCACCAGCAGATCTTACAACCAGCTGTGTGAAATATAAATGATTGCCATGAAAGTTTAATTAACTTTACGTAAGCTTTCTCGCGGCTGGAGACC
The DNA here is from genome assembly GCA_017309775.1 of Paedocypris sp. Pulau Singkep. Lineage (NCBI taxonomy): Eukaryota > Metazoa > Chordata > Actinopteri > Cypriniformes > Paedocypris > Paedocypris sp. Pulau Singkep. The sequence goes on from MU204205.1 coordinate 6,093,655, forward strand.
TCGGTTAATATTCGGAGACCGCGAATGCGTGACCTTGCAATGTATGTGTTTTAGCAAACTAATTCCGCCAAAGGATACTGTGAATATTCAGGCGCTCTGATTGGTTTGGAACATCCTGCTGGGTACGTCGCCGCGTTCCGTTGGACCAGGATTTGGTGGGATTATGATGTCACAGATCATCGACCCTGAACATTGGCTCAGACCTGGTGCTGACTTGAATATTGATGTTCCACTGTGCTCCTTGATCGCTGGAATAGTCAAGCTACAAGGATGATTTTAGTTGAAATAGTGATGAGGAGGAAAATATGCACATATTTGGTCTTCGGCTTTTGGCTTTATTCATTAAATCCTACTCATTACAGTGCCGGGTATCAAAAATGGATGCACTTAGGTCACACATAAATATAACAAGACTTAATTCCCTCGTTTGAGGACGTAAGCTGAAGGATGTTTAAAAGCTTGACCTACTCTTCATTTGCGGCGTAGTTAAGTGAAACTTGAAGAGATTAACGCGTGATTGTTGGAAAGGAATTTAGCACAGTGTATGTGGCTAATTAAACTGGTAAATTGTTTGACATTAGTCGTCTGTTTCTAACCTTCTGAAATAAATTTAGAAGCACGGAAGGAGCAAAATAAGAAAAGGGAATTATCCGCCGGAAATGCAAAACTAGCCAGTGATTGAAGAGAATTTATGTTGTCAATGGCTTTAAGCAGTTTATGCAATTTTCATTCTAATGGTATCTGCGATCCTTAAAGAGGCTTTCTTGATGTAATGGATTTGCGTTTGCAAATTTACAGTTACACTAAATTACATTTTTAGCTTTGACCCGTGTGTGTAGACGTCATGGCCACAGGGTGGTGGCGTGTTATTGTAAATCTCTTTTTTTCTGTAAACTGGGGGATGTAAAAATTGATTTCTGTGGCAAGTGTCAGCAGGCCGCATTATTGACGGAGCGTAGCTTCTGTTTAACCCGGAACATTCCTTTAACAAGCCTAATATCTGTCTCAGGTGTTTAGCTTGGCCTGCGCTGACTGCAAGTCAATGCCGCTTTTTCAATTTTCACACCTTGCCGACAAACCTTTCTTTCAATCACAGTCAAGGCGCTGTCATGGTTTCTTTACTAGCGTGAAATGCACGAGGAGCATTTTTCACGTACGCGACACACACACAAGACTTGCGTATTATACAACCCATTTGAGACGTGAAATGTGGCCTTTGGCAGCACACACAACTGTAAATAATGTTGATCCCAGTCAAAATTAATCCGTTCCTTTGCTGTTCCCCAGTCGTGATCCGCGTGGAGCTGCAGGATCGGTTCTTTCTTGACACGGCACAGACCCGTCAGTTAAACATTCAATCACATTCTCAAGGCTTCGGCGAGCAACAATTATCCCAGAGTTTCTGATGATTGGTGCCTTTTTGCTTTCCCTCCCTTGTTTTTTCCCCCCTTTCTTCTTTTTTTAAATTGCTTTTTAACGACCAGAAAATTGAATTTGTGGGTAACCCCGTATCCCAGAGTGCGGTCCAATTTCCCATCAGTCAAGCAAATACTGAATATTTAGATGCTTTGCGGCCAAGCTTTTCATGGTTACCAGCTGCAATTTGGGCTCAAATGACTGACTCCCGCGTGATTAGTGCAGTCGAGTGGACTTCAAAAGTTCAGATGTAATTTTGATACTCATAGTGACCATGTAACTAATAGCCCGCTGTCTCAATTAATAGCCTCCTCATGCGATGGAAAGTTGCAATGTTTTTTTTTTTCTTCCTTTTTTCCCGCTCCTCTACGTCATGTAGAGCTGGTGATAAACCTAATGCCTTTTCAATTATTCTGCTGGCACGAGTCTCAAACACACGCATTCCAAACGACTCAGATTAGGTGTTGCTCCCAATTCTTCAACGCAATTCTGCAAGCACTGTCTTCTCTTCGGCTGTATTTTTTCTCTTGGAGTGTGTCTAATAATCCACTATTGTGCTGTGGCTTGCTCTTCTCACCCGTAACTGCTTCTCTCTCGGGGTAAGCCAGCCACAAGGGATCAGGCTGACCAGAGCTATCCAGTTTGGAGCACCTAGAAGTCTCACCCCGCCATTGCCCTGCTCACTGAATCGAGTCCTCGGAGACAAAGAGGGATATTTGGCAAAAGTAGTGCAAGCCTGTTCTCAAACAGGGCAGTGGATTCTTGAACTGGTGGGTTTCATGGAGTACCGTTTGGCTTTAAAGCGCATGAATCTAGAATTTGCGCTCGTTACGTAACTGACAGCTCGCTCTTTCAGGCCCGCTGATATGCTATCATGCTTAACACGTGGAGACAGAAAGTGCTCCGTTACGACTGTACTGGGATCGGTCCATAAATCAAAGCTGTTGACTGCATCTTCAGCATCTGCTTACAGTACGTGATCATTAACGGCTCGCTTTGGCTTTTTTGCTTTAAACTGTAAATGCCAGTGCACTGCTGGAAAAATGCACTTTGTTTGAAAACAAAAACATTGAGTTGACGCATGCACCAGTTTAACAATTCATGCAGGTTTTTCCCCTAAAATTCCGGATTCAAGATTTGTTAATTAGACTTGACATGTATTTCACAGGTGTTGAAGATTCTTGCTTTTGACTTTAAGGCAAAAGCCTTGCTCTGAAATTATTCAAATTCCCAATGATTTAATAATTCCAATACAATCCCAGTAATCAGGGCAGATCCGCTTGCACTATGTCTCTCTCATCGAGATCAGACATTTCGTTTAACTTTCAGAATATTTAACTCCTAGTTAGGTTCACATTTTACAAAATCTGTTTTAAAGGTTGTACTTATCATGTGCTATTTACTGAAAGAATATTTTTAGAATATTTTATATTGTTATTGTAAATATTTTTACTCTAAAATGGTAGAGATTATTTTGATAATAAAGTAATAATAGACAAAAAATGATTAACAATTTAATCAACTCTTTAGTCAAGTCTTTTGAATTTTTTACATCCTCGGATTTCACCAAATAATTTTGTCGACAGCTGCCATTTTTTGCTTGCACAAATTGAGAATTAATTCAATTTATTTATATTATTTTCTTTTGTGACACCACGAGCAACATTGACGAATATTTCACTAGGAAGATGAACCAAAACATCTCTAGGTCAACTTCAACCACCCAAGGTTAAACCAACCCAAGATCGTCTTTGCAGCTGTTTGCCAAAAACTTAACTTTTTACAGTCTGAATCCTCTAACCTCCAAGCATTCGACTGGTCCAAATGTGCATTTATTACATCATCTGCGAGCATGTAAAGCGGGCTGTGTAAGTGATGATTTGGCTCGGCACCGTGCCTCCCTCAGCTGCTTTTTTGCCCGACTTTCATGCAGGTGCCCCGTAATCTTTTTTTCTAAACGACAGTCATTAGAGAGTTTGCAGTATCGGCTTTTCTGACTTGCAGAGATTCACGCCGTCTTCGGCAAACGGAGCAAGCTCTTCGTCAGTCAGCGGAGGTTGGAGGAAAGTTAATTAGCTTGTTTTGCGGCGGTCGTGTTGGTGCTGGAGAGGCACTTGAGATGAACGTTAAAGGGAAGTAGCTAAAAGCGACCCAAGGAAAGATGACAGGAGCGCCTCAGACAAAAGCTTGGAAATTTTCCAGAGTAAAACAAAAAAACGATTGGCGGCCGTGCGTTTGAAAAGATAATTAAATGTGCAGGCGGAGGGGAAGGAGGAAGAAGAGGAACTACAATAGGCAACGTGAGATGGTTGCAGGCTTTGATGAATAGCAAATTGTACGTTGCAGAAACCCACCTTCAGTGGTCAATCACAGCCGCAATTTATTTCCCACACAAAGCTGCGGCCCTGGCGAAGACTCCGGAGGACCCTGAGACCCAGAGCCGGGTGATTGGACAATCTGAGGCAGTGAAGCTGAACAGACACCTTCTATTTTTTTGGCGGGGTATCTCGGAGAGAAGGCAGTGCATGTCTGTGTTTCAGGCCAGGGGCTGCTGCCCTGGGCATTGTGCTTTCTTGCTATTTTTATCTCTTCATCCTGTTAGAAGAACACACGTGGGTCTCTTTATTTGTAGACGCTGCCTTGACTTTCCTGAAATAAATGTGTTATGCATCTAAAACGTTCATCGCATGGGTTTGGGTTCACGTAGAAGCATTTCTGTCTTTTCGAGCAGACCTATTTGTTTGGCCTTTACTTCAAGGACTAGAAGTGATTCCATAGTTGGATAGACAGTGGAAGAGCGATTGCTTGAACGTTTTGGACTTCAACGCAAATACATTTTTCCAACAGTAGACGCTCAAAAGCTTGGGGGTGCTTATATAAGCGAATAGAAAAATATCAACAGCCATTTTTCAATATTTCTAGTCGGGAAATTTTTTTTTTTTATGTATAAGTCCCATGCATTAGTAAGGCGCTTTTCACAGTTACAACTGTCGCAAAGTGCATTCATTTTAAAAGAGCGCGTTAGAGAGTCATTAACGTCAATTTTGTGCTTTGGTGGTCTGTAAACTGTCACAATTGATTTCCGATTTATACAGTATATGGAAGCTTCATTAGTAGCAACTGTGCAAAAGAGCAGAATTTAAAGTTTAATTAAACTTGAAATCATTATTATAAATAATTATGAAAAATCTCAAGAAATTAGCAGTGGCTAAATAAAGTGTTAGAAATAAAAATAAACTACTGTATATACAACAATTCATATTGTAACAGACAGAGATGACAAACCAAATAGCAGGAGTAGTGTGGTTAGCGGCTAGAAACGATGTCCATAGGCAGGCAAAAGCGTCAGGGCAGAAAGAGAACAGTTGAAAACGAAAGTCAAAACCAGGGAACAAACACAATCAAAACACTCAATCTGGTGCACAGAACAAAACATTATACGCATGTAAATATTCGCGTAAATACACTGTAGTAATTATAAAGACATAATGGTCACAATTTTCATTATTTTAAGAAATTGAGGTGCAGTTCAAAATCCTGCTTTTATCATGAAATCATTTGTCAGCATGTGGGTGTCAGTGTCTTTCTCAATGACCCAGTTTCTCAAGGACCCACCAGTTGTAAAACCCACTGGTCCGGGATGCGAACCTGCAAGATCTGAGTAGCATGTCCAACTCCCCACCAGAGAACCACAACAGCCTCGCGTTAATAAAGTCAATTTATTGGAATAGACTGTGAAGATATTTTCCCTGGAACTTCTATCATCACATTCCAGATTGCAAGGAGGAGACCGAATAAGTAGCTGGGCTTAAGTAAAGTGTTTTGGGGTGTTTTGTTCCAAGTGGCTAGGAAAGCGAAACAGAAAATCGTCCATTTAGCGGCAAGAAGCTGGAAGAAAAACATCCGCTCGCACATATATAATTGAGCCCACTCTAATAGGCCGCTTGATCATAGCTGCTCGAGCACTTATGATATTAATTTAGCAAGGCCTAATTTTCACTCTCAAAAACATGGCGCTTACATAAAAGAACGCGAGGAAGAAAGTCTTAATTAGATCTATGAATAGACAATGAAGGAGAGCGCAGCAGGGTAAATGGAATTGTTTACCGCCTTTGTTCCCCATTTGAGAGTGGACACACATGCAAACGCACTTTGAAGCGGTTTTGTGGTGATGACGACTTCTAAACTCCAGCGAAGCGATTAAAGTGCAGCGCAGGGGTGGCAGCCAGATGGAGACGCACGCTGGGCATCAATCCGTGGCGAACAATCGCGTATTTGCTTTCGCGGGATCCTTCGCCGTTCCGAGCCATCTGCAGAGTACAAACTGTTGTCCCCATGCTAATGTACGCCCTGGGTAGAGACCTGCTGAGTGCATACTTCTGTTTTTATCTCCGCTGTAGCCTACTTCATTCCGAGCCACCTGCTAAGTGCACACTTCACTAACACGCTCCTCTAATAGCAAGCAGCCCGAGTGTCACCGTCGCTTCCTCCGAGTGCCCACATTCTCATTTGACCTTTCGGTTCCAGTTGGAAATATCTACTGGAGAGCTGGAGTTCACCTCTTCACTTTGACAGGCACCCAGCGGAGTCGCTGCCTCAGACAATCCGAGGCTAGTGCATTTAGCAAGAAGGCTAAAGAACTTGAACCGAGAGGGAACGAAATGTGTCAGACTTTGAGCGTTTCCTACATATGCACAGTTTTTCCCCCGTCATTAAATGCATTAGTCTGCCTCCCACCTACAGCTTGGCAGTTTCGCATCGTTCGACGCTTTTAAAATGAGTAATGTCGGTAGCATGTGGCTACGCGGCTGAACAAACCAGCCGTCTGTCATTCCGAAAGGACTTGTTTTGCACATCTAACAGCTCATTAATTGGCTGACATATGCTTATAAGAGACTCTGTAATTAATTTCGAAATGTTTATGGAGGCCAACTTTAGAACGAGCGTCTTTAAAGATGTCACACAAGTGGCGCTCGGCAATTAGCGTACGTTTTGTGCAGCTAGCTTCCACGCGCGGTCACGTTCTGAGATCGTGCGAGGAGTCGCTGACTTGAGGAGAGGAAAAAATTATGGCGATAGCGAAAATAGACGAAAAGAAAGAGAGAGAAAGTGACATTTTCATTTTAGATTTGCTGTTACATTTCCATTGCACTTTTTACATCAACTATAAAGTTAAAATGAATTATGAAGAACAGAAGATGTTTAAAAAAGTGCTGGATTTAGTGTGAACTGTGAACTTAAATGCATAAATATTTCAATATATTATCTTTAAAAATTCAAAGTTTAAAAATGCAGTTTTGCTGTCTACATTGTTTTACCGGGTTTCCATTTTATAGAAAACATTTGAGTAAATTACATAGTCACAAAGCAGGTTTTAAGTATGGTTTCAAATAAATAATTACTGCTTATTACTAGATAACCCTGTATGATTTTTAGTTTAGTAGTGATTCTTTTAAATTTGAATCGTAGCCTTTGTAAATCTGTGACTAATTAAGTTTTTTTCTTTCTTTCCATCTTTGCAACACTTTCACGGACCTGTGGATTCTTGTATACAGGTAAGATGAAAATGTTCTTGTTTTTGCACAAGATCCAAACATTTTGCTTATGTGTGCATGTGGGGCGGGGCAAGGCAGGGCGGGGCAGGGCAGTGGTTTAGTGGTTTGCGCTGTTGCCTCATATCAAGAATGATTCCTTACAAAGGGCCCAGTCTGCGTTTTTTTAGTGGAGTTTGCTTGTTTTCTCAGTACTCGAGTCTCTGGTTTCCTAATACATTTAAAAACCGTGCAGACCAATTGGATTCTTGAAATTGGCCCATAGGTGTGAGTGAGTAAAAGTGTGTGTACATCTTCTATTAGCTAAAGCTCACTGCGACCAAGGAATTGAACAATTTGGTCAGAAAAATATGGATGATATATTGTTTTCCAGAGTTTTATTATTTAGTAATAGTTTTATGTTTTATAGTGGGTGCAGTACTTGGTGGAGAAACTAAAATAATGGCCAGAACTGTTTTGTTTTAGTGGTCAGTATTTTGTTTTTGGTGTTTGAAACCATGAAGTATATTGTTTTCATGGTTGAATTTAGAAAGAGAGTTTGTCACTATGGCCTCTTGGAACCATATCTCTGCATTTAACCATCCAGGGAAGTTACACACAATCACTGAAGTGACACACACAATTCCGGTAAGCCGTCAAAATTTTGCTCCAAGACACTAAGTTGAAGAAGGTGGAGTCCTCTTTGACGTAAGTCCAATTGTCTTCCACTGGACCCCAACTGCCCTACATGAATATGTATTCATATTTATACGTTCTATAAAGTTCAAGAAGAACAAATGCAGACCAGATAAAGTTCAGAACCTTCAAAGATGAGAACCACTGATCTAAGACAGTTTGGGAAAATTCATGGCTTGTTGTGCACATCAGAACTGTACTTTCAGTGTTACTGTAGTGTTTCGACTTCTCAAACAGTGAAGGTCGTTTGTAAAACCAAACACTCGTTCGCAAACAGGTCCAGCGAGTGACAGATACCCTCTGTCGAAGTTAATCCAGGTCGCCACATATCAAATCATTCTGACACTCAGTTCCTGTTCAGTGATGACTAATGCAGCTCATCCTGAAACAGAGATGCCACACTGCGAGAGCGAGGGAGAGGAAGAGGAAGTATCTGGCGATAGCTATTGTCTTACATTCAGTCCAAAGCCCTGAACACTCCAGCTCAAAAAACAGACCTTCAGTTTGAATTCCTCCCGGTCTTCTCCGGTTCAAACTCTGTATTTATTTCCAAGAGCGACTGGGAAGCAAGTCGATGCGATGATGCGACGCAGTGGTTCAGAATTATACGTTTGTGAGACTCCTGTGCTTTCCTGTTTATTGTTCATGTTTGTCAAGTCTGAGTAGGTTTGCGTTTGCCTCTGGTATCGTCGCATACATGTTTATAATATTCGAGTTCAATTAATTTTGCAAAATCCCTTCATCTGCTTTTTTTCCCCCTTCTCTTGCTTTTGATAAGGACTTCATTGTGAATTATTAAGTATGCTTTGTAACTCTGTGAGGAGAGCCTGAAAAATTAAAAAGATAAAAGCCAAAGCAGCAAATGGTATTAATATTCCAGAGTCCGTGGAACGAGAGCAAAGATAAAGACATCGAGAGATAAAAATAGAACGATAGACGATTGTCGTGTTGAACTTTCGACTAACCCTCCGTTTCCTCAACTAGGCATCTAAATCAACAATTAGAGCATCTCCCGACTTTATATCATTGTTTATGATGAACACGTAAAAATCGTAGCATGAGATTGTGACTCAAAACCATTAGGATTCTCAGCAGTCGACTGTTCCGACGCTTCTATCTAATGAACTCTCGATTACAGCCTGCGTATGTGTGCAATAAATTCTCCATTGGGATTTCGCCTTTATGAGATGATCAACAGAGATGAGCAATCTGACCTTTTAATGAACATTTTATAGAAAACATGCTTTCTAGTAATTGTTTGCCTTTTCAAAAATACAGTCCAATGTCAGTTTAGTTTTGAAAAGTCAGCCTAATAAGCTCATCAATCCATTCTGAACCACATTTCTATTTCTGGGTCAGAGGCAGATCCATTGGGTCTGAAGGCAAGACACCCTGATTTTGGTGGACTGACAAATCACGGCAAGTGTCCATTCAAATGTAATGGAGTAGAGATTAAAAGTTACTTTTATTTTTGATAATCAGTACAAGTACAAAGTACCAAAAAACATACTTAGGTAAAGAAACCAAGTGCACTTACTCAAGTAACTAACTCATAGTCACACCTGTGGCCAATTTCACAGACTCCAATTGTCAATGTATTTGGATTGGTGAAGGAAACAGACCTGAAGGAAAGCCACCAAGCAGATGGAGAACATGCTAACTCCGCACAAGAAAGCCTCTCAATGGGACTCAAATTTGAGTCTCAAAAAGGTGTCAGACAAAAAATCTATATTGGAAGACAATGAGCCCACAATTCCATGTTTGTCAGTACCGGCTGACAACAATGAATCCAGACTGACAGCCATTGAACTTTTGCTATACAATAAGGAAGCCATTGAACCCCGAGGAATAACCTTCCGTCTAAAGCCAAGAAAGGCGACAGGTTAGTAATTACAAGGCCAGTTTGCTGTAATCGAGCACACACGCCGTTTTATGAGAGCAACCAATATCCATTTTCATTCACCCCGCCGGTGGAATCAATTATTGTTGTGAATTAAAGTGATCTAAAGAAGCTCTAAGGCCAGTGAGGCAGATAATGTATGCAAAATGTAGTGCCACTTACCAATCAAGACTATTCGCCTGTTGCTTTTACCTCACCATGCTTGAGATACAGCGTCTTCTCTAGTTTGCAGATTGTCGTTCCTGGTGTAAAAATGCGGAATTGTGCACTTGCAAAGCACATGTGATTGGCTTTGGATGGCAAGCCAGCTTTTGATCCTTATTACCCGGCTGTTACGCTGTGTGTTCATGGGGTTTAATTAAGCGCTTTGGAGGAAGCTCTTCTCATTCTACTCGGTTGGAGAGCTTTCGATGGACTCTCTCCAGCCGGCTGTGATGGAGAAGATGTCTCCTGTTTTTCTTCAAGTCTTAATTTAGAAAACCGGCACAGTGGACAGTGGAGTGAAGAGTATTTTAAGAGTTAAACGTAACCCTCAGGTTAGTCTGGTGTGCATTTTTCTAACTAACAGGACTAAAAATGTGACTGTAAAACAACCTCTTAATTCTTGATTAAAACAAGTAGATAAAGACAATCTGAACTGAGATGGATAAAAATTCCAAGTTTGATGGCTTTATTTCACCTTCTTGTTTAAAATCGTTCTGTTCACTTGTGTCAAGTGAGCTCATGTCAGAGTTGGTCCGTTGAATCACTTTACTGACCGGAACATGGCCCCGCCCGTGACAAGAATCATTCATGACTTAGGTCATCTGTGGGCGGGGACATAATTGTGCTATCTATTGTGTGTGTGTGTGTGTGTGTGTGTGTGTGTGTGTGTGTGTGTGTGTGTGTATATATATATTAGATGAGATTATCAAATGTTTTTTCGGAATGATCCTTTCAGATTATTTATTTCAGATTCATATTTATTTATCAGTTTAAATTTTTTAGAGCTTCCGAGTGAGAATTAGACTGAAGACTCATGATGATTTATCTATATAATATTTATACACCAGTAAAGACACGTATTAGACTAGATTACCAAATCATTTTTGAGAATTGTAATTTCAGATTAACAATTTCTGTTTCATGTTTATTTATCAAATAAGTTAATTTGTGATCCAGTGAGACTTTTTTTAGCTTCAGTTTGAGAATTGAACAGAGAGACAGATATCATCAGATTTCACTTTACATGCCCTTTTTTTGTTTCTTGTTATCTTTCCAATACATTCCTCCAAAACGCAAAGCTTGTTTTGAATATACATCCTTATTTATTCAAATGCAGAGTGAAAACAGATAAAGACATAAAGCAGATTGCCCGAAGACAATTTATGCTCCCTAATGGCATTTTCAATGTTGGAATTGCTTGTATTACAGACTTTGGGTTATTTTAAAATCCGTGTAAATACTTACCATCTCGTTTGTAACTGAATTGTTTTTTTATTATTATTTAAAGAGGGAGTACACCCGAGAGAAACGCATCATTGCACCGGGAACGCATTTGTTATTTGTGTTTCTTGAGCCGCGGGCTTAAATTAGTCATGAATGTTTTGATATATAGGTATATTAATTTGCTTGTGTTATGCACACCAGGCGTAAATGCATATTTTTAGTGCAATTAATTCTCTGTGCGTTTCTGGGAAAAGGTTTCGCTGCATTATGCCGGATAGACGATGCTGTAATTATCTCTTAATTCACGCTATTAGTGTTGCTCTAAACACGGATTCATTTCTCATGTCTTTCTTCCCACCATTGATTTTAAATGGACGTGTTGTTCATTAGTCGACATGTAATTGTTTGAAAGAGGAGACCTTTATGCAAACAGAGCTAGTTCTCGAAGTGTATTGTCTTACGTACAGTGGTCCCAAAAGGAAAATCCGGGGTCTTTTGTTCATTCCAGGCCGTTTATTTCACTTAATCTCTCTGACCCTGCTTTTGTTTGACTCTCTGTTTTTAATAATGAAAAGCTTTATTACAGCATGGACCGGATTATTATAGTCTGAGTGAAAGCCCCGACCAGATTGAGTTCAGATTATGAAAATCCTATATCTGTAATTCAAACTGCAATATTTTCTTGGAACAGAGTTAAGTCGTTGAAATTTTCTTACATGTCCTTAGCTGCATTTTTAAAAATGGAGGCATATTTCATATTTAGTGTTTGTCGTTCTAAAGTCTGATTAATTGTGTTCTTCTTACGGATTTACTTACTTTTTGGTTGTATTTCTGTCAGACCTTATATATTTTATTCCTCCCGAATGTGTAACTGATAACTTCTTTTCTGAATTGTAATCTCTTTGTTCAACATCTGGAGATTTTTTTTTGAGGGGGGGTTGTGTTTTCATTTTTTTTCTCTCGCATTCTGTGGCTGATTTTAGTAGAAGCCCATCCGCTACATTTAATCAGATTTTGCTGATCATAAACTCTTAATTATGCACCTTTTAGTAAAGCGTTAATAAAATAATTCAGGCACTGTGAGCATCAGATTGTTGATCGCTTCATCTCTTCGTCTGTCACACTAGTTAGTCAAGTCTCTTCTGTACTAGATGGATTGATGGAGAGAGAGATGGATAGATGCTTTTAAGAACCCTACTCGCATGTGCCGATGAAAATGCAAAATCTAAATAACGGTAGTGTGAATGATTAACAACCCAGGTGGTCTCATTTGGAGCGAGGGTTTATGCAGAGAGACGTGTGTGTCAGGGCCAACTGTTGAAGAGTCTCTTTTCCCTAAGCCTGGCTCCCTTCTATAATTATGACACCCTCCAGATGTCACCTCTCCGTCCTGTGAAGCCCCCTGCACCGCCTGCCAACCCTGTCTTTTCTCCCATCAGCATCTTCCCCACTTCCTGAGAAATCCACACTGTTTCCCTCTTCCTGATTGCTTTGTGTAGTGTTGCTCAGTGCTGCTATTTCAATTTGCATTGTTGGCATTGAAAATCGGTGACAACGTTGAGAATATATTTGCTGCTTTAATTTGATAATTTTAGGTGGATGGATGATGCGTGGGTTGGTTGATTTATTAATTGATCAATGTAAATGGAATTAGATTGGATGATTAGATAAAATTATTGGATGGATGGGGAGTGGATCAATCAATCTATATAAATGGAATTAGATTGGATGCTTAAATCTAAATATTGGATGGATTGTTGTATGGATGGATAGATGATGACTGGATCGATCCGTTTATCAACAGAAATGTAATTAGGTTGAATGTTTAGATATAAATATTGAATGGATGGATGGATGAATATAAAGAAATGCAGTTTGATGGAAAAATTCTAGATAGAAAGGGTGGTTGAATGAATGAATGAATGAATGAATGGTTGAACTGGAATATAATTGGACGTGTGGGTGGATAAAGCAATGGATTTAAATAGTTTTACATGGTTGCTGTGAAGAAATGCGTATTAATCAATGAATAAATGAAGGAATTGTCCGTGGGACAAATATAAAAAAAAGATGGAATGTTTAGATATAAATATTGAATGGATGGATGAAAATAAATGTATGTTGTGTATGGTCGGACAGAAGTGTAGATGAATGGATGGAGGACTGAAAAAATATGAATAGAAATACAATTGGAAGGATGGATCAACAGATTAATGACTGAAACAGTGAAATAATCGACATGCAATTTGATAAAAAAGAACATATAATTGGATGGATTGGTTATCAATGTGATGGTCAGTTAGATAGGTTAGGTTTTTTAATCTATGGATGGATTTTGAATGGCATGGATGAGGGGGGAATCATGTAGAATTGGATGGATGAATGATTGGATAAGGACCTAAAAAATAAATTGATGGATAGATAGATAGATAGATAGATAGATGGATGGATGGATGGATGGATGGATGGATGGATGGATGGATGGATGGATGGATGGATGAATTAAATAAATACAAAGATGACAGAATGGATGGAGGTGTGGATTAAAAAAATTTGGATTGATAGTAATATGATAAAATAGATGAATGGAAGGGATGAATGGAATTGTTTATGTATAGAGGAAGATATACAAAAGAAACGGATGCAATGGATGGGGACTGGATGGGTTGATAGATCACAATCAAATGGATGGATTGACAGACGGATAAAATATTATTCGCATAGATGGATGGATAGACAGAAAGAATGGAAAGACAGACAACGGTAACTTTATTAGAGCGCGTGGCAGCAGCGATGCCGTGATAGTGTAATCACACTGACGCTGTGATTGTGATTGTGCTCTGGCAACCCTGCTGAAGAAAAGCTCTCAAGAAGCCAACGGAATTTAGGATGATTTAGTTTGACATTTACACACAATCAAACCGTCGCTAGTTAGACTTCACAAATGAGAATGATGGATGTATCAGTGCTATTTAAGTATTTACTTTTAGTGTAGTGATAAAGCGTGCATAAATTTGCATAAATGTTTGTGGAAATAGCAGAATGTTCTGCGAATACCTTCCCTCTGGTGATTGATGGCCTACTTTCTTCCACTGGAGATGGGAGAGAGATACTCGAGGAGAGAGATGGACAGATTGAACTGATACGCAACGAAAGCCAGAAAAGAATAAGGAAACTTCCTTCTTATGTGTCGAAGTTATACGCCGTCAAGACACTGCCTCATTATTTTGGCCTGACATACCAAAATAAAGCCGTTTTGATGAACTTCAAATGTGAACTTCGGATTTTCACGTGGACGAGTAACATCATTATGACTGTAGTATATTAATCTTTTTAAATGGAAAAAGAAATCTCACATGTTCGTTTTATATTCCAACTTTTTTAAGCATTCAGACACTAGAATGTTTACTAGTATTTTTTGGACTATACTAGGCCCTCATTAGGCTCACATTTGTTTTATAAAAATATATATTGTAAGTGCGCCTTGATATAGTAAATGCTTTGATATAGTGTTTCTATGTGAAATCTATATTATTCAATCGATTGTTTTCTTTCTGGATTTGCATTTGAATTAAAATTTTAATATTGTACTATAATGAAAACTGAATGTAAACATGTTCTATATTGTGTATGAACGTTTGTGACTGGAATTTGAAATAAAAATAATCATAAAAACAACCGATGCACTCATGCACTGGTGAGGTTTTGTCACCTAGTGGTTGCATCTAAAAGCGCATTGTGCTAAAGCACAACATATTTTGTTATTCCCAATGACTTTTGTCATTTGTTTTGGTAATGCTCTGCTTTTTTTTATTTATATGTGCATGATTTTCACCGTGACTGTGTACGCGCGCCTCCATTAAATCTGATGAAAGGTTGCTGACACAGCTCATGATTACGTCCCACAAGGCCTATTCCACTTACGGGAGAAACTCGCAGACATCAGTACGAGTCCGTTTCACCAATTAGCCCCACGAGAGCCGTAATGACTGCTGTGATCAAAGCCTCTTGCCACGGTGGCTCTGTTACTTTAAGGCCTCCTGAGATGCTACGGGCTAAGAGCTACAAGCTAGCTGCTCACCGCTACAATGGAAGGTGTCAAGACCGGTCTTTACATATTCATGCAGGGTGGCATAAGCACACATTTAAGAGCTTTGGAGACCCGCTAGTTCTGGAGGAGATATTCTTAGCTGCTCTTCTATAATACAGAATTATAGAACAAAAAGGAAACCGCAGCTAGCTCGTGAGCCGTCTTTGTCTGGTGAATAGTTGGCACTGTAGGCCATATTGAATGGGATTCTTGCTAAATCTGGTCAATCTTTTCAGTCTTAGAACTTTTTAAGTGAGAACAGTAAAATCCCGAAATGAAAAACCTTTCAGGAGCCTGTCCAAATAATCTTTATCATTTCTCGGTCACTAAGAAATGGAGCCAACCCTAGATGGGCCAACCAATCACAAGCTGAGTGGATATGCCCTAATCAGGACAAGCCAGAAGTGATTAGATAAATATGGAAATACTAAATTTGTTAATTGTAGAATGTATTCTGTTCTAATACTTTGAGATTTTGTATTTTATTATTTTACTTTTTATAATTAAATTTACATTTTAACGTACATGGTGTAATGTGGGTCACTGTGTTTGAGGTTGGCTAGTACAATTTTAAAAACTGAGATGTAAAATCGTCTACAACATTTTTAGCTAGTCGACAAACTCTTCTTTTTTGATGATTTTGGCATTGAAGTTGCTAATATTTTTGACAGCTAAAGTATGAAATGGTGAAAGATTAAAATGAGGTGTTTGATATTACATGTCTATCTGCACACACACACACACACACAAACACACACACACACACACACACACACACGTATATATGTTATTATTATATAGTATAAAGTATCACAAATTACATGAAATACTTGTTTGTGCACAATTATGAGAGTCAACTTAACTTTAATATGTATGTATTGAATGGAAAGTATTACTCTTTATTTATGTATGTGTTGCTTAAAGTTTTCTGTGAATTAATGATATAAAATATACGTTTATTTGTAGTCATGGAAAAAAATTCAAGAAAAAAAAAACATATAGATTATTTAGTACTATCTGGCAAACTTTGGCAAAACTGCACACAAATCGGATTTGGTTTTCTGTCTGCAGCGTCAGTGTCAAGTAATAAAATGTAATGCGTTCAGACAGCGTTGTCAATATCCAGTTCATCTGCATCGGTTGCTATAGTAATGATTCGGCAAGGTGCTGAGATGATGCAAAAACCGCTTTAGCCACGAGAACAAAAAGCTGCAATGAATGTACTGTATGAATTCTCCAGGTCAAATTACCCCAGTGTGACCCCAGTGACCAAAGATTCCCTTACTACAAGCAGTATCAGAATATTAGCACCAATCACAGCCAATCAATATTTACACCAATCAGAGACGTGACAAAAGAAGGTCGAGTGTGAAAGGCACAAAATGAAAAATTAGCAATTATCCGCAAGTGCGCGATCATCATCATTGTCCGGAATCTGGAGACTAAAATGAGCCGTGGAAAACGCTTGCGTGTTAGTGTGCAGTATTCCACGAGTAATGACACGTTTAAAGCAAATGTCCACACATTCACTGTCCCGACTGGAATCCGGAGTAATATAGTATATCGACAGGAAGTTCAGCCCCTATGGTTCACTTACCTTCTCCGTCTCATCTCCCTCTTTTTCCCCTCACCTCTTCATCTTTTCCACTGGCCGCCCATGGCGCTGATGACTGCGGCAGTTCTGTTCGCACATATCAGCACGTGTGGCACGTGAAGCATGTCCCACATTATACTGGTGATCTCATCAACCTAATGATCCCTGTCCGACATTTCTTTTTTTCATCTTCTTGCCCATTGTCATTCGAAACCTATCCAATTATTATCCGTTATTCATTGATCATTCGTTCCGCCTGAAAGGACTGCTTGCTTTTCATCCGCGACCTTTACTGACGCAAACGCCATTCGTTTTTGACACCCTATTAGGTCTAAACCTCACAGTAAGCAGGATCTGTTAGACACCCGGTTTGAGGCCCGGTCGGGGATTTCTGTAGGGAGTCTGCGTGTTCTTATAACGCTTGAGTAAGCTTCCTCCGGGTCAGTTTACTCGAATAGTCCGTAAAAGTTCAGATTAATTGGCGTATGGGAAATATTCCATATTTGTGAGTGAGAATGTGAATGTGTGTGTTCCGCTCCGTGATTGGTTCGTCACCAGTTTCGTGTGTCCAGCCTTCAGCTCCAACGTCGCCGTGATTGGCTTCAGCTCCCTGTGACCCTGAAATTAGTGGAATGGTTTAGAAGATGTATTATTATGATTATTATTAGTAGTAGTAATAGTAGTAGTAGTAGTATAGTTGCAGATATTAATAATAATAATAATAATAATAATAATAATAATAATAATAACAGCAACAATAATAACAACTATTATTATTATTAATAGTATTATTATGTACATGCGTGCATACCTACATAAATTAAAATGCATTTTTAAAACATTTTACCAAACACGTAGCATAAATACATACTACAGTAGAAGCATATATGCATAGATAAACGTACAGTACAAATATAAGTTTATAAATAGTATACTGTATATATAAACAGAATCATTTTATAGATATATAAGATATATGTAAACTGTACATGCATACAAAAAAATATATATGCATGAACACATACCCTCATACACACATACAGTACACACACACACATAGCGATGTCATTGTTTATTCGAGTTTTCCGTGTGTCCAAATACTCCACTTTTCCTGTAGTTTTTTTCTCTCTTAGTGCATTTCCAGGTGCATCATTGTGCGAGCAGATGGCTCTATAAGCGTTATTGCTGTTTATTAAATGCAGCAGTCTGGAGCATTTATGTACATTTCTGTCCAGGAATGTTAATATTTCCCTGAATCAATCGTGCGCAGTTCAGCAGATTCTTTGAAGGTGCCAGAAATGTTTCTGATCAAACGGAGGCAAATAGTCTAGCTTTGCCGAGTTCTTATCTAGAATCACTTAATTAAATTCAATCCTCTGGAGGATTTGGTTTTTATTAGTTCAAACAGAGGAGCTTTGATAGTTTCTGTCATAATAATGCATGTTGTCACGTGGCATATTGGCTTGGCGTGTACAGTACATGTGATTGTTTCTGACAACTGACCTTGCAGTGCTCGTATTTCTTCATTCTCTACTGTAAACAGATCCGTTTCTTTTCTAATGAAAGCTCTTCAACAAACTCGCTGAACGCAGCAAGGTCTACAATGCAGAATTGGATGGATAAATATCAAAATTGGACTAATTTCTTGTGCAGAACTATGAAAAAAAGCAGTTTATTCATAAACTGAATATCAATTTAACCATTGATGTTCATAAAAAAAATTATAAAACATGCCGAAAAACTAACTAGTGGTGGTATAAATAACTCGAGTAAATTGACTTTGCAACTTTGTACTTGTACTGAGTATCAAAACTATAAGCAAATTTTACTCTCTACTTGACTACATTCTCCACTTTACTCCACTACATTTGAAAGGACACTTATCGTTACTCGTTACTTTGTGATTTGTGCACGACAAGAACTTTTTCTACCGCAGTTCATTTCTTGAGCGGATGAGATGATTTCGCCATCTGCAGGATACTGGATTCTATTTATGATTAAAATACCCAAGTTCTTTTCATTTTTCGTTCACTCATGAATAAAAGTCTTCAAGAATTGGTGACTTGTAACTTGTAATAGACACATTTTTACTGTATGATATCCACACTTTACCTCATGTGTGGTTTTCAGCTACTCTTTACACCTGCTAACCTAGGTCTAAGAAAAAGACTAGATTTAAGACTAAGAGCATATTATGACAGTGGCTAGGAAACAAAACCTCTCTTTCACTTAATGATTTAGCCTGATTGAGGACCCACACTCACACATACAATATGTCTATGCTCTAGTTCTCCTGTATGCATGTTTTTTTTTTTTCAGCTGACATGAAAGCCACCTAGATTGATCCAGTTGACCATGTTGTCCAGTTGACATGACTCAATCTTCTGACAAAGTGACTCAGAAACTCCACCTCGCCTCGAACTTGAGTCTCTAACATGTCCTCCATGCTGCGAGGCACCGGCACCAACCACTACACGTTACAGTACCATCTAAACCCTTCATTACCCATCAAAACTTGAGTTTTAAAACCCTCTGAAAATGGATAATATTTGAGATGAGAGTTAAAGCTGCAGATACACTCAGAGAGAGAGAAAGAGTGTGTGTGTGTGTGTGTGTGTGTGTGTGTGTGTGTGTGTGTGTGTGTGTGTGTGTTGTGTTCAATAAAAAGGTGGAGAGCAGTTTGACTGCGGTGGTGGTTCATCCTGAGTGCCTGGTGCATAGCAACACAATCCAGTGGTTTCATAGAAAGGTTAACTGTTTGTGAATACCCAGCACTTCAGTTCAGAGTTTATAGATTATAAAAACAATAAATCTTTTATATACCGTACTGTCGTTTGCTGGAACTTTGTGGCTGTTGACAGAAACATTGTGACACTTTGGCCAATGTCACTTCCCTCATTTTTATTCTGCCATACTGACTTGTCTAATCAGACGCATAAGGAACAAGACATTTGATCTAATTACACTAGTTAATATAGTTAATAACTAGTTATATGCATTATATGAATGTAATAGCTTTATGCTATAGATACAGTAAACATTTATGAATGTAATTCTGTACAATGTCTTATGTTTTCCGAATCATTACATACGTTGCCAATGGCGGTAGTGTTTCATGCCAAATGTGAAATATCTAAATTAGAAAGACGTTTTTTGATTGTTTTTTTTCGTTCTCAAATTGAGAAACACTGCAAATTGAACTGCAGGGCCTTTCCATGAAATCAAAGAAAAGAAATCTGAAGTTATTTCACTTCACTGCAATATCATCATCTCAGATGTCGACAAACTTTTGGTTACGTTCCTCATTATAAAACTTCATTACTATTACCTAACGTACCAAATTATGTAGCTCACTAACAAAACAAAAAAATCTGAAGCTTCCATTCGTTATCGCAATCTCAGATGTCAACCGATCTGTAATTCCTCGTAATCCCTCATCATTTAAGTTTATGCATTTACATTTTTGGCTGATTGAGCTCGTTCAACTGCTAGCTATTGTAAAGAATGCCTAGGAAATGTGTGAAATTTGACTTGCTTCACACTTTGTTGGCTCTTTATCATCAGCACGTCCATAAAATACCTGGTTTCACACATTACGATTACAGATTTAACTGTAACACTGAGCATTGTAGGAGCTGGGTAACTCTAGATGTGTATATTTAATGGTGTGAGTGACCAGAATGAGCTCGCGGAACAGTGTGCTAATGAAGCCGAGTGTCAGGACTGCAGACGCCACCTGAAAGGGTCAGTAGCCGCAGTGAATTGTTTCGTTCAATAGCTCTAATTGCAGAGAAGGGAAGTGTCCTTCTGACCGCGGGCAACCTCCATCGGCTTTTCCTCCGGTCTCTCCCTAATCATCATGTTTGAAGGGGAAGTGTTCATTTGTGCTGCTTTGTGTTAAAAATGAATGAAAAAACTCTTGCTTTCTGGAATCAAATTTTTATTCCTGATTACAAAACAGTCACTATTTTGCCCCCCCCCCCCCGCCACACGTGATGCACATGCATAGCGTAGCGATAAAAACAGCTGACGCGTGCAATATTATAGATCGGTTTGTTATTCTAGTTTAAGATTATTTTAGAAAGGCCCGCAAGCTTGAAATGTGATTAAATTATGTTTCACTGATGTGCTTAACATCCACTCATCAAACTCCGAGCTGACATTAAGGGTCCCAAAGGGTCGATTTTAGAAGGAGAATGCGCAGAGTTGAGGAAGGTTGGGAATCTTGTTCCCAGTTATATGCAACTCGAATCAATTTTCTCTCCGTTCATTGAAGAAAGTCTGCCGGATCGAAGCTGCTGTCTACAAACATGCAATCAGGCCGCTTTTTAAAGATTTATCTTCTGTTGTTGTTGGATTTCTTAAAGACTTGAGCTTTTTTTATTATTTAAACTTATTATTGATTCTGCTTTGTGCAGTATTTGCACAAAGTGCATGCTGGAATAAGCTGACGATGGATGCCGTTTCTTTCTATTTACATCACTGTTTTCAACAGACGCGGGTTTGAATAATACTATTTTGAAATATGGATGCTGTTCTCAGTCTGTATACAGAACGATGACTGGGAAGTTTTATACAGTCTCTCATTTGGAATTTCTACAACAATTGGAGTTGGTTGTTTTGTTAAGGCTAAGTAAGGCAGCTAATATTTGCATTTATGCATATTTTAGATGGTTTATTTAAAATGACATATTGCAGTTGAATTAGGTCAATGTGTTTCCTGGTAATTAAACCCACAAACCGAGGTCTGGCAAACACCATATTTAACTGATTAATCCATGGGGAAAGCAATTTTTTGTTTAATTATTTGAATTCAAATTTTAATTGATTTTATGAATTAAAACCGACAGTGTAGAGTGGAAACCGTACTAAGCAATTATGAAACAAATAGTATAGTATGATATGTATGTAATACATTCATCCTTGTTTTTTTCTGAGCCACTCTTTTTATTTCTGGGTCACGGGGAGCAATATAATCAATTTTCTTGATATCAGGAATTAAAACTGACAATGTAGAGTCCAAACCATTCTATGAAATTGAGAAACAAATAGTGAAGTATATTGTGGTGTAGAGTAGTGTGGCGTAGCGTAGTATAGCACAGTATATTATGGTATGGAATAGTTTAACATGTAGTTTAGTATAGTATAGTATAGTATAGTATCATATAAAATCCTTCCTTGTTTTTTTTCTGAACCAATGCCAGCTACTCTTGAAAACATTAAAAATAAATCATCAATCCCTTGTCTGTTGTCCTCATCTCAGGGTCTGATTAGAAGTCCGTTTAGAAAATCCTTTTAGTTTAGATATGTAATCCTCCATTTGGAAAGCAAGACAAAGAATGGTAAAAAATAACTTGTTGGCTAACCTTGACTCGCAGTTTAAAGATAAGATAATATCATCACTTGTTATCCCTAATTCAGAATTATTTAGATTAATCAGTAATTTTATTTGTCAAACTTTCTAGTCTTGACTTTGACTTCTTTGCCTCCTTCCCTCTGCTCTAAATTCTTCCATGTTCTTGTTGACTTCTGAGGGTCTACACTACAATAGCGTACTACTACTTTTTGCGCGCACTCCAACAATGAGTTCAAGTTCAAGTTTATTCATATACTGTAGCCATTAGTTGCAGACCAACTCAAAGTCGCTATGCGGAATTGCAAAAAATGTCCATTGTTCATCTGTGTTCAAAAATAAAGTTTTCAAAAATCTAGTTTCAAACGTTTTTAGCACTGTGAAGGGCTCTAAGACAATAATAATAGTAGTGATGCTTTGGTGCAGATGAGGCTCGGTTCCGGGCTTCTACCTTATTATTATTATTATTATTATTATTATTATTATTATTATTATTATTATTATTATTATTATTATTATTATTATTATTAATTATTACGAGTGCACGACTACTGCCACCCAGAGCATTTACATTTTATTCCAGTGTCGCAAAAGCATGTCTTCTGGGGTTTTCCACGACCCACTGGCATTAACTACCTAACTCAAATACCAACTATACACTGTATAAATGAAATATATGTATTTTGAAATTCCTACTTGATCCACACCAGCCACGGGTTAAATTATGGCACATATAAAGCGGTGGTAAATTACACTATTGTTGCTCTGACAGCCAGAGCGACTGGCAGGAGAAAGGCTAATGCAAAAGTCTTGTCAAAGACAGATAAAGAGCGGAATGAGACCAGGGTGTGAATAATACTAAAGACTGGCACAGGAAATGGTGTGTAAGGGAACGCTTGGTCAGGCAGCTGACCAGCCGAGTCCAGATTTAATCTCCCACTGGCTCCTGATTTGATTACTTCACTCGGGATTGAAAAACACGGGGTACGTGCGCTCAGCTGAGCATCTTGTGTGATACGCCAGTAACTAAGCGAGACCAGGCTGTGGAGCTACTTTCACAAAGACTTGGCTGCTTGGCACGACCCTATTAACTGTAACTAGCAACTGGCGGAAAATTGCATGCTTTCCTATTGGCCGGCATTTCTTCGAGCCTTGTGGAGATGAATGCTAATGCTTAGCGTATGCTTTCCTGTTAGCGGTAGTTGTTGTCTGATCGTTCACCACTTTTAATCAGTGGTGTAAAGTACTTGAGTAGACAATCTTTGTTACTTTAAGTATTTTGTTGGCTTGTACCAAGTATCAAAAATATAAGCAAATTTTACTTTCTACTTCACATTTTTTTAATTGAGTATATTTACTCTTTACTCCACTATACTTGATTAGACATTTGTATTTACTTGTTACACTGTGAAGTCGGCTTAATTTTTTAACCGCGGTTCATTTCTTTGGTGGGCGAGGGGATATCGCCATCTGCAGGATGCTGAAGATACTGGATGCTGTTTTTGAGCTAAATCACGTGAACTGTGATTTTTTTTTATTTTTGTTTTGTCTATTTTGTTCTAACATTTTGAAACATTGAGGTGTTGAATTTAATTTCTAAATCTGGAAATAAACCCTCATAAATAAATAGCTTCTCATATATCACTGTTTTATTTTAGCCTATAATCAGTATGACTAAGCTTTTTTTTTTTTTTTAATTGAATACTTTACAAAAGTATCCGATTTATTCTTTTTATATGGACACTTTTACTCAAGTCTTCTTGGAATTGCTGACTTGTAGCTTGTAATGGAGTAATTTTTGTACTAAGGTATCCATGCTTTTACTCAAGTATGGTTTTCAGGTACTCTTTACACCTCTGCTTTTAATGAATATGTAAACCGAGCAATTAAGCTTTACTTGTCGTTATTTGTACAAAGAGTTAGTGTTTGATTAACGTCGATTTGCTTGTGCGCGATTACGCTTGATTGATTAAGGTAAATCCCTGGGATTAGAAAGCTAAGATGCTAATGTTTATATGCATGCAGCCTGAGCTGAATTTCCCTTTAAGAAAGAGCAAACAAGAAAGTGTTGGCCGAGAGACTGAAGAGAAAAAAAGACAAGATCAATTAAACAGAGGTTTTTTGACTGTCAGCGAGCTCTGTTACGTTAGAAAGCGCATCAGTGTAGCGGGATTAGCGGTAAGCCCGGGTATTTGGTGAATGTTAGCGCTAATCGCAACGCTCACACACTTTTTCTCACTTTCCATCTCTGTCTCTTTCTTAGAAACCGTCTGCTAATAATAATCTTGCACTTTTCCACACACACACCTCGCAGGTTTGCTCGTCTCTTCTCCGAGCACGTCCGAGATGAATAAACATTAGATTACTACGGGTCACTGTGGGGCTCGCTCATGTTTTTCATATGAGCCATGGCCTCACCTTGACCAGAGCTGAGTTTCCTCATTTACTTTGGTTAATCCTCCTCGCAGACTCGTGACATATAACATTTCAGAAATTATGCAGGAATTTAATCACCCCTAGATTTGTGTTGGTCTGTTTTAGCATAATTGAATCATATTCTTATTTAAGACATCCGTGTCTCATATGCGAAATTAAAACCATTGTAATTGGATTTCATCATGACCTTTTTCGATATATATTGCGTTCAAGAAAGTACATTGGACTGGTTTTAATTGGTTTTAATGTGCTTTTTCCATTAAGTTCATGAGTTCTTTCATTCATTTCTGCATCGTGCAGAGCAGGATCTAATTCAATTAACAATGGGTTATTTTACTTTTTTACTTTAAGTATTTTTGCTACTTTGTACTTGTACCGAGTATCAAAAATATAAGCAACTTTTACTCTCTACTTTACTTAATTTGTGATTATGTATCTGTACTTTTTATTCCACTACATTTGAATGGTCGACACTTTTTCTACCGCTGTAAATATCTTGGTGTTTTTTTTAGCCTAAATTCAGTACGAGTAAAATACTTTAGTTCTTTTAAAATCAGATTGTTTTCGACTTTTCCTCAAGGGATTAGGGATTTGTAACTTGTAATCGAGTAATTTTATGTAAGATATTTGTACTTTTACTCAAGTATGGTTTTCAGTTACTCTTTACACCTCTTTACTTGGTTTTCAGGACACACACTGGATTGGTGGCCAATTCACCAATTCACACTCACTCACACATTTTGATCACCACTATGTGCTTTAATACTAGCAAAAATAAAATTTATTGAAATTAGAGGTCAGTGAGGTTGTGACCTCTGGTTATTGAGCATTACAGACTAAAAATGGTCTCAATTCTTGTGCAGGAAGAACAAAGGTTCCGTTGTGGAAGTGAGAGAGAGGACAGTGGCACTCATGACATAATACTGGCATCTACTAGACGGGTAAAATTTGTGAAATCGAGCCTGAAGCGCTGCAAACGGCTGTCATTTCACTGGAAATTAGGTAGAAGTAATAGTCAGAAGACCTTGAAGACGAGGTCACGAGGGAGAGCTGTGATTTGCTAATGGAGCGTAATTGATCTACAGAGCAGCACAGATGGCGAAACAAAGCCACAAAATATGAGACGATCACCAGAGCCTGATATGGGGACACAAGTCAGACTTCATAAGTGACATGTACTGACATTGCTGGATGAAAAAAGAATGCTAACTATCTGCTAGCGCTGTACGAATGTCTGAATATAAGGATTATTAAAGCGTTGGTGGAAAGGAATTTTGGGTAGTAATTGCTTATGTTGGCATTTTTGAGGGATCAAAGCCCAGCAAATTGGATTTCATGTGTTATAATTTTATTTAATCATTTTAATAAGTTGAATCTTTAGAATTTGAATATTTAATTTTGTCTTATTTTTGGTATGATGGACAGGGTGAAGAAGAAATCAGTGATGTCGTTTTCTTATTATTTATAGTTATTATCTCTCTGTCACTCTATTGGCTATTTTAAATGGGAGGAGAGATGGGTAAATGAATGAAGAGTGATTGAGCAAGAGAGAGGATAGAGACCAACCAACAGATAGATAGGCACAGTGGTACCTCAGCATCCAGAACAGCTTAGACCTTGACAGGGAATGTTTGGCAGAAGTAACACAATTCTATGGCAAAAACATGGCGGTAACTGCGGATTTCACGGACAAATGCAGACGAATTAGGAAACTTTGCAAAAATGTCAAGAGAAAACCTCCAGATCGCACACGGCGCCATATCGCTGGGTTTAATCCAAGGATTTACAGGCTGACATTTAAGTTTGAGGACCACGCTTGTGGTGATGGAGCTGGCGTCAAAAATAATGGAAATCTCTCTGTGCATAAACACAGTTACATGTAATAGATGTTCTCTCGCTTTGACTTATAATATTTATAAGTAAGATTATACATGAGATAACACTATTCGAAGTTTGATTATCAACTCATGTCTGTTTCGAGCTAATTTGTACTATGGCTTCTTAGTTACCGTTATTTAGTATTCAGTTATTTATCTAACTATAGGCGCATTTATAGTCTAAAAGTGTGTAGACAAAATACAGTTATTCCATCTACAATAATTCACAACTTTTTGCAGAAGGTATTCTTTTGTAAGCTCGTGGAATGAATAACACTTTTTCAGCCCGTGCAATTATTTTATGTTTCCATAGCAACTATTGCATTTCAAAATGATTTCAAACTAATTCCTCCAGACAACAGGGGACGTTCTAATGTGAATAATTCGAAAACTAGATTACATTTACAGAGCATGTATCTGCTCTTGTGTCTTCAGCAGTGGAGATTTATGAGACATTCACTTCTAATTTGATATAAACGGACATTTGAAATGTTTTCCCATCAAAGTAGACGTACAAGATGCCCTTTTCTTTTTAATAATTGAAGAAAAGCCGAAGTTTGACTGATGCTTCTGCATCATTGGTTGATAGTGTCAGTCACTTTCCTTTAAGCCAATCCATACATATTGTGGTGTAACTGTACCTGAAGAAAACAGTTCTACAGAGCTACGTGAACATCAGCGTGTGAATCCTGTGCTTTGTAGAGTTAATAAAAGCGCTCTGGCATTACGGTGATAATTATTATCCGAACCTATGATGGATCCTGGATAAAAACGGTGAAAAAAATGGCAAGAGGTCCAAGTTTTATGAGTGGCATTTTTCCATACGGCTCATATGTGCAGTGACAGGAGAGTAATGATATTAATAAATTCGCCAGAACGATCCACTTTCGTCCTTTTTGAGGGATATTAACTTTTTTATGGAACTTGGTTCCTCGCTGCTGCCAGGTTTTTAATGAAATGACAAAATGACAACATTTAAGGTATATTTTATCTGCTTCGCTCCTAAAGCTGTCGGCGCCGTGGAAAGAGAGATTGTAATATATTTTAGGCTTCATTTAATAATGCTTTTCAATCCGGCCTAAAAGGAAGACGTGAGGAGGGGAGTGCATTTCGTCTTCCGCAGACTTATCGTCCAGCGGTGGGTGTTGAACCTGCAACCCCGACATTGCAGGTTCGAATCCCGGTCCGGTGGGTTCTACAACAGAGTGTTCTTGAACAAGACGAACATGCTCCCAGGGCTGCCCACTGCTCCTGGTTTGTGTGATGTTGAAAAAGTCATCTCACTAAACATTTTGTGAAATTTTGAGACGTTGTGAAAGAAACCAAGTAGTCACGATAAAGCAAAACCGAAATTCAAAATCTTCATGAATTTATCAAATACTTCCACCAACTTTCAAGAGCAGAGAGAAGTTTAAATATGACTCGATTGTTACTTATAGACGTTTATTTACTCGTGAGGTTAGGGTTAGGCCAACCCAGTAGATGTCCTCCATGTTTCTTTGATATCAAATTGAATCAAACATTTGAACAGATGGTACACAGACATCATCGAGACGTCTGTTGGAACGTCATACGCTCACACGGTCTTCTAGAGGCACAATGTTCCCTGCTGCTGCTCTCCGTAGGCCTTCAGATCAATCCTCCACTTTCTTCTCACCCTCTTTTTCTTCCTTCCCTTCGTCCTCCCGCTGGGTTTTCCTCACCTGTCTCTATGTTCTGCTCTGATCAGATTTTGAATTCTAAAAGAGGGGATAATTACAGAGACTGACAGAATGGGACTTCTCACCAGACTCTGAAGAAGTAGTGGTGGCGGGACGTGTGTTTGGTGAAGAGGATGTCCCATTGCAGCCCACCTAGTCAAGTTCGGTGCATTTGTAAAGTGCTTTTCACAGCTACAACTGTCTCAGATGGGAGGTTTAATTTTTCACTCTAACCAACTCTACAGTCTTTTCAGAAAGGGTCGCAGAAAAGTTGCTTTTAATTTATATACTCCGCATATGTACAAAGTAGCCAAAATACTTAAGTAAAGTAACAAAGTCATTTACTCAAGTATTTTACAACACTGGAAAGAAATACGTTTTATAAGAGCTGGTGAATAAAAGTTATACAGTATATGTATATCCAAAGTATTATGTATAACAAATTTTACCAGCATGAAAAGGCTGTACAGTGTGGCCTAGTGGTAGAGAGTTGGACACACAACCAAAAGGTTGCAGGTTTGAATTCCGACCGGTAGGTTTCACATCACAAGTGTTCTTGAGCAAGACACAGACCCCAAACTGCTCGTTTTATTAGTCGCCTTGGAAAAAACGTCTGCGAAATACGTGTAAAAACAGGATTACAGCACAAGGCTACAATCTGATGAAATTCTGATGAACATGCTTTTTCGTCTGATTAATTATCTTCTTTTTGTGTGGGAGTGATCTTCACCAGCCTTCTTCAGCCTTTCATCCAGCCTGTTCAGCTTTTCACCCTGAGATTCTGGCGAATCAGTAGTATTGAACAGTTTAAAATAATCCCTCATCAAATAAACGTCAACAAAAATGCACATTAATCATTTATTTTCCTCAATATTATGAGCACCACTTTTCCCTTGTTAGACATGAGTGTCCTAAAAGTAATTTGAGAAACTTTATGTTTTTGTCAAGTACCACATAAGGCCGAGACTGTTTTATCATAGATCTAAATGTGTAGGATTTTTGCAAATGTCCAAATGTGGAATGCAATGTATTCACAGAAATAATCCAGTAATCACAGAAATACATTCTTGAAAAGTCAAATTTGTGCTTCTAATGGTCTTACTGTACTTGAAAAACTGTGACGTCAAACTTTTTTTCTTGTCCTGGCCTTAGTGACTTAGATGCTAATGAAAAAAAGGACTATGTTTGTCATTATGGCCACTAGGGGCCGTATCAAAAGTGTGCTTTGCTTTTAACCCTCCAGTGAAGTAACACACACACACGCGCACACACACACACACACACACACACGCACACACACACACACATAAAAGGTCCACAATGTTTCTTTCCCAATATCTTTCATCCCATTTGGGAATATTTTTCTCAATATTGCGCCAACTAACTCAGCAATCCATCAATTACATTTATTCAGTAATTTTTCCTACTTAAAAATGTACTTTAATTGTGGTCTTAATTATTTACTAACACATACAAGCTGTTACACTAACTCTATTTAATTTTTCAAAGCAACACACGTATAAAGTTACAATGGCATGAATATTCACTATTGCCATGACATCGTATGATTCCGTCTTCGTGTTTACAGTTAGGGCTTCTTGAAACCTCTCCGCAAACGTTTGCTTTTCATTCCTCGTCCTGATGTTCTCTGAACTCCCGATACCCTTTGAAAGCTGTGAGCACACTGCAAGAAATACTTTTAGAGCTGTAAGTTTAGGGACTGTGGAAAGCAGCTGTCTCTCTTCTCCTCCCTCCATTTCTCCAGCGTCTCACGGCTCAGTGTGATTCATGATTAATGGGCCTGTCATGCTCATCAACTTCTCAGAAAAGCCTTTCGGTCATACCAGCTCTTTCTATCCATCCTCTACACATTTATACTTTTACTCTTTTACTTTATTATATTTTTTTCCCTCATTTTCGTTTTACAAAAATTGCATTTTCCGTGTGTTGCCTGTGTCAATCACTATTTTTAAAAACCGTCATGATGCTAGTGTCAAGTAGCCAAGTTTGAGCTGGGTCTTGGTTAACAGAAGCCAATCACTGCAGCTCTGGGCCTAAAGGTGAGACCAATCACAGAGCAGGACACACACATTCTTGGATGTATCAAAACAAATCTAAAAAGAAATTTGGATATATCTAGTAGTTTTTATTTTTTTTCATATTGAGTCAAATATATCATCTGATATACCAGTGTATACATACATACACACACACCTAAATATATGTAAAATAATCCCTGGGTTTCTGTAAGTGCTTCAATTTAACGTTTTCCTAATGCTTTTGCATGTCAGGAATGAGTTTTACAACGAATGCAATGATTCACTTGCTTTTTCAAAGGAAAGTGAAGAGAAGGAACAAGCTTTTGGGCTTCCCTTGAGCTTTGATCCAACGGGACCGCGATTAGAAAAGTTATTCGCTGTAATTTTACTTAGTGTGTGAAGGGGTTTTTTTTGGAGAAGGATGAAATAAAAAGAAAAAGCTTCAATCTTGAACGTTGCAGAAGGACTTTCACACTGTTCACTAAATCTCTTCCACACATCTAAGAATACTTTCAGAGGACTTTCATACCACCTGAGGTGCTCTGAGAATCTAAGTTGTCTGTTGTGTACTTTCAGGATACTTCCGAACTCCAAATTTGCTTCAACTTAACAATAGTTTCCATGTTTTTTTTTCCCCCACAATGGTGGAAATTACACTGTAAAAATTTAAATAAAAAATAGTAGCTACAATGCTCTTGTTGACTTTTTAAGTATAGTTAAGCTACTGTCAGTGCTGTCAAAAATAGTGACTTAAGTAGAAGTATAAATGCTAGTTAAAAACACTTCTGTGGAAGTAAAAGTATCAGCTCAATCTTTTTACTCAAGTAAAAGTGCGGGTACTCGTACTAGTAAAACTACTTAAAGTACTGCAATAAAAACAAAAGAAATAACGTCTGTAATAAAACACAATTACATTTGTAAACTTGTAACAAAATAATAGTCTTGGATTCTAGTATGAAATAATGTCCTAAATATGAACTTGTGTGGGGGTACAGTAGGTCAAAAACATAATTACTCAAGTAAAGTATAAATACGTCATAATTCTACTTAAGTTACACACTGTTATTACTTCGTTACTTGACACCTCTGGTTACTGTACTCAAGTACTCAAAAGTACTGTAAACCTGAATAGAGTAGTTGAGTCAGTTGACCCCATATAGTGATATAAATATGACATGTTCAGAATAAATATATTGAAAAAACAAAACACAAATGGCTTGTTTACTCAACTTTGACACTTTGACATTTGCACAATGAACAACTTTTTGAATTTGGTCACTTTTCAACAGCAAACAGTTTCTTATATCTAAAAAGTAAAGTAAATCTGACTACTATAATTGCAAGTGAGATTTCTACAGTGTCATTTTGTCATCACGTTGCATCGTTTTAATTTGGAATAATCCTTGTCTGCCGCTCTTTCTCCATTTAGAACATCCCAGTGGATGACAACAGAAGAAAAGCAAAAATGGCACAGCTTTCATGTTTCATCCTTGACACTCCATTTCCAAACAATCCCGATATTCACAATATGTTTGTCCTAATTTCAAGCAAGTCGGAATCTCAGATTTGAAACTGTCGTCGTCGAGATATACTTAGAGGATTTTCGACAATCAAGTTTTGATGAAATTTTGATATATCAAGTTATAATCAAGTTCTAATGAAGGCATGATCATGCTTCTTCCCGTTAGAATTGTGCCTGTGCCTTTGAGAAACTCGTGAGTGATCTTCATGAGGTCAGAGTGGTTGGCATCCATGTATTTTATGTGTTTTCTGCGACGGAGACTCTCATTGTGATGGGCAGCTATGTGTGTGATAAACTCATAGCTCATGAGCGGGTGGCAGTGACATCTTGTTTTGCTCCTGTGGCGTGAGATGTATCTAGCGTCCGCTGTTATTGCAGGGGTGGCGCGCCACTCGTACATCATTGCTGTGGCAAACAGTTCATCCCTGACAGCGAAGGAGGATTGAGAAGACATGGTCAGCCATTTCGCTGCTTCTGCCATGTCGCTTTGCAGTTTTACAGGACGGAATCTGAGTTTTTTAGGCTAAGTAGCATGTTTGCTAAGCTAAGCTAGAATAGCAATTAGGTTTATTACTATGAGTGTGCATTATTCTACCTTTTAAGCAATATGGAGTGGACTGATTTGGGACACTGTCTGAAGGATGTTAGGACAATTCTATTACTTCCGTAACCTCTTAAGTGCACACATTCTACTTGTAATTTTTGTGTGCACTTAACTGAGAGGTGCATACTTAAGATGGACCACTTTCCAATGTCAAACAAATCGTCAAGGGTCTTAATGACTTGTAAGTTGTGGAACTGTGCAAAGTTCAGAGATGATCAACCCTCCCGTCACACCTCAGTAGTCTGATTTCAGAACAACTGGACCATCAGAAAATCCCCAAAGTCATTCTCTGATTCTGATTCTGAAGTTAGCCAATATGTCTGCTCCCAATAGGAACACCATAGTATAGGAGACTTTTGACTCGTAAGTCGTGGAACTGTGCGACGTTCACAGATGATCAACGCTCTCGTCACATCTCAATAGTTTGATCGCAGAACAACTGGACCATCAGAACTGCTCCAAAGTCATCTTCTGATTCTGAAGTTAGCCAATATGTCTGCTTCCAGCTAGAACACCATGTGGACAGGAGTGCAACGTTAGTAAAAGTGCCATCCAAAGCACATCACATCAAGAAGCCATCAAAGAACAATCTGCCCTGTTTATTAGGATTCAACCGTTTGCATCAATCAGAGGAAGATCCAATCATTTTCCCCAATGCTAAGCGCTGGTCTCTCTTGTGAGCATCTCCTTATTGCCTGATTCTGTGCTTCTCTCACGATTCCTCTTCTCTCAACTAGTTTCCACTTGGTGGGAAAAAGACAGGTATATGAAGGTCTTGTGTGGGTCTTGAAGATTCTGATAAGGTCGTTTGGTTGTTGCTTTTAGTCTAGCCACTTGATTGCACCTCATCTTGAGCCGCCAACCTTGTCCATCAAGATGCTTTTTCACTTTTTCTCATCTTATGCCGTGTCTAAAGATAGTGGTAGCGTTGTGATTGTTGATGCTAGCGTCAAATCTGGTTTGATGTCTTCTGTTATTGATTAGTTTGTTCTTTGGGCTTTCCACGGCATTACTAACATTCTTCCCCAGCACTGCATCTCAAAAGCATTGATTTTCTTGGTATCTTGCTTCTTGATTGTCCAGTTTTCACATCTTTGGAAAATACAGAGAATTCTAGACCATGAATGAGTCGCGTTTTGGTCTCTTTTGATATTTTCTTTGAATTTAATACTTTGTTGAGCAACGTCATTGTATACTTCATTGTTCAACGTTATTATTCTGTTTTCTGTAGATGACGTTGCCCCGATGTCACCGTGCTTCCAAGCAGATTGAAGTCATTTGGTACTTTTAGTTTTTTACCTTTCACTTTGAATGTGAATGTGTCCACCGTTGGTTTAGGCAGGAGTCGCAATCATTGTCATTTTAGAATGATTGTGTTGTTGGCATATCTGAGGCGGGTAATACATCTTTCTCCAATTGTTTGGCCTATTTCCTTCATCTCTGCCCTTCTGAAATTGGCTTTAGCCTGAAGGTTAAAGAGGAAAGGTGAAATAACACACCTTTGTCTGATGCCTTGTCCAATTTTGAACCCTTCTATATTCCCATGTTGAGTTTGTATTGTTGCATTGTTCTCTTTATTGATTTTGTACCACTGTCAAAAGTTGTATATGCACTCCCTTGTGTTTTAGAGTCATCCTACGTTTGGAGCTGTCCATAATACATAGATATCAAATAGAATAAATAGATTTTTTTTATTTCCTTTCGCCTTTTCCAGTGAACTAATTTAAGACCAATGTAAACCCATAGACAAGCTTTAAGGCCTTGGAACTTTGGGAGCTTTTCCAGAACTTTTATGAATGACTATTTTAGGAGGGCCACCCTACTGAAGTTGTTCATAGGACATATAGGAAGCATTGGATTGAAGCAGCAGTTCATTGGCTGACCACTTGAGGCAGGATACAAAATGGTTCTTAGTTCCATCCATTCAGATCCGAGCCACAACTTTTCATAAATAAATGATGTGAATATTTATATTTCCAAAACCAGATTGACCAATCAGAACCTGTATAGAAATTGAATTGGGACACTCTGTGATAGTGATAGGTTTTCCCAACTGTTTGCTCCAAAAAATCTTAGTCTGATGTCAATACTTATTGTGAATCATTTTTATTGTCTACGACTATGTCACAATCCCAAAGTTTCAGGATCACAAAAATGAATGCATCTTTTCTTCTATTACACAAATAAAAATGTTTTTCTAAAGGAAAACTGTATATTTGCTCAAGTGTGGTGTGTGTTGTGTTAACTTTGGTGGTTCTTCCTCTCCACTGAAGATAATCCTCGCATTTAGATTCAGAGTTAAACAACCGCGATTCTAAAGTATCTGTTTCCCGCCATTTCCATTTATTTCTCTTTCTTTCACACTCGTTCTCCCTCCCTCTTTTCTCCTGCTCTCTTTCCTTTCATCTTTGCCTCCGTCAGATGACTATGTTTTCCTTTCATCACTGCCATCATGTCAAGCTCTCCTGAACATCTGTGACGGTGTCTGGATAAAAGCATGTGACGTACCAGTCGCGAGTGTGTGCGCTTGTGTCAGGGCAGGTTGCGATTGTATATTTACTTGTAAAAGTTGAGTGCATTTGTTTGTGGGCGTGCAAAAAAAACAAGCATTATCACACATTTCAGTAAAAAACAAGGCTGCGTATAAGCTTTGCGGAGGAGACGCTCACAGTTCTACCTGGTGGTCTGCGTGTGGGAGTCTTCATTCGGAAACAGATCGTGCCGTGGGCACAAAGCGCCGGACCGAGACAAAAGAACATGGCATTAATTCTTTTGTAAAGTAATCATCTGTTTACATGTCATTTCGGGGATTGAAGACACGAAGAACGGAGGAGTAAACCACCATAGCTCAGTAGAGTCTCAAAGACAGCGCTGAAATTAAACTGATGACAAATGGAGACACACAAATCTCATTGGAATTCAAGCGATCTATTAAATCCAATGCATTAGATGGCAAATTTGAATTATATATCCATTATAACACACACAACGGTGTCTTCAATAGCTTCGAGTGCTTGAAGAAAACAAAATGTGTAATTGAATCCAAGTCATTTCAAACGGTTTTGTTCCTGCTGAAATACCTGTGTAGATCCACACACGAGTTTGTTAATGTTAAATGGGCTGTGAACCTTTTCATAAAAGTGCCAATTGAAGACTTTCAGAAAGGCAACCATTATCTTGTCTGAATCAGCCTGGATGTGTCACAGTCGATGTGGTGAGGTGACGAGGAACTGGAGGATCAGATCAGGTAAAGGTTGAATGAATCAAGAAAGCCACATTTAATTTGCGTTAAAAATGCAACACGAGGACGGCTCGGTGGGCCTGGTCAACGACAAAATGGACCTGTTAAAGGTCGAAGTGGGGTTTTGAAGTTTCCTAATGACGTTTGGTTTCCACTATCAGTCCAGTTGAGAATTCGAGTCAGGACAATTGCCCATGAAAGTGAGTGAGAGTGTAAATCTGTGTCCCTCTGTGGTTGGTTAGCCTTCATCCAGACCCAGGGTTGCTGGGATTGGCTCACTGTGAGAAATGAAAAGGCGGAAATGAATGGATGACTGAAAAACAATCATGAAACACAAGCTGCAGAAAATCAATCCATCCATCCATCCAATCCATCCGTTTATTCCATTTCAGCTTAGATTTTCAACATAAATTTGTCCTAAAACAGGGATTTAAGAAGACTGCAAAAAATATAATCAGAAGGCCACTTTGGTTAAACGTCAAAAAAGACTTGTTATTTGAGATGAATATTACAGATTTCAAAGGAACAATGAGACGTTCTGAACAAGGCCTTAATTGTAGATCATGGAGGTAAATAGGGTAATTTGGACGTGTCGTTGATTTCAGAGCGGTGAACGTAACACCTGAGCGCGATCATCTTCCCGCGGCGATGGAAAGAGCCAGAAAGACGGCGAGATGAGAAGGGCGGTGATTTTCTCAGTGTGTGCTTCTCTATTGGCTCTAATCAGGGGGAATCAGGTAGTTTGCCAGAGGATTACACACCTGCGCACGCAAACACACACCAAGTTTCTCAGGGAAGGATTACAAGTCAATGGAAATCTCTATTTTGCTTAAGATTTCAGTCAGGGAAAACTCGTTTCCGAAATCCCTCGCAATTACTTCGGTGACAGTTTTATTAGTGAGGCGGTCGAAGCTTGTGTGTGTGTGTGTGTGTGTGTGTGTGTGTACACATACAGTGACAGAAAGAGAAATGGAGTGAGAAACGTGAAGAGCCAGCGAGAGGAGAGCTTTAAATCACTGTGGATATTTCAGCTCTTGTCACTCTTCTGTTAGTCCTTTATCCACAAAACACTTTTAGACCCTAAATCTCACCCCAAATATCCATGAGTAAAATGAAATTTCACACGCGCACAAGGTCGGTTTCACGGAGCACGTCAGTATTTGAATATGTGCAGAAGTCTGCTCTTATTTTTTGATGTGGCAAAAGAAGCTTTAGATCGATCTTCGCATTAGCATTTCTGTTAGCTTTCCTTTTACATCTATATGTGTTTCGGAAATTGTTTTTTTAACCGGCTGAAATTGTGAATTAACCAGTTTATAGCGGCTTTGCGTTGGTATGGGACTAAGAAAAGCGCTATATGAATAAACTTGAACTTGAACTTCTGGAATTGGAAATTCTAACAGCTCCTTTAATTAGTATTTAGGATTCATTTAAACTTTTAAGCGTGTTTATTCCCATTTGCTGTTGAGTACAATTTTACTCACATCGTATCTTATTGTATTTTAGGTGAATATACTAAGCTACTAAGCTATACTAATACTAATATTTTCAGGTACAAAAAAAATTCCAGCTTTTACTTCTTTTAAAAGACTTAAAAAAATGTGAATTTAAAATTAGCATCTAAAACTGGATAAAAGGGCTGCTTATAAAATAAATACATTATAAATAACTTAATAAAATGTATTTTTAATTATTTATAAAAAATATATTTTTAGAAAAAGAAAACGAAATACTGTATTTTTTGATTGCATTCGACATCCTCTACACTAGTTCACAAATTAAGCATCTTTGAGTGTCTTAACATACTATTGGATGCCTTAAATGTTATTACAACAAATCTCGTATTGCTGTGACATACAGTATGTTTAACCTCCACACATCATAACAGGCTCGAACCCCATCATCACCGCTTGCAGCTCAATTTTAGTTTACTACTCTAATGTATTGCAAGTCTCTCTGGATAAATGTGTGATGAAAATGCATAAATAGCCCAGACTCAACAAGGGATGTTCCGTGGACCGGAATGTCATTTCTTCCCACGTTCTCCGACTATACTAGTGATTTCCACTGTTCCAGGGGAGCTTTCATTTTATCTATCGGTCTCATATGGTGCTGGTTTGAAACAGTCATCCAGACCGAGATTGCTTTTGAGTGTGACTGACAGGTCAGTTTGGCAAGTGAGTAAGCTTTCTGTCAGAAAACACACCGTCCGATGTGTCTGATTACAGGAATTTGAAGATAGGTAGCTGTCAGGAAAGTGAATTTGCTTGGCGAGACATTCCCTCACGGCTTTAAACGAAAGCGGGATTCCAGTGGGTGCTGATTTTTGCGATTTGTTTGCCTCAGGATCACGAGACGGCCTCTCCTCGATGTCAGGAACCCTGCCGCACTTCCTCCAAGAGCCTGATGATGCTTATATCGTCAAGAGCAACCCCATCAAGTTACGCTGCCGGGCTCGACCGGCCCTTCAGATCTTCTTTAAATGCAACGGCGAGTGGGTTCATCAAAACCAGCACACTTCCCTGGAGCACACTGACTTGGGAACCGGTAAGACGCACATATGTCATCTTTGTAATTCGCAATTCATATTGCACAGTTTTTACTTTCCTTTGTAACTTAAAGACTTGGATCCAGAAGTGTGTAATGGGAGAGCAGTGCCCGGAATGCCAAAGACGGCGGCAGTCGAGGTTCAGCTCCACTTTTAGTGTTTCATCTTTCAGTTCATTCCTCATCAAAGCCTGATATCTGTAAGGGCTTGAGAGAGGCTGATTGTTGCATTTTGTGTTTGGTAGCGCCGATTCTGACAGCTGAAAGGACTGATGTAGTGATGCAACATATTGAAATAGAATAGTTTTTTTCCCCCCTAGCATCAGTATTTGACCCTAGTTTAAATTGCTGCTTTATATTCAGCATGTAGAGTCTGGCTCATATCAGGCGCATTGTTATAGTTAATACTTTCATTCAATCAGATTCATCAAATTCTTTCATCCCTCTCTGTTATTGATGAAAGATGCTTGGCTGAAAACACTCCTGATTTTGAATGGGTTTTTTTCCTATTTAGCTTGGTTTTCAGACTTTTTTATGTACTGATTTTATGGAATGTTGTGAAAGCATGTTGTTAAAAGTGCTTATGTGACGCACACTTCAAAAATGCATTGCATGTGGGAAAATGTGATTTTGAATATGAAAAAGAATAAACAAATAGCTACATAGATTTATTTTATTAACGGAAGAGCATAGAATAATTTAAAGTATTTATCCTATTAATGTTTACAATTAATGTTTTCTCAGGCCCGAAATGTATGTTCTTGCTTCAAAAATATCAGTTTTTTTTTATGATTATTATTTACTTCTTTAAAACCGCTCTAAAACATTTACAATTGTTGAAAGTATTTACCATAAATACATGTTAAAAATATAAGGTTTAATGTTATCAATCAAAAATCAAAATAATATTATTTAAGAATTTCTGTTCCTGTTTCAAAAAAACATTAACTGTCCTAACCCTAACCCTAAGTCTTTTACATAAAAAATGTTTTATTAATTTTATTAATTAAACTTAAATTAAGATTCCGGACATCCAATATAAACTATACAAATAAAAAAAAAGTTTAACATTTAAGTCCATTATGGTATATTATACTTATGTTAGCTTCAAGTGCAGATAATATCATCACTCATGTTCCCTTTAAAATAAGGACAATCCC
The DNA here is from genome assembly GCA_017309775.1 of Paedocypris sp. Pulau Singkep. Classification (NCBI taxonomy): domain Eukaryota; kingdom Metazoa; phylum Chordata; class Actinopteri; order Cypriniformes; genus Paedocypris; species Paedocypris sp. Pulau Singkep. The sequence goes on from MU204205.1 coordinate 6,132,789, forward strand.
TTTGGAGAAACCTGAGGTTAGATGCCCTGCCTGTGCCATAATAGTGATGATTTATAGCCTCTTCTGGGGTTTAAACTCACAACCATGTGTTTTTAAACCCTCCTTTCCTTTTGCAGCCCATTATGTGGAACTTGGTTTTTAAAAGTTGGCCAAAAAGCCTTTGTATGGATGCTCTACAGAAACAAACAATAAAGTCTTGAGCATCACTTCATCTATTTCTAATCAGCATCGACGATCGAGCCTCAGCAGGATGTGGCATCCCCTAATCATCTCGGTAGATCTGTGAAGTTCTTTTATTAAGAGCAGCCTCCCTCACTCCAGCACAGACACATGGCCGTCGCATCTCTTTACTGACAAAGCCGATAAATCAAACCCCCCCGAGTCGGGGCAGTGGTGTCCTTGGAACTCCTGCGTGTCTGCACAGATTGTTTGTCCTGCTGGCTGAATGCGATTGCTCATCAATGTTGTGTTGGTAAATCTGTCAATACTTTTGCAACAAATGGTAAACCTTTCGCAAGTGTGTGAGAGGTGGTTGTGGCCTCAAAACAATCATTTCATCCATTTGTTCAGAGGCGAATTTGGAAGGACAAACGCTGAGAGAGATGTTGAAGGAAAGCCTCTGCTCTACCACCTCGTGTTGACTAACGCTCTCATGAACCGCGTCCAGCTGCCGCTCTGTTTTAGCCCGTGCCAACCTTTTTTTCACGCCTGTGGGCAAACTCACTCATACAGGAGCTGGTAACAGGACTGGGTCAGAATCTGGGACTCAGAATCTCACTGTCTTTATCAACATCTGTGCCAGCTGTGGTCCAGCGGTGGGAGTTGAACCTACCACACGGGCGGTACAGATATCGAATCCTGTTCTGGTAGGTTCTACAACTGACTGGCTTTGAGCAAGAAACTGACCCGCACATGCCTCCCGGACCTTAAGCTTAAGGATGCTCACTGCTCCGGGAAATAAAATGTGCAGTCTTTAACATTTTCAGTATTAAGCCCACAATGTCGACATTGACAGTATTTCACACCTAAATAAGACATAGAATAAATATTCTAAATGTCATTTCACACTTGATAACCTAAAATATTACAACAACCCATAAAAACACAAATTGAAACAAAATTCTGAAACTATAATGCATTTTTGTAAAATAATTGGGAAAATTATTTTAAATTTAAAAAAATATAAAGAAAATATAAAAAAAAATGTTGTAACATGTGTGTATTACAATATATATATATATATATATATATATATATATATATATATATATATATATATATATATATATATATATATATATATATATATTCGTTATAAAATAAGGACATTTCAGTGATCTCAAACTATTGAACGGTAGTGTAGGTACGGTCCCTAGTGGCTTCATCAATCCCCATTGGCTTCAAGCTCCCTAGCTTTTCACTTGTTTTTAGAACTTAATTGCCCACACTTCCTTCCACTTTTTTAGGAAAAAGTGCATTTTATGAAGCGAAAAATCCGGTAAATGCTGAAGCACTATGTGTCATTTTATTCAGGATTGACAGCAGAGTCGACGACAGCTCAGACACACCGAGCTCATTGAGGGTTCACTGTACGGTCAGGCCTTCATAATTTAGCCCTGAAGAGTTCACGGGTAATGTCGGTTCAGCATATCATCACGCGTTTGCGCACCTGTGCAGGACGTGCTGATTTAATGACTGTGGCCACTGTGCTGGTGTTCACTCTGCCACTTTATGAAAATGTGTTTGATAGGGTTGTGTGAACTGCGTCGCTCCTCGATTTGCCCGGGGTGATGATAGTCATGTCTCCAAACGCACGCAGCTCTCGCTGAAGCATAATTGTAGTGAAATTTGAGGTGATGTTCACGTATTATTGTCACACCGTCTGCACGTTTCTGTTGTTGTTTATAGCTTGAAACGGGACACTGATTTCCCTCTCTGACTATAAAAGCAGACTAAGCAAGTAACTAATGTTTTTCATTTTACTAAATCCCACCATAAAAATGATGTGAGTTTGTCAACATGGCCACTAAGGACCATATCCAGATGTGCACTGCATTAACCCATTCAGGGACGTTACACACATACACACACAGTGAAGTGACACAGACAAACCTGAAGCAGTGGGCAGCCTTAAACAATGGTACTCGGGGAGCAAGTGGGGGTCAGTGTCTTGCTCAAAGACCAGACCGGGATTCGAACCAACTCCCCAACACTGGACCACAACCGCTATTGACTGAAGGTTAATACAGCATTCCAACATTGCCTCTTCTGTTTTAGGCTCATATTGAGATTGAGAGTAAATCTCAGCATGTACATTGAGCTAATAATCAGAGGGTGTGACACGTTCGCACAATATCAGTTTTGCGATCAAAAAGTTTGCCTATATACATTCAGGCCATTTAGAGAATGCTTTGAACTGTAGGGTCGAACAAAAACATGCAAATTACACTCAAAAAGATTGCACACTTCAACCTCAAGTCACCTTTGATTTCATACAGCAACCTTCCTAAAGTTATTAATTACTTTATAAAGACACTTTATGCAGGGTCTAGTTTGTATTCTTTGTGCTTTTCGAATGGTGAGAGAAACAGGATAAAAGGAAATACATGTGTTTTTTTCAACAACAGGATGGTCGCCCCCCAATAACTTTTCCCACTCTGTTGTCATGGAGATTTCGATGGGCTGGAAGTGAGCAGAGCAGGACAGAGCAACTGTCAGCCAGGGCAGCGTAACCCCACTGCTCACGGATCAATACAGATCACGATGCTAAAGCCTCAGATCCCACTTCCTCTGTGAAAGAGAGAGAGACTGACAGAGAGGAGAAAAGAAAAGAGAGAGGGAGAGAGATTTATTAGTAAAGGGATAACGATAGAGATCTGCCCAAGGAGAGATTTAGGGAGTGAAGCGGAAGAAGGGTGCGCAAAGAAAGATTGAGGGTCCGCGGGAAAAGCCAAAACAAGGTGACAGTCGAGAGATTTAAAGTGGAGAGGAAGCAGAGAGTGGATGTGTTTACTCGACACCTACGTTGTTACAGACTTTGCAAAGTGAGCCTTTAAATATTCATGCTGCTTTTCAAAAGATAACGACACTATGATTGTTAGATTTACAGAGCTGTGAAGGTCATAAACCGACAAGTCAAAACGGTCTAATTGGCTTGCAAGCTTTCCTGGTATGAGTCAATTTTTACTGAGTTTCTGCTCTTACTTCCCTAATAACTTCCTATGTACAGAACTTACCGGTTGTCTGATGGATAAACAAGACTTAAATGAGACAATTGGAAGGAAGCTATAGAGTGAGAAAAATCCAACCCAGCAGGAGATGGAGGGTGAGATGTTCCTCACATGCTGTTCGGCGACTGGAAGAAAGATCGACGTCCGGCATTCTGCATTAAGATCACAGCTAGCCCACTGCGCTATATCATCTACCACCAACAGAGAAAGGCAGACACTAGGGAAGATGCATCGAGATTCAAAAGAACAAAGACGAGAACGAGTTTGAATACGGATCGCAGGAGAACATTTGAAGGATCATGTGCCTTAAGTAAATATTCATACTATTTAGTACAGTATAGTTGAACGCTGTTGAATGTCTAACCAAGCGCTTTGAGAACATCAAGTCATTCATTTTTCAAAGCGACCTGAGTGTCAAGGAGAGTTGGAGTGAGTTCAGGGGTAATACTGGAAGCTAGACGTGGTTCAGCAGCAATCGCAATGTAGGGCAGCCGTGTTTTAGTTGTTGGGAGTCGGACTTGTCATCAAAAAGGTCGCAAGAACAAATCCCAGATCGCTGAAGTGTCCTTGAGTGAGAGACTGTACCTGATTTGCTCCTATGGCAAGTTGCTTTGAATGAAATGAGAACTGAAAAGATTCTGCATTCTTGTTTGCTCTTGGACCATTTAAGACCCCCGTTTGAGTGTCCATGATTCGTTTACAGCAATACTAGGAGTTGCTTTTCAAATCATGGCTTGGTGTGAATGGACGGTGAGAGTTTTTTCAAGAGCTTTCGAATTCATGGCAGTGTATCGGCGTCACATCAGGCACATGGCCATGGTTCCAACATTTTCCACATTTGGAACTGACAAGCGTTCCCTGTCCACTTTGGCCTGTGGTTGATAATCCATGAATTGGGCCTGTACCACACTAAGCACATACACATTTTGTGTCTACTGGATCTGAAGGCTCAAAGGGATGGCAACTCCTTGAGATGGAGCTTCGAGCCAAGAATTGGACAATATCCACACACAGCTGCAGCCTCTTTTCTGCCAATTCTCCGAGAGGAATCAGATTTATTAGTCTCTGCCAAGCCCTGGGAGAAAAGACACTTTGGACAAGGCATCTCGGGATGTGCGGATCCAGACATTGAGAAATTGTTACCGTTGTCTGAGACGGATTCGCCTCCCTAAATCTCTTCCAGAACCCTCCACTGCCACTCAGCAACAAGCCAGATCTCGGCCCTGACACACACCACTCTATTTCCAAACGCTAGCCACTGGCGCTCTTGTAAACTAGGCCTGCTCTCAAACCCTGAATCTGGCGTGAAAAGTACAGACTCGGATGAAGATGAGAGTCTGTTTAGAAAGCTGAGCAGGAAGACAGGAATTCAAGAGACCAGACCACGGATGCGCCGGGACTGGGAATTGCTTGGATGCATGTGGATTATGGAATCAGCATAGTGCCAAATATGAACATTTTTGCTTCAGATTTTTTTCGTTTCATCTTCATCGTCTTTTTTGTTTGAGGTTAGTTAGCGCTTAAACGCATTCTGAATCGGAATAGCTTCATCGTCGGAGTATTAATCTGCTTGTAGTGATGAGTTCTGGACCCTGCACGCAGCCTGCACTCGTTATTTAGTGAGGACGTGTACAGGGTTTCACGGTAAATTCTAGCTATCGCGGAATTAAAAGAGTTTTTAAAACAAACGGAACATTTTATCAGATATTATCTTTATATCAATAATAATAATAATAACAATAATAAGAATGCATTTCGTTTGTAAAGCGCCTATGGAGATCTCTGCACAGACACAGTTTCATGATACAACATTTCAATGTGAATAAACAAAAATGTCTACTATTATTCTGAAGTAGTGAGCCACTACAATAATTTAGCAATATTGTGCAAAATGTATCATGATTTATTGCATACTGTATTAATATTTAAAAAAAGAGGTGAATGACACGTGTACACTCGCTGAACTCGTCCCAAACTTCCTGGTCAAGCAGCTGCCAATCACATTCTCACTAGCAAATCTGAAGCGACAAAACAAAAACGAAGATTGCAAACAAATTGCAATGCGATTGTTTTTTTTTTAACGTTCATTTGTTAGTAATTTGCGCATGATATTTATGGTACGAATCTGATTCCAAAGTGGAATCACTTTTGTTTGTTCTGACTTAAGTTGAGAATTGTTTTGACGGTTTTAACGGCAAGATGCATTTCCAAAAGAATTGTCATTTTTGAAACATATGATAGAACAATATAAAAAATTGAACCTAATAGATACATATTTCACATCTTTTATCATATGAATTTTAAGTTTATGCTGGTGCAGAACATCTTGAACGGCATTAACAGAGCCTCTGCGCTTAAGCCTGATGGCATGTCAAACATAATGTTTTTAATATTGCATGCACAAATCAAATAAGACATTCTCAGCGATGCGTATAATCAGAAGCAAAGTGCTGTCTAGAAGCACCACAGTATGAAAAAGAACACCGTTCCTGACGGATGCTCCAGCATTTCGGCACTTGGCACAGAGCTTGGCGGAAGTTCAGCCATACAAGATGTCTGTGTGTTTACACGCACACTGTGAGAAGAATCGAACCAAAACTACCTTTCGGAAGCCAAGAGTGCATAAGAGCAACTGCTGAGAGGAATGCAGCGGGGTTTTTTTAACCCCCTATAGATGTGTATCTGCCCCTCATAGTTAATCCATGGCCTCAAGGTCTCTGGCAGTACTGACAGGATGTCACATGTGGTTGGGTTGTGGGAGATTTCCTTTCGTTTTTTTACTATAATGGATGATAGGATAGATGCCCGTGTGCGCTGCCCGTAAGGCCGCACGCAACACTGGCAACCCTCCATATGCCATGCATTCGTAATCATTAGTCTTGAACTGTTTTTCTGCTTGCCTTTGTCTCTGCCTACACACTCCATCTCTGTCTAGGGCCTGAAATTATGATTTATATGGTATATTTAAACTCAGTGAAACAGTTTCCTTGGTGGCTCACTTTGTACCAGCACTTACAATCAAGCTTCTTGTCATTTAGTTCCAAACTTGGCTCCATCCTCTCGATTCCCAAGAGTATCTGGGAATGAACAATGGAAGATTCCAGTTTCTTGGCAGCGACTCCAACGGCGGTTTTGTAAGCAAAGGTATCTGTATTCAAGGCAGCGTTAATGTGTGTTTTTCCGCCAAATGGAACAAATTGATTAACAGCCAAAAGGTTTTGCTTTTCACAAGTTTTTTTTATTTATTTTGTGTAGTCACGTGATATTTCAATTCTACTGCTCCCTCCAGACAGATCTTTTGTCACGTTTATTGATCTAGAATCACTCATTATCAGAGAATGGGTTCTCACTCTCTTTCTCACAAACTCAGTTTCCCATAATTCTCTTTGGTTCCACTTGTCTGTGTAATTTTGAGTCTGTGTTCTTCAAGGTGTTTTCTTAATAAGTACGTTCTCCATGTAAAATTGTTAAAGCAGTTTTCTTGGCACACAAACAATTACAATAATTTAATTACAAATATTCACTACAAATAATTCAGTAAGCATCTTATATTGTACAAGGTCAGTTAATCTGTAAACCCACACACTCTCTTTTGTGGGATTTATTCAGCAGGTTTTTGCGCTGGTGTGGTGAGGGTCTCTGCTCTGCTGAAGTCTTGTTTCCTACCTACTTTTGGCACGAGAAAGTGTTTCTTTTCTTTCTTTTTTTTTTGTACCGGTGGTTCTACGCTCCCCACAGACCTGTTTGATGTATAATCATTCAGATGTAAAGGATTATAGATGCTTAGAGTCCTGACCTGACTCAGTCTTCTTTATTTAGCAGTAGCCTTTTCATTTCACATCTTCAGCAACTAAATCACTCACTCCTTTTGCACCCACTTTCTACATTCTCTCTCTCTCTCTCTCTCTCTCTCTCTCTCTCTCTCTCTCGCTCTCTCTCTCTCTCTCTTTCTCTCTCTCTCCCTCTCTCTCTCGCTCTCTGTATCTCTGTCTCTATATTTCTCTCTGTCTCTCTCTCACTCTGTCTCTTTCTTTCTCTCTTTAATAGAGTTTTTAACTCTAATGATCTCTCTCACCTTCAACACCTATTTTCTCCATCGTTGATCTTTCTCTGTCTTTCATCCCCTTTTATTACTCTCTGTACATACTCTCTCTCTCTCTCTCTCTCTCTCTCTCTCTCTCTCTCTCTCTCTCTCTCTCTCTCTCTCAAATAAAACTTTATTTTTCTTCTTTCTGACTCTGTCTCTCTCTATCTGTATCGTTCTCTCAATTTCTCTCTTTTTCTATTGGTTTTTCCATCTGTACAACATCTATCTGTCTGGCTGACTGGCTGTCCCACCAATACACACACACACACACGCACACACGCACACCTACACACACACACACACACACACACACACACACACACACACACACACACACAGCTCTGTTACCAAGCAATTTGGAGTAGATTTTCCATTGCTTAACCTAATATCATTAAAGAAGAGTCTCATTTTCTCTCCGCTATGCGAAAAACAGCCTCCGAGTCCCACACGATGGCCGTGCGCTAATGCTTCATATGCGTAATTCTCTCTCCACTCTCCCTTAACATAATTGTGCCTCTAATTCACAGAACAGATTCATTTAAAAACGGTTTCCCTTTTGTAACCATTAGCTCTCATGTTTCCAGTTTCTCTGAGCGAATCGGCCCCGCAGGAGAACCGTCCCCCCGGCTTGTGTATATTTTGTCGCATTTTCTACAGTTTTCTGGGCATGGCTGGGAGAATGTAATCCACAACCTCAAACACCGCCTGCATAATTTAATGTCAGCTCGGCACAACAACACTGCTAAAATTAGGCTTATGACTGGAAAAATACATAATAGAAGTTTGGGAAGAGTGGAGCTGGTTGGGGATTGCTTTTGAAAACTCATGAACTCTCAGTTGGAAGACTTGCATTATTCTTTAATAATCTCTCCCTGGCGTTCCTCCTAAGCTCTTTAATCTATTCATACCTGCTTTTCCTTAATGCAAGTTGGTGCGAAACCCACTCGGAGCACAATGTGCTTTGCAGATAAATATCCAATGCATTTCTAATTGCATGTTCTTACACAAACTTGATTCAGATAGTCTTGTTAAAGCTAGAAATTAGAAGTCATTTCCAGAGGTTTTTGCGAATGTTTGGTGAAGACAGTACGCTTTATTAGCAGTGCTAAATCTCGAAGGGATCGCGGCTTAACAGGCTTTTCACTTTAGCGTCTGCTGCCAATTTACTCTATTTAGAGCAAAACGCAAGCAACTGTACAATGTAGCTGAATCTCCATTTTGTAGGGAGTCAAGCAACACTTGCCATTTAGTAATTAGCTTGCGTTAGAGTTTGGAGAGAAGGTGCTAACCGCTAAACATTATTATTAAAGCTCGAAAACATCTATCTGTTTGCATCTAACTGCTAGCTGAACAAATAAGAAAAAGGCCTCACGTTGACGTCGGATGATTCCGTGAATTATGTGAGAGATGTCCTCTTGATTATCTAGTTTATTGGACGGCAAAGCTAAGTGAGACACTTTGCATTACGCTGCTTGTTCGTTACTGGCAGCTCTTCTGTGTTTTGCTGAGACAGGGTTGAGAATTCTGCTTAAATTAGAGCGTTCGTCCAATTACAGACCTTTCATGCAATGTTTTTCAAAGCAATATTTTTTTTTTCCCTGCAGGGCTGAAGATTCGTGAAGTGACGATAAATGTATCCAGACAGCAAGTAGAAGACTTCCACGGACCAGAAGACTACTGGTGTCTCTGTGTGGCCTGGAGCCATTTGGGAACATCCAAGAGTCGCAAAGCTACAGTGCGCATCGCCTGTCAGTATCGCACGCCTCCTTTTAATGCTTCTCCGTAACACCACAGAAAGCTTTTTGTTATTACTTTTTAGCGTTCTTAAAAGTACTGAATATTCATGACAATTAAGCATAACTGAAACATATCTACTGAAATATTTAACAAACATTCATTCATTATTAATTTTACAGTTAAATCAACTGTATTTTCGGAACCACGTTTTAAATTTCTGGGTCACGATGAGCTGGAGCCAACACCAGAATTTATGGGCTTGAAGGCAGGATAGACTCCTTGGATTGCTGGCCAACCAATCACAAAGCGGGACTCACCCATACACAAACGCTCACACTCACTCACACTTTCTCACTCACAGCCAATTCTGAAATTCTGCACATCTATCTTCTAAACCTCTTTATGAGACCCAGCAGAAACCCACACAAGCACCTCACATGAAGAACATGTAAAGTCTGTATAAAAATTCCCAGAGCACTCATTGAACATGATTCTTGTGCAGATCCTTATTGCTGTTTAAGATTTGTCTAATGGGAAAACTAAAATTGGTCCAATCCAGTGTTTGTTACAAACCTTCGGCCAACTAGTAGCTTGCTGCTAAATGATCTTCCTGCATTTATAGATCTGAGGAAGAATTTCGAACAGGAGCCGCAGGGACTGGAAGTGCCAATCAATGGCATGATCGTTCTCCATTGCCGCCCTCCGGAGGGAGTTCCTGCTGCCGAGGTGAGTGCGCCCTCTGTAGTCTTGGAGGTTTCTTACGCAATAATGCAGAAATTAAACAGTAACCTAGTCGGTTGGTGGGGTGGGTTGGATTGATGGCCAACCAATCACTGAGCGAGACATACGCAATCAAACTCTGTCACAGCTATAGACATTTTTTGTGGAAAGACCCCGACCGGACCTCGGACTTGAATCTCAAACGAGTTCTTCTCACCGTTACCCACTACAATCTCCTGTCGTGGCTGTTGCCGTGTGTGTTTTTTGTTTCCTGCATGTGGTGATATGGATATTGCGAGTGTCAAAAAAGTAATTCAAAAAGTAGTTTGATGGCATCCTCTGGTTTATCTCAGTGACTCCAAGCATATCACATTGAAACCTCCTACGGAGTTTTGTGACAAGCTTAGGAGGCAATCCATGTGTTTAGAAGAAATCAAACTGCCAATTTCTTCTCATAGACCCAGTGTCATATTATTTTCATCCCCCACGTTTTAGCGAGATAAGTGATACCGCTGTGCCAAACCCTCTGAAGATGCTGACAGGTTTCTTGTTGTGTTGTTGCGTCGCATGCTCCTGGTATTTGCTGTAGCTCTAACTAGGCCACCATGGGTACGTTTCAACCTCAAAAAACGCTTCAACTTTTGCCATCGGTCTGTTGGAGTACTAGCCAAACGCTGCATGGTGAGTAGCTGTCTGGGATCTGTGAGGAAGCTAATCAATAGCACCTAGAGCCAACATGGTGCTGCTGCGGGGAAGATAGTCGTTGTGTTGAAGCAAGGAAAGCCAGATTTAAGCCGTGTTTGAGACATGCCAAGATCCAGGTCCGGAGAGCTCGGTGCCAGAAGGATTTGTCGCTGGAGATTACAGGTTGGCAGGCGAATGCTCTCTCTGTAATCATGGCCGCTCTAAGTCTAAAGGTCAACCTGGAGATCGCTGCCACAGGATCAACATTTGAGCCAAGATGGCTCCCTCGTTGCTTGGCTGATACCATCTTTGAATGGGATGCAAGTCTAGCCGAGACTAGGAATTGATCAGGGACTTGTAGATTGCTGTCACTTACTCGCTTCTCCCGGGTTAATTATTTTGCTGTTGATTAAGTCTCCTGCCTTCCTCTTCCCTTTTTTCCGAAAGGTCACAGACTCCAAACAATTTTCGCATTGTGCATCCTGGCATATTTTATCCTTGTCCTCTGTTTGTTCCCCGCTTGAATGGATACCAGGAATTTGATAGTATCATTTCCCGGGGGCTGCGGGATCGTCGCCGCTGAATAATGAACGCAACATAATTGAAACAATTACACTAACAAGGAAATAAAAGTGTGATATTAACTGTCAAAGTAAAGTTCATACAGATTACTCACAGCGACGATCGGAGCTAAAAAAAAAAGCTTCTCTCGATAACTCAGAGAGACCGGACCAATCATTAAGCTCATATTAACTTCACAATCCTCATCCGGCGACGCAATTAATCATTCAGTCTGATGAAGCAAAGTCATTTAAAGCGCTTAGAACGTAATTATTCACCAATAAACACGCCGTGGCCCAGGCTGTCAAGACGAGGATGAAGAGGAAGGACACGTCCGGCTCGCTCTTCTCCTGCATCCGAAAGAGTGCCGGCGGATTGGGGAAGTTCATTGCTTTAATGTGATTCGGCGAAAGTCACGGTGGCGTTTGTGGGGGGCTACGAAGCTGATTGGGGTAAAGTAATGCAGAGGGACTTTAATGAAACTGGAACTTAATTGAGTAGGATGGAAGAAACCCGGATGAGACCTTCTTGTGTAATTGCCTTCTTGTCACTTTCGTTTTTCGCTTTTAAAGGACTGTAAATCTAGAAGGCGGCTTTATTAAGCATTTCTATATATAATTGAACCTAGAGTGACAACGTTATGAGGTTTAGTACCTGTTTCAAGGCTAATGGAGCTGACCCAGTTGGAACATTTAACATCCGTGCCAGTCCTGCTTTTGCACATGTTTTAAGGATTGTGACAAAATAACAGTTTTATGGAAATTTGGTGGCTAAGTGTGTGGTTATGTCATCATCATGATAGTTATTCTTGGTTTTTCTGTGAAATAAAAGACCTTGAAAAAAATTTTTTGGCTAATGTATTGTAATCAGTAATTACTTATACTGTAGAAAATTACTGTTCTTTTTAACTACGTATGCTAAGTTTTATTATATTTAAACCATTTTTTTCAGGGTCGTAGGGAGTTGGCACCAGTATTTTAATCAATGTTTTAAAATATATTTTTTATGCATGATTAATAAATCGATTATTAGAGTATTAATTAATAATTAGTTAAATACATTCTTTGATTTAATTTATGAAATAAATGTCATTATTATACTTTATTATATTTTTCAGAACAAGTTAGAAAAATGGGTCTGTTAAATTTGGTATTTTTTAGACAAATATGTATATTTTGCAAATCAATAGAAATAACATATTAAAATAAACTTCTTTTGCATTCAACGTCTTTAAGACTTATTCAGCATAATGAAGTTTCATACTGTATTTGTTTTAAGATTTATAATTTATAATATTCCACATCGTTATTCGTCCTTATGTACAGCAGATTCCTTATTTGAAAAAAAAAAAGAAAGAAAAAAGAAAGCTTATTTGTACACACGAGAGCAGAGGTTCCGGTGGGTGGGCAGCGCAGAGAGCTTGTGTAGTCAGTGTTTCTGGCCACAGAACCGCGACGGTCCACGTTCCCTGGGCATTAATTGGAACAAATGTGCTAATTAAGCTACTCGGTTTCCTCTGTTCCCTGGCCGGAGGCTTATCACACCCATTTGGATCTGTCCCTCACTGTTCATCTCCTCTCTCTCATCTCTCCATCTCCCTCCAACCCAACACTTCCCCCCAGAGGCTCGTGCAGACCCAGAAACGCACTGCCATTAGAATACAAAACACACTCATAACCAATGAGAGAGATTCTCTTGCCAAAAGACTCTTGAAAAAGAGAAGACATTGATAGAGGAAAAGCTTTAGATTGAGCCTTAGATAAGAAAATAATTGGAAAGAAAATGAAAGTGTTTAGATCGGATGTCAGAGGGATCCTCAGAACAAGGTGTTTGAAGTGTAAAGAAGCTTTATGATCTTATTCTATTCCTTGTACATGGTCCATGTGCTTTAGTTAACGGTGAAAACGTTTTTGCAACTTGTGAACGTTCATTGTTTATGCATAATTAATAAATTGATTAATTGTATTTGTTAATCATTAATTAAACAAGTTTTGTGATTTAATCAGTGACATAAATGTTTTGAGGACATTTTTGCAATTTGTGAATGTTAATTTTAATAAAACTGTCTTTTTTATTTTAATTCATAGTTAATTATTTTAACTTTTATTAATACATTTTAATTTAATAATAAATTATTTGATCATTTTTGCTTTTTCTTACAATCACTAAATGTTTAAATGTAAAACAATAGTTGTTTCCACGGTGCCATCATTTTAAGCTGTTTTCTGACAAAACTTTTTATCTACAAAAACATGTATATCTTGTATAATTATAAATACAAATGTGCACTCACATATATTTATCTACTTATATAAAATAATTTTTTTTTTTATAATTATTTTATATGATTATTATTATTGTTTTTGCTTTTTTTTTTTACTTTTTTTTTTAAATACTTTTTCCTTTTTTTTTTTCATTTCAGGGTCACAGGAAGCTGTAGCCATTCCCAGTAACTCGGGATATATATTTATTTATAAAAAATAGCTCGCACGCACACATTTTGGTATAGGCGTCTGAAGGGAGGATGAGAAAAAAAATTCGCCCCACAGTTCCACAAGCTCTGGACTGGAACAGAGAAAGTGGTGAAATTAAAAGCTGATGATGAAAGAGTTCTCTCCGGCCATCACTAAGATGAGAAAGAGGGGGAGAAATCTCTCACACATGACAATCTGATGGCTGATATATTGATTTTTCTCACTTCATTATTCTTTAAGGTCTGGAAGAGGGAGTTGGGCAATCTCGCTAAGCTCACGTGCGTGTTTGCTACTGTGTCGTTGTGGCGCAGAGGGCGAGAACTTACACACAACAGAGATTCCCAAAGGGCTGCTGTGTTTTTAATCTGCAAACACGCAGTGACATAAATCAACCCCCTGTCCCCACGGCCCCACCACGGCCGCCCTTCTGAACCAACTTGCTGGAGCGGTTGGCAAACGATTGCAATTTACACGACCAGCCATGCGAGGAGGGCACGGCGTCATGGCATTGCTACGTTTGTATATCCTAATGAATGTCGAACCTCAGAGCTGAATAAATATCAGAGCTGGGCACCAGTCACCTCCAACTCAGATGCTATGCATTAGGTCTGACCCTTACAGCTGCTGGGGAGCAAGTTATGTGAAGATCTTTGGGGACCATTTACTGTAGTAAAGCCGTCTTATGTGGCTATGCTTTACACTTTGGGTCATCTCGAGGTCGTTTAGTGGTCGTTAGATATGTTAATTGGATAAAGTTATTTGATATACTTCTAAAGTAGGTTCAGTGTAGTATGGTGAGTTGGCGAGATCATCAAAATTCGCTGTAGAACGATTTGGAAAGTGACGAGGCTCTACAAGGTCAAGGGTTTCTACTCTTACCTGTTGTTGTGAAACTCCATTTCCCAGAAATCCTTGTGATTCTCACACTGCTTTGTGCTTTATCACGTTCCCTGATTTATTAATTTCAGCTTCTGGTTTGTTGTGTATTAATGCATTCAGGCTCTTCTCCCCTGTGTTTGTCATTGAGGTTGACCTTCAGGAAAGTATTTATATAGACGGAATTGTATTTAGACATGGATACGATTTATTATCAAACCGACTTGTAAAGGAACAGTAAACAAAAACATCTGTTAGATTTGGTTGTTTAAAACCAGATTTATCATTAGTTTTTTTCAATGTCTTTTAAATCTCTAACTTGGCTAGAAATGGACTGTACTTCAAAAGTTTAGTAGATATATTTGGTGTCAATGAGTCATGTAAACCAATTATTATTAATAAACCAACAATTTTCTGGGATGTGGGGTTGGCACCAATATTTTAACCATATCAATTAACTGTGTACGTTTTATGTAATCATAAATTTAAAACATAACAAATTGATTAAGTGTATTAATTAATCATTAATTAAATACATTATTTGATTTATCTGTGAAACAAATGTGTTTGCTATACTTTACTGTAGTATATTTTTCAGAACCTCAAACCAATTAGAAAAAAAGTTCTATTAAATTAGGTATTTTTAGACTAAGATTTATCACTGCTTTTTTTTTCTTTATTTTGCAAGTTCATTGAAGGAACATATTAAAATAAACTTGTTTCTTTTGCATTTTACGTCTTTAAGTCTTATTAAAGTTCAGGTTCTGAGCATTTGTAAGGCACTTTTCACAGTTATAACTGTCTCAAAGCGCACGTGTGAATATGTACGAGGATTGTTGCTTTTTATTCATTTGATCGTCTGGTTGTTGGTGTTAAGTAAATGGCTATGATTAATACTAAGACTATGACAAGACAAAGACAAAGATCAGTGAGCAAGCACATATGCGACAGCACATATGAGACTTCATTATTCAGCATAATGAAGTTTCATATCGTATTTGTTTTAAGAGTTTCATTTATAATTGATAAGATTCCACATCTTTATCCGTCCTTTTGTACAGTAGATTCCTTATTTGACAAAAGAAAGAAAAAGAATGGTACTACAAAAGTTTTCTAGATTTATCTGGTATCCATGACTTCACACTACACTACAGTACGTTGGGCTTCTTTTCCATGTCCGTCATTGTTGTTGAGTTTTATCTAATTTTGCACATTCTGTAATCATGCAATTCTACTATTCTACAGTTCCTTCATCCGACTTCTCTATTACGACTTGGTTGTTGCTTATCCACATTTTAGCTCATTATCATAAAGTTCAACTTACCGTAAAATCACTAATAGAAAACCCTGTTCTATTTTCCAACTCCATCATGGTGGCCTTCTATTAGAGGTTTAATGGTAATCCAAATCGTAATGGATTTGTATTGGATCTACAGTATATGAATTGTGAACACATTTCTTTCTATGGATTTTTGGAAAGGTGGAATGGCTGAAGAACGAAGAAGTGCTCAGCTCGCTTGACGACATCAACATCGACACCCGCGCCGACCAGAACCTGATCATCAACGAGGCGCGGCTTTCCGACTCCGCCAATTACACGTGTCTGGCCAGCAACGTGGTGGCGAGGAGGCGAAGCGCAACCGCCGCCGTCATCGTGTTTGGTGAGATGGTGATCTCTTTCCGTTGAGGTGTCTGTCTTTATATATTTTACATCAATCTTTAAGGAATTGTGGTGGTGATCATGCATTTTGTGATTTATATGATTCGCCAGTGATGGCAGTGTGTAAAAGTTTGACACCTTGCAAAATGGCCTGTCTGTTTGTTAACCTCCAATGACCTTCAATCCCGCCGGTTCGAAAAAATAATCCCCCATAAATCACCACTGACACAGTGCCCTCGTTTTTCAAATACACAATAATTCATCACCCAAGGCGTAATGTTGGAAAGCACGTTTCATCATTTCTCCACACGTTAGCCGGTGTGAGACTATCACTTAAGACGCCTAGTATGAGTTTGATTGCCTGTTTTTGTCAACACATAGGAGCTAATGACTCGAGCGCGCAGTGTGTGGCCAACTTTGCTACGGTTCAAGCTCCATTACCTTAATTGACATTTTCTTCTAGTATTTTTCCTTCAATATTTTGATGGTGAAGTAATACGCCGTGCGTTCCAAGTCACAGATGAGTGCTAAAGCCAGCAGTTTTGGAGGCTTGATTTAACCCGTTGAAGCTTTGACACGAGCTGTCAGAAACACGCTGGGCTGATTGAACGCTAGCCAACTGATCCACGATTAATGTTTAGCAGCTAGCGTAGCATCAGAACTCCCAGTAGGACCCCAAGGTTTGGTATTTACAGGAGAGCTTTTCTTGGCTGTTTTTAGCAGGAACTGCTGGTTTCGGTTAGCAATCGAGCAATTTTAATCAAGCCGCATGCTGGGGAAGAGATTGGAAAATTAGCTGGTGCACACTTTCGTTTTTTTTTCTGTGTATACGCTTGTGTTTTTATTTATATATTTTATATTTGTATTTTTGGTGTCGGTTAGAAGGTTGTGAGATTCCTGTCCTATAATCGATGTTATATAATCGTCCATGACAATAAGCCAGTTGTAATGTAACAGTCCTGCTCTGCTGCTCCACCTGGTGGTGACTTGGGAAAATAACACCGGACTGATTGGCCACCAGGTGCTGGGAATTCTGGGTATTTTGAATGCCTGGCGGCCAATCAGTATAGTCTTATTTTCCCAAGTCTGTACTAGGTGGAGCAGCAGAGCAGGACTGTTACATTACAGCAGTATTTTGGGGATTTTACAGAGCACTTAAAAAACTTAATGTTGAAAAAATTGAGCCAATGTAGCTTTTAAACCATTGTGACTACACTGAATTCGTTTTGACTAGTCACTTTTCACTGTTACAAATTGGAATCACCTCTGTATGTTAGTGTTTTTGCTACTTATAATATAACACACTGAACGTGCAGCGAGAAAATATTTTACAACATGTCTTAAGGTTGGATTGCTATATTTTATTTCAACAAATGTCCGTCTCACTGATACTATCAAGCTCTTTACGCTAACGACAGAACGCTAACACACATTCCCAGGGAGACAATGGAATTGCAGCGATAGTCCTGGCTCCGATAATGACGAGAAGATCCAGTCATTGTCAATGATGCCAAAATTGCTTCACATCGAAAATTGTAAAAACTCAAAATTTGAGGGTTTTGTGTCCGAACATATTTTTATTGGAATTGTGGAAGACAAATGAATGTAGACATGCCACTGGTTGTTCGAGCAAACTTCTTGCATCATTCTGGAGAAACTTCTCGGTCAGTAGGTTTTTCTCATTAAGTTCTCAAGATGGATGTCAGCTGAAGCCTGAGACATGTATTTGAAATTCCGGGCAATATTACCACAAGTGTAAAATCTGTACAATCCATTGCAATACAATTTAAACTCTTCGTGGTACCAATTAGATGTTCAAGTTAGTCATGTCTAGGTTGAAAAGATGCTAGAATAATATTACAGCAAGTGTTTTTCTGGAAAATCTTGTAAAAATATATTCCAGATACAACAGTTTCTCTCTTAATAAACTGACACAGCAATGCCTGTTCGTGCTTTCCTGTGAGGTGCATACTTGAGATTTGCCACGCCAGAGGTGTAAAGTACTTGAGTAAATGGACAATGTCACCTTACTTAAGTATGTTTTTGGCTACTTTGTACTTATACTGAGTATCAAAAATATAAGCAACTTTTACTCTCTACTCCACAGTATTTGTGATTGAGTGTCTGTACTTCACTTTGAATGGACACTTACATTTACTTGTTACATAAGTGGTAAGTGATTATACCGCGGTTTATTTCTTGGGCGAACAAGGCAATACTGTATTATCATGTAAAACTCAGAATCATAGTCAGATAGGAATTGTTTTATTTATTTTTATTTTTTTCCACATCAGAGTTTGAATGAAACTGACTTTTTGATCTTTTTTATTATGTTGTACCATTTTTGCAACATTGAAGTGTTACATTTCGTTTCTGTATTAAAAAATAAAACCTGAATAGTTTTCAAATAAAAGTTTTTTTTTGCCTAAATTCAGCATGAGTAAAATACTTAAGTACCTTTAAAATTTGATACTTTGCTACTTTGACTCAAGTCGTTTTTAAATTTTTGACTTTTTACTTGTATTGGAGTAACAGTATTACTGTCCATAACAAGAATGTGCAATACATGTGCAATAATGTTATTTATGTTTCTCTTATTTCTTGTCATTGTTTTTCTTTTATTTATATATTTGTGTTAATATTTTCAAAAGAGGGGAAAAGACGGAGTCAGTCCAAACCCAATTCCTTGTTGTCATTGCAACTTGGCCAATAAAGTTTTCTGATTCTGATTCTGATTCTTATACATTAAATATCCATACTTTTACTCAAGTATGGTGGTCTGGTACTTGTTACACCTCTGTGCCACGCCCATTTGTCAAAGAAACAAGCCTTAAGGAATATCAATGCTGCAATCAGCTGGAAGTTAAACAAAATGTCTCCCAGTAAAAGAGTCAGAACAAAAATGACGCTAGTTAATGTGACATTAGAAAAAATTGGGTAGTAAGATCAAGCGATCCATGAATGATCAGCTCTGGTTACTGGGATTCCATCGTTGGATTGTTGCGTACTTAACTGGAATGTGCACTTAAGCAGGAAGCTACTGGTATAACCCAATTGTTATTTTATTGTTATTTTATTCTAACTGTGTCAGTTGGAATTAAAGTTCTGCACCTTCATTTCATCTTGACAAACTTATGCTGCAAGTCTTCCTCAAGGTTTCAGACATTTTATTTAGTCATAATCCAAGCCAAATGAACCATGCAGGGCAGATAAATAATCTCCAGCTCACTGAACAAGTAAATCGTGGCTCAAATAAACTGCCAAACCATGTCATGCAGGTGCCACATTTGCACGTTTTTCAGTTCTGCAGCTCCAGAAAGTATTTAAAGAAGCTTTTCTTCTGCTCCCGTCAGTGAACGGAGGATGGTCGTCCTGGGCAGACTGGTCCGAGTGTAACGTTCGCTGTGGGAGGGGCATTCAGAAGCGGACACGGACCTGCACTAACCCCGCCCCGCTTAACGGAGGGGCTTTCTGCGATGGAATGTCCGTACAGAAGACCACCTGCAACTCCCCTTGTCCAGGTGAGCTACTCAAAGCCAGTGGCAGAAACTGGTGAAGCCACCGTCTTGATGCGAATGAATGCCGGGTATCTCATAATGAGATCTTTCTATTGAATTATCCTGCATCATCAAACACACAGTTTATCAGGAGCAGTGCAGTCTAATTGTGGATGAAACATTTCATGAACCGGGGGTTTTATCATGAATTGCGAAGACTTAATTAGCCATGATTTAATTGAAGCATGAATCATTACGATGGAGGTTGTGAGATAAGCATTTTTCAACATTTCTGTATCGTGTGTTATTATAGGCACTGCTTTACTGGTTATTACAGAATTCTGGCTAATACAGTATTATGATTAGTTTTAGATGCACAGTAGCTCAGTGTAAAGAGCTGTCGCCTCACATCAAGAAGGATCCAGTTCAGTCTCAACTTTGTGTGCAGTGTTCATGTTCTCCTTGGACATGCGTTCTTTTCATCCAGGTCTCCAGTTTCCTCCCAGAGCCCAAAAACAAGCTGGAGTATTAATTGAAAGTTGCCCGAAGGTGGGCGCAGGAATAATAAAGGCCGTGTCCCACTTTGTGATTGGTTGACCACCAATTCAGAGTGTGTCTTGTCTTGCCTCCCCTTGACCCAGAAATGGAAAAGTGATCATGAAAGCATATTTTAGAGGTGAACCTGACCTGGAGTTTGGCTTTTGTAGTATCTACACATTTTCCTGAAATTTTAGCTTTTTACCTTTTATTTAAAAATTTTAAAAAGTAACTACTCAATTGTTGTGCTCAATTCCAATCAGATCTGCATGTTTATTTGCCGTACATTGGCTTCATTGGCGTGCATTTAAAATTTAAATTAATTCATTTTAATTGTGATTCTTAACAACCTGTAAAACAATCTTGTAAATGACTAACATTGGACCAATAGAATCTGTACAACTGTACTCAGCCAAAAGACAAGAACGACCTTGTTCCTTTTCAACGAGATCTGCGTCTAACGGCCATAGTTAACGGCAACTTAATTTCTGACTAGTAAGTAGAAATACAACACATAGAAATTAGAAATACAACCTTACCACAACCCATAATGTAGTGTTCTTTTTCCCTTCAACGCCATAATGTCATTGAAAACCACAGTGTCTTTTGCAGGAGATTCAAAAGTTGTGGTCTGGTCAGTCAGGCGGTGTGAGATATCCGACTCTTATGCTTTGTTAATTTAACATGCTTTCTGAACAAATTGTCGGCTAATCCGTCTGGGAGCCTGCATAAAAAGCGAAGACTCAGCAGTGTGTGCTGAATTTGAATGGAACTCTTGGAAGCTTCTTGAGTCTTACAGTTGATATGTGTCTGCTTTCTGCTAATGCGGCGCCGTCGATCCTGTCTTCCTGTTTACTGTCTGAACCATAATGCAAAGCTCCTTGGAGCGGAGCAGGTAAACGGCGATGAAAGAAATCCACCAAGACAGACGACTCAAAAGAGAGTGCGTGTAAGTGACAAAGATGCTAAGACGAAATCAGAATTACAATATTGCAAAAGTCAGAGGGAATCGAAGAGGAACCATCACTAGATGTGGGTGGGAAAAAAGGGTTGAGGAGTGGAAAAAGAAACCCGATAGAGTAAAAGAGATGAGCGGAAGAAGGGAGTTATCAGCCGACGCATGTAATCGGCCTGGTGCTCGGGTGCACGGCGAAATTTATGGTTTCACTGGAAGCACCAATCACATGGGAACCAGTAGTCATGTTGGGGAAAAAGTTATCTGTGGAGGGCACCAGTCACTCCGCGGCGAAAAACCTAATCTTGCTCTCCAGCCTCGCTCAATCCCGGTATTCCACTTCACACAGACATCCAAACACGGCATTTGCATTTAGATTAGCCGTGGAGGAAACACCAGCAGCCTGTGGAGTCGTTAGGGTAAAGGAAAAAGCCTGATGGAACTAGACAAAAGTAAATTGTCTTTTGCTTTCGCAGGAGACAAACCTTGAAACGGACAATTCTGAAATTGAACACCGCCCATGGAAAATGGTTCTGAGCAAACTATTCAGAGAGAATGTTTGTTTCAAAGACAGAATCACGGAGAATGCCAACTATGGGTTTCATTTTTACTGTTCCACGTATAAAGCGTCACGGAAGGGTTGCCTGTGTGTTGCAGTGGACGGTGGCTGGGCAGAGTGGACTTCATGGTCTGAGTGTAGTTCTGAGTGTGAACGGCAGCACACTAGAGAGTGCACGGACCCTGAGCCCAAACATGGAGGCAGGCTGTGTGACGGAGCTGCCCTCGACACGGAAAACTGCACTGGAGATCTCTGCATTCAAGGTGAATGAAGCCAAGCTTTTATCCTTCCCGTGATCACTGCTTCCACTAAATTACCTGTCACTATCATCCCTATCACAGCATAAATCAACACTAGCCTAGACATTGGCATCTATTCCGATTGGGTAGCCACTATTAGTGCCGGAAATCAATGACAATGTGGAATTAATTGCCTGTGATTAATAAAATGGTAATATGCATCTCGATACAGGCAGTGAATCTGCTTGTCATTGAATGCTGAAAATTATCACCAAGCCTCAGAATAGTATTGATCTTGGCCCCACCCCCAACTCTTTTTGGTTGAGAGCCAGATCCATTAAAAATATTCTTCCCTCACACACACACAAACACAAACACACACACACACGCACACATATATAGAGGTTTCATATATAGAGGTATATAGAGGTGTTCTGTTAGAGGTTTTATATTGTAAAACCTCTAACAGAACACCACCTTTAATAGAACGCCACTATGATGGAAGGGTTGAAAAATAGAACACCACCTCCAAGAGACCACCATCCTTAACATATGCTCTATCACGTCCTGTGTCCTACAGGGCTTGTCATACTGACCCATTGGATTGATTAAAATATTACTAATAATGTGTATAAGTGCATCTTATACTAAGTCATAGAATTGGAATTAAAACCCATGTGCCAAATCGCTTCAATTGCTCCTTCTTGCAACAAAACAGATTCAGGTAAGGGTGTCTATGCTTTATTTTAAAGTTTAAAAATAGTTATAGAACTTCGTGTAACACATTCAAGCTTCCCATTGGCTCTTCCAAGAAACAAGTTCATCTGACGATTTGGAGCTGCTTGATTCACTCTCTCTCTCTCTCTCTCTCTCTCTCTCTCTCTCTCTCTCTCTCTCTCTCTCTCTCTCTCTCTCTCTCTCTCTCTCTCTCTCTCTCTCTCTCTCTCTCTCTCAGTGTTTCTCAAAGCTTTTGCACTGCAAACCAAAGAGTTGTATTTATGATTGTAACCACACGTTTGGCTTTATTTTTGGATAAGGGAGTCAGGTAAATTATTTATTTTGTACATTTATCGGATAATTATTGTGACCAGCAAGTTGAAAACTACACCGCCACCCTGTAGTAGAAGCATGGCGGAAGAGTTGAAAAGGTTTTGCAGTATATATTAGAGATTTTACTATATATTTACAAACACACACATATATATACACACACATACAAACACACACACCATCTAAAAATGTGCATAGCACGGCGCCATCTGTTTAGATGTATAAATAGACCTAACATGATCCAGATTCTGTGCTATATAGCTCATCCAATTGCCTCAGTATTGCTCAGATTCAAAGCATTTGAAAAATAAAATCCCAGTTTTGTTTGGATCAGTGAAGACAAGTGCTCTGTGGAAGCCTGTCAACGCCTGAATGAAACCAGTCAGTCAAGCTCTCAGACGAGCATCACTTGACAGGCCGTTTTGTAATTCCTTAGGAGAGGCAGAAATCTTCTGTTTTAATCCTCCTCGCTCATCATCCTGACAGTTCTTTAATCAATCTTTCCTGCCTCCATCCCCTCGGGAAGGAGGGTTGTACACCTCACCATCTTCCGCCGATGAGTCTAAAGCCCAACGGTGATAGACATTCCTATCAGAGGCCAATTTCCTACATCTAATATGGGTACGCACACATCCACACGCGTGGAGCATCTGCGTGTATGGACTTGGTAATTTTGCGTAAAAGATTTGACAGTGATTCCAGATTACGCGCTTGTCACTGGCCATCATCCATATGTAGATGGATGTTCGGAGTGCAGCTTTAACTCCGACAATGTTTACATTGAGCTTGCATTTCCAATACTTTTAGCTTTCAAACGTTGCACGTAGCTCTGTTTGTACATCTTAAAATATTAAAAACATGTCTCTGATGTTTTATGTGTGTGTCTGCAGGCAAGAAGCTTCTCCATGATGTAAAGGTTCCGCAAGGTGAGACTTTGCTCTTCGCAGTCGTACGTTTCTTTAGTTGTGACCTCGCTGCTTACAAACGCAGCTATTAAATATGCATATGGGCTTATGAAGTATGATGTAATATTGCCACAGCGTATCATAACCATCCATCTTAATATCGTTGTAATGTTCACAGTGTTTGTATAATTAACCCTTTACTACCATCATCATTCTGAGTCACACTTGACAAACAACCTTATTGCAACCTTTACATAAGCTCGTTTCTACGGTGACATTGTTCAACATTGGGTTGATGCTCTAACAATTAGGTTTTCAGTGAGTCATCATCCAGTACGGCGTTTGAAATAACCCAGAAAACCAATTAAGTCGATGACATTTTAAACAGCGCTTTCAAATGACTGACTCAACGGCTGAAACGCTGCCACATTAACTCTACAATGACATGGCGCAAAGATTAAACGGGTTTGACGTTTGTTTTATTTTTTATTTTTTGCTTGAGAAATGTCAGTGACTGTATCAGAATTTTAACGTCGGAATGAACGTGGCCTGTCTTACCGCTTGGAAGTGTTTGTGAATTACAGTATATCACCGCTTTGTGTCAAATGCAGTTTACGTCGCTCCTCCTGAAACGTAGAAATTATTTGAATATTTGGCAACACAAGTTACTTTAAGACCTTTTTTCATAACAAAGGTGGCAATCACAACAGTAATATTTATTATTGCTTAGTTAAGGTCATTAAAGTTCACTCTTACTAGAGCGACAGCCAAGGGACCGTCACAAAAGTCCCCAATTTTTTACTACAGATCACCAAGATTTGCTTTTGGTCAAAGTCAAGACAGTCCCTGACATCATTCTCATCTTTCTCCAAAGCGTTTGAGCAAGACAGAAGTACCTTTCAGGCCAGTTTCAAGTCTCTGTTTTTTCTTTGTATAGCATATAAAAGTCAAAAATGCGCAAGCCAATAAAAACAAGTTTCATTAATCTGGCACACTTATCCAGAGCTCCCAATTAACCTTCTCTGTTTGCTGTTGGTGCATCTCCACATGTTCCAGGCTGGTGCTTTCATATAGCTGCAGACTTTGTCTAATGCACCGATTCATCTAGAGACTCCCGCTTTACGCGAATTGTTCGTAATGTCATGGATGAATAGTTTCATCCAAAGAAGTCATGAGATAGCGGCTAATCACTACTGAAGAATGACTAGCAGAGATGCTTTGTGTTGAGATCCCGCAGGAGCTTTTGTGGCTTTTGCTCCGTCTGATTTACACCATGTTGGCGTTGCTAATCAGGTACAGTTGAGGACTGATTGTTATCTCCCGTCTGTAAATGGAAGTGTCTAGGATGGAGGAAGTGTTAGAAAGTGGAAGGGTTTCAAGAATCAATTGGATTCTGTATGTATCTAAGATTATATGTGTCCCAGGAGATACACTTAATATACATGTTTTTTTTAATTTCAGTATATTTCTATTAGAATTATCATTTTGAATTAACATTTTTTTTAAGCTTTCCTTCTGGTACCCTGCAATAAAGGGTTAACGGTAGCGCTTAGAATCCTGGGGTGTATAGTTTACCATTCTACCACCATTCTAAGTAAGTCAATGGTGGGACCCCGCTATGATATAAAAGCAAGTGTGTGTTAACTTTACAAGTTGTATGGGTTCAAAGCAAAGCATCAATTCCTAGTATCGTTCTGACCAGACCAACACTTTCTCTGGCTTTTTTTACAGCCGACGTTGAAAGCAGTAATGACGTGGCCCTCTACTCCGGTCTGGCCGCTGGTGTGGTGACGGTGGTCATGCTGGTTGTGGCCGTTACGCTCTACAGGCGGAACCAGAGCGAGTACGGTGTGGATGTCATCGACTCGTCTGCCCTGACCGGAGGATTCCAGTCTTTCAGCTTCAAAAGTGCGAGGCAAGGTTAGAGAACAGAACACGAAGAATACTTCAAATTCTCATGAGCTTTTGTTTCACACAAAATGTTACGTTTTTTAGGGATTGGAATTTTCTCTACTAACTGCAATCTACTGCTATTATTATATATTATTATTATAAGCGAAGTTTACAGACATAGAAAATAGTTTACTCAGAATTGTGAACAGCTATTTCACTCTTTCTCGCAAAAATAAACAACACGTATGTAAATAAATTAAAATTCATGATGTGAGACAATCTTTAAAAAATGGAGTAATTGCACGTAAAACCGTTCAGTAAACGGGAAGATCTACCGTTATAACTTAACGTCATTATAATAAAGCTGAAAGTCGTTGAGTTGAAGGAAGTTCCGACCGGTGTAGCCAAGAAAACAGGGTTCTTCTTCTTTGAATTTGGAGGTTGAAGGAATAAAAACTTTGAAATGCTTTTCCCAAGACCCTGACGAAGTTGCGTACCATGATATGCAGGTACTGTAGGTCTATACAAAGACATATTTTTATATATTTAAAAGATCTATTTTTCTACTTCTATTTTGAAATCAAATTAAATGAAATCCAAAATTAGGTTTCTACTCATTTCTATTTTTTCACTTTCTTCCGTCTTTTAAGCCGGTCTAAACAGAATACCAACAATCTACCTGGTGAAGTTAGTACCTATTAAGCAAGGGAATAGAATAGACGACTTTTTTTCCTCCATCTGAACTAGAGTTGGAAATGTCGAGTTACTTGGTGTGTCGTCTTCCTTCTTTCATTTGCCCCCGCCGATGCCCCTAGAAGAAGAGATTGATGTTGATGGAGGGGTCGAGGGAGCGAAGCACTGGTTCCTCTCTTGCTTGTCTGTTCTGTAATAGGGCTTGTTCACCGCGCTATCACTCTTCTCTTCCCAATAAACATCCCCATCACAGCACCCAGACTAGTACCAGATATCACAAGATGTTTCGGAGCAGTATACCAAATGGGTTGTAGATAACAGAGGATATCTATGTTTGCTCTGAAAACGAGTGAGAGATAATGGAAAAAAGCTGACAACATTGTAGACACTATTGTGAGCGAGCTAGATGGCGCTGTTGGGAGAAATTTGGTTACGAGTTTGTTGTCTTGCTGTCTTGTTTTTAATCCTTTTAATCTTGTTGTCTATGCTGCTAAGCAACAATTATGAGTGAAGAACTTCACTACTCGCATTAAGCAAGACAACTGGTGTCATGGAGATGGAAGCCCCAAGTCTCCCGCATTAGATTTTTAATGGATCTGCTGAAGTAGCGTTTCAAGTGTGATCCTCCTGGGCCTCCATCCAATCTGAGAAAGAGAAAATGACTCCCTCTCACACCTCCTTTCACCACCTCTCTCTGAAAAGTGTCCTTGTTCAGCCTTTGCTTCCTGATGAATATGAGAGATTGAGAAGGAAACAAGAGGGATCACTTCACTCTGAATCATCTGGTTATAATAATGGAAAGACTGTTGCTGCATTTCTTCTGCAGCTTTTTTTGGAAACTGGAAACTTTCAGTCCAGTTTGAAATTACTTATCAGGGATGGGGAATAATGGCGTTATAAACGAATGCAGTTACTAACGGCCTTACTTTCTTCCATAACCTATTAACATATTCTTCCTTTTGTATTATGTTTATTAAAAAAATGTTTTTTGCTGTTAATGTAGCTGATATAATAAAAATATGTATAAAATGTGTGTGTAGGTGTGTGTGTGTGTGTGTGTGTGTGTGTGTGTGTGTGTGTGTGTGTGTGTGTGTGTGTGTTTAATTTTATTATTCTTTTATGTAATTTTTCTGATTTTATATAATTGTTAAAGGTATTTCTAGAGGTAAAGTAAAAGCATTGTTGAATTATTTAATCCTGAATAAATAATTAAAATCATCTAAATATTAAATGATTTGACAGGCTTGCAAAGGCTGCGAATATGGAGAACTTCGTGAATCATTGGCCATTGTATTATTTATTGATTTATTTGCTTATTTATTTCATTCCGCGGAGCTTTCGGCACTCAGGTTTCTGCAAGCTCGACTCGACCTATCAGAGTTTTGCTGCATGTGGTGCACTTTGGTGATTTGATATAAATATTGATGCTTAATGTTTTTGCACTTGTGAGCACATGTGGTATGTTCAGAGGTGCATCGTAACATGTTCTTGTTGTATATTATTTTCTATTAAAAACATACTGTATTCACACGAATATAAGGACCTCGCAAATACAGTATAACCAAATTTTCCAGGCACCAAATACATTTTTTATTATCGTTTTTAGTTATATTACGTTAATATTCTCTTAAAATCACTATTTTTTCTTTATTTAACAAACCTAACTTGTTATTCGTATGATTTTGATATTGTTTTACTTGAATAATAGATAACAAAAAGTCGATTCTAGTGGTCAGGGCTTCATTTCCCAAGATCCTTTGCTCTCCAGTCAGACTCCGCACATGTGCAGATTAATTGTTTCAAGCTCAGACCTGATTCAAGCTCTCTGTTTATCCGGCGCCGTGATTATTATCCCCTGTGCAGTGACCAAGCGTTTTGATTGTGTCTGTTTCTTTAATTTTTTTTACTCCTTGCTCGTGTTCTTCATTTTTGATTGTTTCGACTCTTTCTGCGATGACACAATAATAATACAAGAAAAAAGTCGACCCATATTGTTTCAAAACTGTACCACAACTCCCCTTTTTTTTTTTTTTTTATAATAATTGAACCTTGAGGAGTTGTGGTACAGTGGTAGAGGACTTGGACTAGTGTCCAAAAGGTCGCCGGTTTGAATCCCAGCTACGACTAGTTCTACAACTAAGTGTCCTTGGGCAAGACACTGAACCCCACATGCCCCCCGGGCGCCCCACTGTGTGGCTGCCCACTGCTCTGAGTTCGTGTCTGATCGGATGGGTTAAATGCAGAGAAAAAATTTCCCCACTGAGGGACTAATAAAGGTTCAATTATTATTATTATTATTATTATTATTATTATTACATTGGACTCGTTTGTAGCCGGTTGTGCAAAGCTAAGCAGTCCTGGTTTGTTGTTTGTTGTAATATTAAATATTTTACTGCATTTAGTTTAATCTTACTTCTTCCAGTGTTATTTTGTCTCTGTTAAGGGTTGCCGTGTGTCTAATATTTCTTTATTTGTGTTAGTGAGCCAACAAAAGGTTATGCTGTATGCATTTCTCCCTACTGACCATTGTTAAACATTATATAGACGCACACTGCATAAAAACGACGTGCTTCTGTTTATTTGTGAATGTGCCTGACTTGAAATACGAAAACATGGGGGCTTATATTTTACTTCATTTGAATTAAGTATAAGCACCCCTTTTGTTTTTGAGCGTTGAAAATTTGAAAAAGGGGGTGCTTATTTTTGTGTAAATATGTTAATGCACAAATCGTTTTAGAAAAACGAATGTGTCTATTTATAGTAAAAACTAATAACACCAAAATATTCAGAATCACTGACCCGGTTCCTTGTGTCCTAGGTAACCCTCTGTTGATGAACTCCTCCATGCAGCCGGACCTGACTGTGTCCCGGACCTACACCAGTCCCATCTGTTTCCCGGACTCTATGGAGAAGGAGCTCATCCCTGAGCCTGCTCTCTTTGACCCGCTGCCCGACCTGAAAGTGAAGGTTCACAGCTCGTTCATGGTGTCCCTGGGTGTGTCCGAGAGGGCAGAGTATCACGCCAAGGCGCCTTCCCAAACCTTTCCCCGTGGTGTGGTGCAAGAGATGGTGGGTGGAGTGGGAACCCTGGATGGCCGGGGTCGGAGTCATCTGGCCCCTGTGAAGCCCATGTTGAACTGTACAGTGCCGACTGACAAGCGATTGCTCAAGACCAATGGGGTGTTTGGATACGGTGGAGGACGACTGGTAGTTCCCAACACAGGTGAGATATTTGTAAATATAAGTCTGTTTAATATCACGGGTGAGATTTCTGTAAATAAAAGTCTGTTTATTAACACAGGTGAGATTTCTGTAAACAATAGTCTGTTTATTAACACAGGTGAGATTTCTGTAAACAATAGTCTGTTTATTAACACAGGTGAGATTTCTGTAAATAAAAGTCTGTTTATTAACACAGGTGATAATTCTGTAAATATACATTTGTTTATTAACACAGGTGAGATCTTTGTAAATAATAGTCTGTTTATTAACACAGGTAAGATTTCTGTAAATAAAAGTCTGTTTATTAACACAGGTGATAATTCTGTAAATATACATTTGTTTATTAACGCAGGTCAGATTTTTGTAAATAAAAGTCTGTTTATTAACACAGGTAAGATTTCTGTAAATAAAATCTGTTTATTAACGCAGGTGATAATTCTGTAAATATACATTTGTTTATTAACACAGGTGAGATCTTTGTAAAAATAAAAGTCTATTTATTAACACAGTTGAGATTTCTGTAAATATAAGTCTGTTTATTAACACAAGTAGATTTCTGTAAATATAAATGTATTTATTAACACAGGTGAGACTTCTGTAAACATAAGTCTGTTTATTAACAGGTTTGTTTATTAGCAGGAGTTTTTGTAAATATAAGTTTGTTAATTACACAGGTGAGATATTAGTATATATAAGTCTGTTTATCAACACAGGTGAGATTTCTGTAAATATTAGTCTGTAATATGCTGTACTATGACATACGTATACTGTAGTATTCCAAGACCAGGCATAATTTAACAACATGACAACAAAAGTGCTAAATGGCATTACACTAAAAGACATATAGTTGCACAACATGTTGTAGCACAGCATGACATAACAGCAATGCGGTATATGACATGACGTGCAAATTTTTAATGGCATAACCAATATTTTAATATTGTATTTTCAACAAAACATGACAAAACGTAAAATGACAAAATGTAACATGACAAGTTTAACATATAATGGCATTGTGACATCCATAAAACTCCATTTCTGGGTCATGAGGAGCTTCAGCAACTCTTGAACGTGACATACTTTAAGTGTAGCATGACGTGACGTAACATAACAATGTAGCACGAGTTTAAGCAGGTGGTGGAGACTGAATCGCGACAGTGGCAGACAGACATAAATAGAAAAACATAGCATGAAATAAATAATCTGCGTCCCAGACGAGTGCTCATGCAACAGTGACGGGGGAACGGCATCATTCTGTTTGACTGGATGACTTTCCTCAGCCTCTGGCACAGATTTCAACTGTCCACAGGGAATTTAAGTCTTGTTTACAACTTCCACTGCTTCTACGATTAGCACTTTAATTAAGATACAGTGGCTACATTTCCCCAAACGTATTAAAATTACATCAGTTGTCATTGAATTTATACTTTAATTGGCTGATGTTAAATTGGAGATTAAGAGGAAAGCTTTCTTTGGAAATGTATTTGATTTGATCAGTATTTGAGCGGGCTTTTGATTCCTTTTTTTTTTTTCCCTTTCTTTACATCCTTTTAATATTTTAATGTTTGTCAAAGAGAATATTTTCTTCTCTGTACAGCATGTGATATAAATATTTCGCAAGACATCAATGAATGCACATGCGATATTTGTAAATGTCTGATTTTTACTTCAAATAATGATTCTTTTTACCTGACAATTTTTTTTCCCATTTGCAAATTTGGTGCCAATTTACAAATTTTGACTGTACAAATTTGGTTACTGTACCATCATGGCCAAAATGACTGTACAACACAGGGTTTAGGAGCTGTAAAAGTTAACAATTATTTACACCCTCACTGGCTTTAGGCATAATTTCTATTTCTTCTGGACGATATGTACCACGGTCAAATAATACTAGACCCAGATTAGGGTTTAGATAACAGTGTGTGCTCAGCCTCTCGCAGCACACCATCGAGTGTGTTGTGGGGTAAAGACGGCGCGTGTGGAGCCCACCGGCTGACAGCAGGGCCAACCGACAGAGGCAGACACACCAGCAGGTTGGCATTGATTTAACAATCTCCAGGGTCTCTTTGCTCTCACTCCGTCTCTCTTTCCTCTTATAAAAAGCACTCACACTCAGCCTCGTCCGCTCGCACCTCTGATCCTGTCACACGCCGTAAAGAGAGCAGACAGGGTGGTGAAAGAGTGTGAGAAAGGTTAGAAGGCCGGTTCATCGGCTCAAGCAAACTGGAGTTTTCAATCGGTCCTTTTAAGACCTTTACAGCCAAACTGTGACTTCAACACCAGCAGGAGAGAGAGGGGGGAGCGAGAGAGAGAGAGAGAGAGAGAGAGAGAGAG